>CM076574.1:1251616196-1251821082 GCA_034641835.2 Pinus albicaulis
CATTAAATTGGCTAAACATTTTCTCCGAACAAATATAGAACCAAAAATGGATGGTCTTATGCCTATTACCAGTTCTTCCTCCCGAACCGAGGCCAATCGTTCAATTAGGTGAAGGTGGACTTATTACCTCGTCAGATCTAAATGAACTTTATCGAAGAGTTATCAATCGGAATAATACTCTTACAAATTTATTAGCAAGAAGTGGATCCGAGTCATTTGTTATTTGTCAAAAAAAATTGATCCAGGAAGCCGTAGATGCACTTCTTGATAATGGTATCTGCGGACAACCAATGAGAGACAGTCATGATAGGCCTTATAAATCGTTTTCAGATGTGATCGAAGGCAAAGAGGGAAGATTTCATGAAAATTTACTAGGCAAACGAGTTGATTATTCAGGTCGTTCCGTTATTGTGGTGGGTCCCTTTCTATCATTGTACCAATGTGGATTACCCTCAGAGATAGCAATAGAGCTTTTTCAAGCATTTGTAATTCGTAGTCTCATTGGACGACATATTGCTCCCAACCTAAGAGCTGCTAAAAGTATGATTCGAGATAAGGGACCCATTGTATGGGAAGTACTTCAAGAGGTTATGCAAGGACATCCCGCATTGTTGAATCGAGCACCTACCTTACACAAATTGGGAATACAAGCGTTTCAACCTATTTTAGTAGAAGGACGTGCCATTCGTTTACATCCATCGGTTTGTGGAGGATTTAATGCAGACTTTGACGGAGATCAGATGGCTGTCCATGTACCTTTATCTCTCGAAGCTAGAGCAGAAGCTCGTTTACTCATGTTTTCTGAGACAAATCTTTTGTCTCCAGCTATCGGGGATCCTATTTCTATACCAACTCAGGATATGCTTCTTGGGCTTTATATATCAACGGTCGAAAATAGTCAAGGTATTTACGGGAATAGGTACCATCCGTATCACTCGGAAAAGAAAAGCTTTTCTTATAAGAAACCTTCCTTTTATAGTTATGATGATGTGCTCAGAGCTTACCGACAGAAACGAATTGACTTATACAGCCCCTTATGGCTCCGGTGGGGGGAATTGGATTTACGTATCATTACCTCAGTAAACCAAGAAGCCCCTATCGAAGTTCAATACGAATCTTTGGGTACTTTCCACAAAATCCATGAACATTATCGAATAAGAAAAGGTAGAATGGGGGAAATCCTTAATATATACATTCGAACAACTGTTGGTCGTACTCGTTTCAATCGAGAAATGGAAGAAGCCATACAAGGGTTTGCCTGTTTTGAACACCCAAAGAAATCACTACCAGCTCTCGGGATCTAATGTTATTGATCTTATGATTTTTTCATTAGTGCAGATATAGAGATCGAGGAAGCCTTCGAATAATCGGCTTGGACCCATCGCTTAATCCTACTCATGAAAATATGGAGATTTTTACTTATGAAGAAACAAACTAGATTGCCCTTTGATAATTTGCCCTTTTATAATAAAGTGATGGATAAAACTGCCATTCAAAAGCTTATTAGCAGATTAATAGATCACTTCGGAATGACATATACATCACATATCTTGGATCAACTCAAAACTTCAGGTTTTAAACAAGCTACTGATACAGCTATTTCATTAGGAATTGATGACCTTTTAACAGCGCCTTCCAAAGGATGGCTCGTCCAAGATGCGGAGCAACAAGGTTCTGTTTCGGAGAAACAGAATCATTATGGGAATTTACATGCAGTGGAAAAATTACGTCAATCGATCGAGATATGGTATGCTACCAGTGAATATTTGAGAAAAGAAATGAATACGAATTTTAGCATGACTGATCCCTTAAATCCAGTACATGTGATGTCTTTCTCAGGAGCTAGGGGAAGTACATCTCAGGTTCACCAATTAGCAGGTATGAGAGGATTAATGTCAGATCCTCAAGGACAAATCATCGATCTACCCATTCGAAGGAATTTACGCGAAGGGCTCTCTTTAACGGAATATATTATTTCCTGTTATGGGGCTCGTAAAGGAGTTGTGGATACTGCTGTACGTACAGCAGATGCTGGATACCTCACACGTAGACTTGTTGAAGTAGTTCAACAAATTGTAGTACGTAGAACAGATTGTGGCACTGTCCAAGGTATTTTTGTAAGTCCCATTCGAGGTCGAGAGAGGGACATAAATGAAGTTGTTGTACGAACACAAATACTGATTGGCCGTGTGCTAGCAGATGATGTATATATAAATAGGAGATGCATTGCCACGTGCAATCAAGATATTGGAGTTGGACTTGCCAATCAATTAAGAAACCTTCGACCACGACCAATATATATACGAACCCCCTTTACTTGCAAGAGTATATCTCGGATTTGTCAATTATGTTATGGTCAGAGTACTACTCACAGTCACTTGATTGAATTAGGAGAAGCAGTAGGTATTATTGCGGGCCAATCCATTGGGGAACCAGGAACTCAACTAACACTAAGGACTTTTCATACCGGGGGGGTATTTACTGGTGATATTGCAGAACATATACGAGCCCCTTTCAATGGAAAGATTGAATTCAAAGAGAATTTGGTTTATCCCACACGTACACGTAATGGACATCCTGCTTATCTATGTCATAATAACTTATCCATTACTATTGATGGTCAGAATCAAGTACAGAACTTAACCATTCCACCACAAAGTATGCTTTTGGTTCAGAATGATCAATATGTGGAATCGGAACAAATTATTGCCGAGGTTCGTGCTAGAACATCTTCCTTCAAGGAAAAAGTTCGCAAAAATATATATTTTGACTTAGAAGGAGAAATGCACTGGAGTACCAATGTGTGTCATGCACCTGAATATGTACACGGTAATGTTCATTCTATACTCAGGACGGGTTATCTATGGATATTATCGGGAGGTATATACGGATCCGGTGTAGTACCCTTTCCATTTCATAAGTATCAGGATCAAGTAGATGTTCAAACTTTTGTTGCCAAACATACCGATTCTTACGTGGATCAAGTGGAACATAGATCAGGTGACTCCAACTGCTATGGGAAGGAAGAACAAATCTTCAGTTATTCAGAAACTGAAACTGATCGGACCATATCCAACGAGCATCGAGACTCTATTTATGTCACCTTTTCCCTTAAGAATTACAATATGAAGGGGAAAAAGCAAATGAATCGATTCATCGTCTCGTTGCAGTGTGATAAAGA
Organism: Pinus albicaulis; assembly: GCA_034641835.2. Classification (NCBI taxonomy): domain Eukaryota; kingdom Viridiplantae; phylum Streptophyta; class Pinopsida; order Pinales; family Pinaceae; genus Pinus; species Pinus albicaulis. The sequence continues at coordinate 1,251,619,378 of CM076574.1, forward strand.
ATGGGGAAAAAGAATAATACCTTGTCCTGATGCGATTCTTAGAATACCAAAAAGTGGTATTCTACAGATAAATTCCATTTTTGGATATTCTAACATAGAACATGGAATACCGGATGGGCCGAATATGACAACACCCTTTTCCCTAGATTTATCGAGGGAAGGGGACAACTTGCAGATTCAAATTAGCAATTCCATTTTGTATGAAGATGGTGAACGAATCCAAGTAATGAGTGATACAATTATTCCATTGGTTCGAACTTGTCTAGGATTTGATTGGGAACAAATAGATTCTATAGAATCTGAGGCTTATGTTTCTCTTATTTCAGTAAGAACAAATAAGATCGTTAACAATATGGTTCAAATTAGCTCGATGAAATACCCCCCTTTTTTCATGGGGAGAAGGGACAATAAAGCAAGTTCAAATTTGATGTTCCATAACAATTTGGACCACACTAATCTTTTCTCTTCCAATGGGGCGAGTCAATTAATTAGTAAGCATCAAGGGACTATTTTTTCATTATCGAATGGGGAAGAAGACAGTGGATCTTTTATGGTTCTATCACCATCCGACTGTTTTCGAATCGTTCTATTCAATGATTCTAAATGTTATGATGCGGGAAATAAATCAAATAGAAAGGATCCTATGAGAAAAATCATTGAATTTTCAGGTCTCTTGGGTCATTTACATAGTATAACCAGCCGTTTTCCATCCTCCCAGTTTATAACTGATAAAAAAGTATTATCAAAGAAAAATTCCATTTTCCACAATTATTTCATGGACGAAAATATGAGAATTTCTCATTTCGATCCGTGCAGGAACATCATTTCCAATCTCTTGGGTCCAAATTGGTGCTCTTCCTCATCCGAATTCTGCAAAAAAACATTTCCAGTAGTTAGTCTTGGACAATTGATTCTTGAAAGTGTATGGATATCCGAGGATGAACCACTCCCCGAATCTGGTCAAATCATAGCAGTTGATGAGGAATCTTTAGTCATTAGATCAGCTAAACCCTATCTGGCTACTCGAAAAGCGACTGTTCATGGTCATTATGGAGAAATTCTCGACAAAGGAGATACATTGATAACATTGATATATGAAAGGTTAAAATCCAGTGATATAATTCAAGGTCTTCCTAAAGTTGAACAATTGTCAGAAGCCCGTTTGAATAATTCAATATCGATGAATCTGAAAGAAAGTTTTGAAAATTGGACCGGAGATATGACAAGATTTCTTGGAAGTCTTTGGGGGTTATTCATCATCGCTAGGATAACTATGGAACAAAGTCAGATTCATTTAGTCAATCAGATTCAAAAAGTTTACCGATCCCAAGGGGTACGAATTGGTGATAAGCATATAGAGATTATTGTACGCCAAATGACATCGAAAGTATTAATTTCAGAAGATGGAATGGCTAATGTTTTTTCACCGGGGGAACTCATTGGATTATCACGAGCACAGAGAATGGATCGTGCTCTGGAAGAGACAATCTACTATCAAACCATGTTATTAGGAATAACAAGGGCATCTCTGAATACTCAAAGTTTTATATTCGAAGCGAGTTTCCAAGAAACTGCTCGGGTCTTAGCTAAAGCTGCTCTACAAGGTCGTATCGATTGGTTGAAAGGCTTGAAGGAAAATGTTATTCTCGGGGGTATGATACCTGCCGGTACTGGGCAACATATTCACCGTTCAGGGAAACGGAACGGAATAGATCCAAGAATAGGGAATAGGAATCTATTTAGCAACAAAGTAAAGGATATTTTATTTCATCATGACAAAGTATCTTTTTTTTCCATTCAAGAAAATTATCACAATATATTAAAACAGCCATTAAAAGAGTCTTGAGAAAGAGATTTATTTTTATGTTCATGAATATATCTTCTATAATAGGAAGAATATGAAATATTCTATGAGTGAGAACGTTTCTACCACGTACTAGACAGACAGGCAATCTTTAAGATGTAATCGATTCCATTGGAATAATTAGATATTATGATACATTTTATTTCGCTATTTTGGGGAGGAAAGCGAACGAGAATGAGCAAAAGATATTGGAACATTGATTTGGAAGAGACGATGGAAGCAAGAGTTCATTTAGGGCATAAAACTAGGAAATGGAACCCTAAGATGGCACCTTACATTTTTACAGAGCGTAAAGATACTCATATTATTAATCTGGCTAAAACTGCTCGTTCTTTATCAGAAGCTTGTGATTTGGTGCTTGATATAGCAGGTAGAGGAAAACAATTCCTGATAGTCGGTACGAAATATCAAGCAACTGATTTAGTAGCATCAGCTGCTACAGAAGCTCGATGTCATTATGTAAATAGAAAATGGCTTGGTGGTATGTTAACTAATTGGTCTACTACAGAGACGAGACTTCAGAAGTTCAAGGATTTAAAAAAAGAACAAGATACGGGATGATTCAATCAACTTCCAAAAAAAGAAGCAGCTATGCTCAAGAGACAATTAGACCAATTGCAGAAATATCTAGGTGGGATTAGATACATGAGGAGCTTACCCGATATTGCGATAATTACCAATCAACGAGAAGAATCCATTGCTCTTGGGGAATGTAGAACTTTGGGTATTCCGACAATTTGCTTGGTTGATACAGATTGTGATCCATATCTCGTGGATATCCCAATTCCAGCCAATGATGATGGTATAGCTTCAATCCAATTGATCCTGAACAGATTAACGTCAGCAATTTGCGAAGGAAGGGCATTAAGGTCATTATAGCTATATGAAGGGCTAATAGAAAGTGAATTAGTAATAAAAATAAAATAGAAAAAAAAAAAGGGGGGGGGGGAAGGACCTGAGGATTTACTGAGTTGGCTGCTATTCCATCCAAAATATCGTAAGAGCCAATTTCATTTATTGGTTTGGATGGCTGCTCCAAATTGAAAAATATTCTTAATGGAATAACCCTTTTATTATCTCGTGACATCAAAAATTCTTATGAGAGTGAAATAATTGAGGAATCTATCATTTATTTGATAAAAATAATTTATTTTCTTCTTTAAGTTCATATTTACAAGGGGGTAATATGGATATCGTACGATCTCCTATTAGCACACTGAATCATATCTACGATATATCCGGTGTGGAAGTGGGTCAACATTTTTATTGGCAAATAGGGGGGTTTCAAGTTCATGGACAGGTACTTATAACTTCTTGGATCGTAATTGCTGTCTTATTAGGTTCAGCTACCATAGCTGTTCGAGATCCACAAACCATTCCTACCGGTGGTCAAAATTTTGTTGAATATATTCTCGAATTTTTTCGGGACTTGACCAGAACTCAGATTGGGGAGGAAGAATATGGTCCCCGGGTTCCCTTTATTGGAACTATGTTTCTATTTATCTTTGTTTCTAACTGGTCAGGTGCTCTTCTTCCTTGGGGAATTCTAAAATTACCTCAGGGGGAGTTAGCCGCACCTACAAAAGATATTAATACTACGGTTGCTCTAGCTTTACTTACGTCAGTAGCATATTTCTATGCAGGTCTTGCAAAGAAGGGGTTAGGTTATTTTGGTAAATATATTCAACCAACCCCAATACTTTTACCAATTAACATCTTAGAAGATTTTACAAAACCTTTATCACTTAGTTTTCGACTTTTTGGAAATATATTAGCTGACGAATTGGTAGTTGCCGTTCTTGTTTCTCCGGTACCTTTAGTAGTTCCTATACCTGTAATGTTCCTGGGATTATTTATGAGCGGTATTCAAGCTCTGATCTTTGCAACTCTAGCTGCAGCTTATATAGGTGAATCCATGGAGGGTCATCATTAAATCACTGTCCAATCAGACAGAATAGTTTCTAAGCATCGTACCAACGCATGACTTGATATGTATGGTAGAAGCAAATCATATTTCTTAGTAAAAAGAGCTTGGTAACAAGATTTAAGATCGGTTAACTACTTCTGTCCATTAGATCTCCAGATAGAGTGGATCCGATTGGTCCGTTTGTATCGAAATATGAGAGAAAATAGGATCGAACAGGTTCACTAATCGGAGTTGTTTGAGTAAAGAATGTACCCCGGCGTAGAACGATGAAATTTTTGTTCCCAGCAAGGGGAGGATTTTTTCGAACATGTTTACTTTGTATATAATTCGCTTCATATATTAATCCATTTATATTGATTAAAAAAGCCTTTTTGATTATATGGATTAATATATCATCTGTAGATGTTATATATAATGACTTATAGGCTTTTACGCAGTCTATTCTCTCTCCGTGATAAGAATTCATATGTTCAATAAAATAGAATCTTTATTTTCGAATATTATTCAGATGAAATATTTTCATAAGGGATAATAGGTTTCCTTATTCGTTGATATTATCACTTTGATACCGAAATATTTTGGGTTCTTAGTTGTTCGGAAGAAATCGCTCCATAATTTTACCATTGGTGAACACTCAATAGATGAAACTGTTGTATTATACACTATTTCCTGATCTTAGTAAGAGGAGATTACCATGGATCCCTTAATTTCTGCTGCTTCTGTTATTGCTGCTGGATTATCTGTAGGGCTTGCTTCCATTGGCCCTGGCGTTGGCCAGGGCACTGCTGCGGGCCAGGCTGTCGAAGGTATTGCGAGACAACCAGAAGCAGAAGGTAAAATACGAGGTACCTTACTGCTAAGTTTAGCTTTTATGGAAGCTTTAACAATTTATGGACTAGTTGTGGCCCTAGCGCTTCTATTTGCGAATCCCTTTGTTTAATCCTGAAAAAAAAAGAAAAAAGATCCCTACACCTCGTCATTACATTAGTATTTCTCCAAGAATTTCCTTGTTCAGCTGCGGGAGAGGCTGATCTTAATAATTAGCAAATGAATTCTTCTTCCTACTTCGGTCGGAAAGATTCATGATGCGTGTGACAGGGAAGGGAAGGGAATGGATAGGGCAAGAAAATTCATTTTATCCTTTTCTTTTTATCCTTATCAAAAACCTGGGACTAAGTATCCAAAATATTCTTATCCAGAACTAGATAGGATCAAAAAAGAAAAGAACAAAATGATGTAGAACATATCCTTATCTATGAGGGGCGAGCATATGAAAAATTTAATTGATCCTTTCATTTCCTTGAGTTATTGGCCTTCTGCTGGGGGTTTCGGATCAAATACCAATATTTTAGAAACAAATATAATAAATCCAAGTGTGGTACTTAGTGTACTGATCTATTTTGGAAAGGGAGTGTGTGCGAGTTGTATATTCAAATAATATGGCTGGGCCCAACCAGCTGCACTTTGGAGATAGAAAAGTGCATGATCTCAACGAATTACTTCCGAACGGGGAATAGCGAAGAACTATAGCATTTCGTAATTGATTGGGAAATGAACTCTTAGTTTATACCAACCAATGAGGGAGGACCACTAGAATGGTTAAAGTTGAACTGTTTGAAGTCTAAGCACAACTAACTGGGTATTCTTTCCACCGCTGTGTCAAGATGAGATGGATTCAAAGGCATAGTTGGAGATTGATCCGATATAAAACATTCATATCAATGGAATAATTTCATATATTTACTGAAAAATAGTCCCAATCTCCCATCCAATTTTAGTTCCAATGCTGAACTGACAACCTAAACAGAAAGGAAATTATTCGATAGAACAAAAATAAGGAGGCACAAATTAATTAATTGAATGGAACGATTCAAATTTCATGGGGGAAGAATAGGAGAGAAAAGGGGAAATGAAAACAAAAACAACTTTATTGATAATTGCAAATCCCTTTTGCTGGAAGAGCCCTTGGAGATCTCGGTCTTTTATAAATTGATTCTAATCTTCCGTAAACGGAACGGAAAGGGCAGGCTTGGTGTGAAGGGGGAACGTATATGTTCCCGGGGAATAAAAAAGAACTGAGCAGGAGAGCCGAATGAATCGAAAGATTCGTGTTCGGTTTGGGAAGAGATTATGAATTCGTGAAATTTGTGAATAGATAATCTACTTTCATTAAGTAATCTATTAGATAACCGCAAACAGAAAATATTGAATACTATTCGGAATTCGGAAGAACTATGTAAAGGAGCTATCGATCAGCTCGAGAAAGCTCGGGCTCGCTTAAGGGAAGTGGAAATGATAGGGGACGAAATCCGGGTAAATGGAGACTCCCAAGTAGAACGAGAGAAAGAGGATCTCATCAATGCCGCTTCTGAGAATTTGGAACAATTAGAGGATCCCAAGAATGAAACGATTTACTCCGAACAGCAAAGAGCAATTGACCAGATCCGACAACAAGTTTCTCGCCAAGCTTTACGAAGAACTATAGGAACTTTGAATAGTCGTTTTAAAATTGAGTTGCATTTACGTACGATCAATCAAAATATTGGCCCGTTTAGAACCATGATGAACACACCAGATTAGTTGTTAGTTGTTATAGGCCCTATTTCTCAACAGATAATTAATAAGTGCTAATGGGAAATCTTCAAATCGACGAAATTAGTAGTATTATACGGAAACAGATCAAACAATATAACGACGCAGTAGAAGTTGGTAATCTTGGCACCGTACTTCAAGTAGGAGATGGCATTGCTCGTATTCATGGTCTTTATGAAGTAATGGCAGGGGAATTAGTGGAATTTGGAGATGGTACAGTAGGCATTGCCCTAAATTTGGGATCGGATAATGTTGGAGTTGTATTAATGGGCGATGGCTTCATGATACAAGAAGGTAGTTCCGTGAGAGCAACAGGAAAAATTGCTCAGATACCAGTAAGTGATGCGTATTTGGGTCGTGTTGTAAATGCTCTAGCCCAACCCATTGATGGTAAGGGTCAAATTTCAGCTTCCGAATTTCGACTGATTGAATCTCCCGCTCCAGGTATTATATCAAGACGTTCCATATATGAACCCCTTCAAACGGGGCTTATTGCTATTGATTCTATGATTCCTATAGGACGTGGTCAGCGAGAATTAATTATTGGGGACAGACAGACCGGCAAGACTGCAGTAGCTACAGATACTATTCTTAATCAAAAGAGTCAAAATGTAATCTGTGTCTATGTAGCAATTGGTCAAAGAGCTTCTTCCGTGGCTTAGGTAGTTAATACATTTCAAGAACGTGGCGCAATGGAATATACCATTGTGGTAGCGGAAACTGCGGATTCTCCCGCTACATTACAATATCTCGCTCCTTATACAGGGGCAGCTTTGGCTGAATACTTCATGTATAAGAAACAACATACATCAATCATTTATGACGATCTCTCCAAACAGGCACAAGCTTATCGACAAATGTCTCTTCTATTAAGAAGACCACCTGCCCGAGAAGCTTATCCGGGAGATGTTTTCTATTTGCATTCCCGTCTCTTGGAAAGAGCAGCTAAATTAAGTTCCCAGTTAGGTGAGGGGAGTCTTACTACTCTACCAATAGTTGAGACTCAAGCTGGAGATGTTTCAGCTTATATTCCCACTAATGCAATTTCCATTACCGATGGACAAATATTTTTATCGGCCGATCTATTCAATGCCGGGATCCGACCTGCTATTAATGTGGGTCTTTCCGTATCTAGAGTAGGATCTGCGGCTCAGATAAAAGCTATGAAAAAGGTAGCCGGAAAGTTGAAATTAGAGTTAGCTCAATTTGCAGAGTTGGAAGCCTTTGCACAATTTGCTTCCGATCTTGATAAAGCTACTCAAGATCAATTGGCAAGGGGTCAACGACTACGTGAGTTGCTCAAACAATCTCAATCGGCTCCTTTGAAAGTAGAAGAACAAATAGCTACTATTTATACCGGAACAAATGGATACCTGGATATATTAGAAACAGCACAGGTGAGAAATTTTCTCGTTCGGTTACGCGAGTATTTGATAAAGAATAAACCTCAGTTCGGAGAAATTATATGTTCTACTGGTACATTTACAGAAGAAGCGAAAGCCCTTTTGGAAGAGGCTCTTAAGGAACATACTGAACTTTTTTTTACTTCAAGAAAAAAAATGAATATTTGATAATTTGGTGGGATTATTCAGAACAGGAAAAAGAGCTGAATAATTTGTTCCAATACATTGCACAACAATTTAGAACAATTGAAGATTATTACGTCCAATAGGATTTGAACCTATACCGAAGGTTTAGAAGACCTCTGTCCTATCCATTAGACGATGGACGCTCTTTCTATCTTCCCTTTTTTTATTTTAACTCCTTTTGGCATACATTGTCCCGATCTACCTTTTTATTCACAATGAGGTTATAGGATAGGAAAATAATGGAATCTATTTCACATTGCAACGGAAAATTTATTTCGAGTGAATCGTGAAATTATGTTATATACTTAATCACTTTATATCTACCTATTCTATCTATATAGATAGATATAGAACAGGTAGATATCTGTTAGCGGGTAGCGGGAATCGAACCCGCATCGTTAGCTTCGAAGGCTAGGGGTTATAGTCGACATTGATTATTCAATGCCTCTAATTCAGAACCGAACATGAGAATTTCATGTCATTCAGCTCCTTCATGGGGGATAGAGAGTGGTATGAGGGAAGAAGCGGAATATTTATATCAAATCTTTGTGAAAGGAAATTTCAATTCTTTTCTTTCTCCTCTTTTCTTTTCGAATAAAACCCTAATTTCTTATCGTACCCATGGCATCTACGTCAGTTTCTTCTCTTTTCTACTCTTCTCTTTTTTTAGTGAAGGGCCCAAAATCATAGAATACTTACTCACTTTCTAGATGATCCCGATAGAAAGAGAAATTTGAAAAGTTTCAAATAATCACAAATCTTTCTAGTTAATTCGTTCCCTATTTCTACTGATTCTGATCCCCAGGAGAACAAATTCCACCGAGCTCGAACGAAATGCCGATAACCCAAGTAAACCAAAGTCATCGTTCTATAGCTATTCCGCTTCAACCTGGGGTCCTTCCATCCATAAGTTGAAGGTTTAGTCACGATGAAAAAATATCTTTGGATCCCCATAGATCTGGAATTTATCTAACCTTTCAAACATTCTATGTCGCTATCTTGGAACCAAAAATGTGTTTCTCTTTCATCATTTCAGACCCAGATTACGAGAAGGTATGCTATTCCTGGGCATTCATAGGGAAGGGTTTGAGCCTATCTGGAAATAGAGCTTTAGATGGATCTTTGATCCATGTAAAAGATCCTTCAAATATTTGAGTTGATAATGTAACGAATCACACTTTTACCACTAAACTATACCCGCAACGATCTGATTGTAACATACAGATCGATCTTTTGTCCAACCAATAGGAAGATGAGGAGTTATCAATCAACCTCTATTGAAAGTTTCTATCAATCATTACCTCGTTTTCATAATTACATGAATCTCCGGAGATGGAGATTCATGTAATTATAGATTACCTTTGCGAATTGCTGATAAAACAATAACTAAAGGGCCCGATACAACCGTCAGAGTCAGAACAGTGAGTTGCGCAATAACTTCTAGATCCATTTGGTTTTCTTTCACCCTCCATCGACTGGATGTATGAATAAAATGTTGTCGGTATCAATCACTTTTCTTCTATTTTGTCTTCTTCGGACTCCTACCCATTTGTGTAGGTTCAAACAGGAACCTATTATGGCCTTGAGAAACTAATATCTTTACAATAATCTAATATATTTAGATAGAGAACCCTTCAATATCTAGATAATAAAATTTTATACTGGAGAGGGATAAATGGACTAATCCATCTAACGCATTTATTCAAACTGATTGGGGAGGGAATGAAGAGATGATAATAGAGGTTCAATTTTTGATAGCTTTTTTTCTTGCCTTTACAGCAAGAATTCTAGCTCTCAAATTAGGTCAAGCACTGTATGAATAATTTTTCTGACCTGCTTGGCCTGGCCGATGGCCAGGCCAAGCAGGTAAGAAAAAAGAGAGGAAAAGAAATAACTATTTTGAATGAAATGAGCAATACGATTGACTAGATTGTTCTTTATCCAACTGAATAATTGCAATATTCATTATATTGCAGATACAATCCGTACATACTATGGTATACACCTTTAATCCACCATTCATTTTGTTACACATGAACTCTTCCATCTTGGAGAGATGGATAAGCAGACCAAAGCGGCGGATTGCTAATCCGTAGTACAGATCATCCGTACCGAGGGTTCGAATCCCTCTCTCTCAGTTCGTACACTATTGATCCTGAAAACGAATAACCCCGAATCTTTCTACGGAACGGAAAAGACCCATTAACCCGGAGACTTTTTTCACTATTCTTTACGTCCGGGATTACGTCCTGGATCGTTCGATAGAAATCCAAATATAAAAAGAGAAATGAAAAATACCACTACTGCGTAAACGAACAGCTTAAGAGTAAGCATTACGTAATCTCCGGAATCCTTATTATAAGTACAACAGAATAGATCATCAATCTTTGTACCATATATGGATATTTGAATACCAAACAATAGTATGATTGTTACAAATCACGAAATTATTTCTTCGAATCACGCGTGAAAATAAATTTGAAAGAAGAAGAGAAATTTTCTCTTTGTTTTCCAAATGGTCTTTTTTTCCTCTTATTTTTTGGATCAACCAGATATTTATCGAATATTTATGAAAATATGTCATTGGTATCGATCGTATCAATACGTGACCCAATAGCTCGATCCGAAGTGAGCGGTGGGATCGGAAGGAATTGATGAAGGTTAGTGGAAAAGTTTTTATCCGGGAGCAGATAAGGTATCTGAATCTGGTATCGTCGGGTGGAACAAGGATAGAACTTCTGTCACAAAAAATGGAAAGAGTTATACAAAAATTAGATCAATGACAGCGATCCAAAAACTTGAAAAAGAAAAAAAAAAGATACTTTTTATCGAAAACTTACAGCAGCTTGCCAAACAAAGGCTAAGAGAAAAGAGAGAACAAGAATAATTGGCATTACATCGACAATTGGATCAAAAATTGCATAAGCCTCAGGTAATTTTCCAAAAAAGGGATTATTTGAATGAATAAAGGCATCATCTAGACAAATATTGAACATAACTGGCATTTTTCTTCTCCAATAAAAATTAGGGGGGGGTAAAGCCAGAAAAGTCTTTGATTGATCGAATCGATCGAAGCTCTTCGGCAAGTTTGACCGGACTTGGGGTTGGAAGGGATGATTCTTTCATACATACAATATTTTACCAAATCTAATAGAAAATGATCAATGAATGAATATTCTTGTCCCTTTTTCTGTTTTTCCTATTATGTCCAATTCCATCAATAACCTATTTTGTTGAAATATCCACAATTTTTTTTTTCCCAATTGGGATCTGATCTAATTAATCTTGGATCCTAATGGGTTGACAAAAAATTTGATATAAGTATTCATTAGCATATGAATAGGGAAATAGGATGGGAATGGGGCGTGGCCAAGCGGTAAGGCAGCAGGTTTTGATCCCGTTATTCGGAGGTTCGAATCCTTCCGTCCCAGACTTATTTCATTGGTTCCTGTTTTCCCTTCCCTCGCTCTTCCCTTTCTTCTTTCGTAAAGGGTAAATCCAATGGAATTTTTGTTTTTAATTTTTCTCATAATTTCACCATACTTAACTTATCAGAAGGGAATGTTATTACAATAGGGAAGAGATAAAGGGATATCTCTGTGGTGCAAGATGGGAATACGGATCAATTTGTGATAAGGTTCAATTTATGAAATTAGCCCATTGGATGTATGCTGGTCCTGCTCATATTGGAACTCTACGAGTAGCTAGTTCATTCAAAAATGTCCATGCCATTATGCATGCTCCTCTAGGAGATGAGTATTTTAATGTAATGCGTTCTATGTTAGAACGGGAAAGAAATTTTACTCCTGCAACTGCTAGTATAGTAGATCGTCACGTACTAGCACGTGGATCTCGAAAAAGAGTTGTGGATAATATTCTTCGAAATGATAAGGAGGAAAGTCCCGATCTTATCATATTAACACCTACGTGTACCTCTAGTATCTTGCAAGAGGATTTAAAAAACTTTGTGGATAGAGCATCCATAATCTCCGATTGCAACGTCATTTTTGCGGATGTGGATCATTATCAAGTGAATGAAATTCAGGCAGCGGATAGAACTTTGGAACAGGTAGTTCGATATTATTTGGATAAATCCCATACATTGGATCGATTCGTAACAGATGCACCTTCTGTAAATATAATTGGGATTCTTACTCTGGGTTTTCATAATCGACACGATTGTCGTGAGTTGAGACGTTTATTAAAAGATCTGGACATCAGAATTAATCAAATAATTCCTGAAGGAGGATCTGTAGAGGATCCAAAAAACTTACCAAAAGCTCGGTTCAATTTAATTCCTTATCGTGAAGTGGGCTTAATGACAGCGATGTATTTGAATAAGGAATTTGGAATGCCTTATGTATCTACAACTCCTATGGGAGCTGTAGATATGGCCGAGTGCATCCGACAGATAAAGAAATCTCTTGATATCTTGGCGGCTCTTATTTTATCGAGCAAAAGGGTTGATTACGAATCCTATATCGATGGAAAAACTCGATTCGTTTCCCAAGATGCTTGGTTCTCAAGATCTATCGATTGTCAGAACTTTACGGGGAAAGAAACAGTCGTTTTTGGTGATGCAACTCATGTTGCTTCAATTACTAAGATACTTGCTAGAGAGATGGGAATTCGTGTGAGTTGTACAGGTACTTATTGTAAACATGATGCAGAATGGTTCAAAGAGAAAATTAAAGATTTTTGTGATGAGATGATCATCACAGATGATCATGCTGAAGTAGGAGATATTATCGCTCGCGTGGAACCCTCTGCAATATTTGGTACTCAAATGGAACGTCATATTGGTAAACGGCTTGAGATTCCCTGTGGAGTTATTTCCGCACCAGCTCATATCCAAAATTTTTCCTTGGGATATCGACCCTTCCTGGGTTACGAAGGTACTAATCAAATAACTGATCTAGTTTATAACTCATTCGCTCTGGGTATGGAGGATCATCTTCTAGAGATTTTTTGTGGTCATGATACGAAGGAAATAATGACTAAATCATTATCCACGGATATTAGTCCAATTTGGGATCCTGAAAGTCGGCAAGAATTGGGTAAAATCCTCCGTTTTGTAAGAGACGAAGTAAAGATAAATACAGAAAAATTTGCACGACGAAAGGGCCTTTTGAACGTTACTGTCGAGGTAATGCACGCAGCTAAAGAAGCATTAATTTAAGTACCTAATCAATATCAATTAATTGATTACATTGAGTGTATTCTATACAAAAAGAGTGGATCCAATTCGATACCTATTCCTATCATATCAATTGAGTTAATGACTATTCATAATCACGTCTCGATCATGATTCGAGATCAGGGAGGGATCTTCAAAACATCGTCTAAAACGATGTGGTAATTTACATAATTGGTTTCGTGAATATGGATTATGACATCATTTCATATTCGGATCAAGTGCCCTTGGCTCAAAATTATTCTTATTTTCATATATACTCTCCAAGTCAATCTTGTTTCCACGTGATTCCATACAAAGATGACGAATATTTGAATCGTTCTATTGTTAAAGCCTAGGATTTTCTATCGATGTGTCTAACATCTCCTCCCAATACAGCGACAATCCAACAATTCATTTATCTCTTATTCTGGATTGACAATAGTGTATTGTGTCGATATAATTCGTCCATTCACAATAGAAATAAATATCTTAGGTTCATCATTTATCAGTGATTCTATCCAATCATGATAATTCTGTCGATGGATCATTTATTCATAACCTAGATTACTTTATTCTGGAATGGTGGATCAAAACTATACATATCCATATATGAACTGACGAGTGAATTATTTTGTCATTCACATAGGTTTTTGATCCCTCCCGTTCGTCAATTAGATTGGTAGGATTCTATTTACCGGTTCATATTGAGTAACCTCGCATTCCACTTCGATCGTATATATACTCAATATCTATTCGCAATATGGGTTGCTAACTCAATGGTAGAGTACTGGGCTTTTAAGTGCGACTAAGATCTTTTACACATTTGAATGAAGTAGAAAACTCGTCGATACCATCGGTAAAGTTCGGAAGACTACGACTGATCCTAATGAACGGAAAAAAAAGCATGTCGTTCCAACATATGATCTTTACGATACCTGATATTATTTCTCGGATACCTGATTGTATTCGATCAGGACCGGATCTGATTCAAGGAATCAAATGGGTGGAAAATGTCTATTATATACCTGGATGGATGTATAATATGCTCATCCTTTCTGATCAAATGTGATAATTGTGAATAGGATTTCATCAATTCGCGGTTAAGTCGAATGAGTCAATGGAGAAAGCTATATGACTTGAATCATAAGTAGACCCAGAGAAATCCAGCCTGCTCGCTCCACCAAGTGAGCAAGGAATTTCTTTATCGATCGGGTTAAGAGCAAGCTTAGTACCATGGGGCCCTTGTTTCTGTTTAAGTTTTTGAACTTTTCGCCAAGACATTTTGAACTTCGACTCTTTTTGAGTCAGCGGGAATAAATGCACATAGCAACCGGAAATCACACAAAGATCCAGAGTCATGAGCTACCAAGGTGGCGCGGAAGCACTTGATAACTGGAGATCGAACAGAGATAAGTGCAGATGAAAGAAATACAGCAGAAAACAGAAGGTAGAACACGCAGACATCAGAAGAGACGCTGGGAAAAGCCAGAGTGAAGACACAGAGAAGCTGCCAGTCGCGACGAGCGGGTGAATAAAAGGCGATCACCCGGCTGAAGAAAAGAGAGTTGTTGTTGTTGTTGAAGGTTGAATGGATGCGATAGAAGTCGCGAGGATCCAGACCTGAGGAAGGATGCGCAGAGCAGCTGCGGAAGAATCATGCTTGTTCTTCCTATGGGTTCTTACTGTCTATGTTCTTCCTTTCTGTTCTCAAACCCATCTGTATCCGACTTGTGAGTTATCAGAGAAGAAAGCTATGTAATCATGTATTCGGCCAGAAGAATAATATAAGGGAGGATTGCTGTCTCAATATGTTGTTCATGTGTTGTGATGTGTTTACACTGATTTAAAAATTTTAAGTTGCGACTGTCTGAATACTTAGTTAGTGATCTTGCATGTGTAATCTGGTATATGTAATGGATGCCCTTTCTTTCTTTGGTTGCGAGTTTATTCCTTACCCGTGATCTCATCCCCTTACACATGTGGTCGCGGCACGCCTTACCCGTGATCTCATCCCCTTACACATGTGGTCGCGGCACGCCTCGGGTGAGACGCACTGCTCTCCAAGAGCAGGGTGAAAATGTCGGCGTGTTCCTAGACTACACCGGACCCCTTGTTGGCCACAACCCTTTGAACCTGGGTCTTGCCCGCGAGACCTGACTTTTCGCCAACAAATGGTTCCGTTGCCGGGACCTGCATGTTCTGAGGGGATCTAGATCATGGTCTCGAGGATTTTTGAAGGAGAAATACGGCGATGGTGGGATGATCATCTTGACCATTTCATTACTCAGCAAGCGGAGCTGACCAAGAAAAAGGAGGCCGCGATCAAGGAGATCGTTCTTTTCTCGGATTCAGCCAGTGATACGTACGAAATTTTCTGGGGAAGGTTTCCTACTGACCTTTACAATTGGTTGCGAAGGTTACGAGCAACGGTGCCTCAAGAAGGCTCGCGGAAGATAAACCGCAGGTGGGCGCACAAAGATCTGGTAGCACTGCATCGGGTAGACACTGAACTCACCCGTGCAGTGGATTTTTGGGTAAGGACCACGTTGGAAGGATACGCTGTGGAGTTTGCTGCTGAGTGTTACCAATCCTTCTCGAAGGCTGAGGCTGTTTTTCACTCAGGGTTAAGGGGGAAGCTGTTGAAGGAGATTCCGCTGTGGATCAAAGCCCTGATGGTGGACGAAGGGTTGATTGAATTCCACAAAACGAGTATGGAAGCGTAAACCACTCGTACTGGGGGAAGGATTGAGGGGACCGATGCTGTGTAGACTGTAAGAGTGGGGAGCGGGGGAGGGACGTTGAGGCCGCATGCAAGTTGCGAGAGTCACGTGCGCATCGGCGGGCACAGATCGCCGATAGGTGGCGAAGAAGGGTAATGAGAGATTTGAAGAGAAGGGAGATCGAGAGGAAAAATCAGAAGGAGGCTCCTCAGAAGACAAGAACCATGGGTTTGGATACCCGGACAGGAGACGGGACAGCAGCGGACGTACAATGGGTGCATGGGAGCCCAGCGACGCGAGAAAGAGCAGTAACGACTAGCAAGGATAATGGAAAGATGCAGCCCGAAGAAAGTTCCGATGACGAATGGCACGACGTGATGAGGCAGATGTTCCAGGATCAGACGGCACCCACCCCTCCAGGCAGCCCTACGTCCCACCTTCCGCATGGCCAGGATCCCGACCTTCCCCTGGTACTTTATCAACCTTTGAGAAATATTTTTATTCAGTTACAAGCATTAAGTCAGTCATATAGTAGTTCAGCGGCGTCGGTAACGCCCAGTAGCAGTAGCGTCACTAGTAGTGGTATTTTCCCTAGCGGGACCGTTACGCAACCAGGGCCCGGAGGCTTTATCCTGGTTAATTCTCCACAAGTATACATGGCTGGCTCTTTTACTCGATACCCGGAGTTCTCTGGCCGGGGAAATGACGACGTAGAACAACACTGGTATCTGTGCGAAGCCATCTGGAGGGCTCGACAGACGCCAGATGCAGGGAAGTTAATAGAGTTCCAAACCATGCTCAGAGAGAGAGCTCTGCGTTGGTTCATCAAGTGGTCCGAGGCACACCCTAAACCTGTAATCGCGGACGTGAAGCGAGATTTTGTCCGTGAATTCAAGCTTCCCCAGACAGACCAGCAGGGCCTGTCAGAGCTGTGGGAAATTAAGAAGAAAGAAGGAGAAACTGCGTGGGAGTTGATGCGGCGATTTAAAGACGCGATCGGGAAACTCAGTTACCCGATCGATCCAAACCACCAGAGGGACTGGTTCATCAAGGCTCTGCTCCCCTTGACACGAACCCCTCTCACACAGCAGAAGATTGATAATCTGTAGGACGCTTTGGAGCAGGCCATGAAGATTGAAGCCATGGCGGGATACCCCCAGGAATACAGGGGGGGAATGGCCCCGCAAGACCCTTCTCTGATAGGGTTGCAACATCAGATCGCCAGCTTGACCGAAAAGCTCAAGGAAATTCAGCCAGCGAGACCAGCGCGACCGAATGTTTGGTGTACTCATTGCCTGGTCGAGGGACACGTCGCAAACGAATGTCCTCGGTTGCGCGGCGCAGGAGTTGGGCCCTCAGTTGCAGCAATTCAGGGGGGTCCACCACCAGGGGGTGGCGCGGCGATGAACCCGCAGGGAGTCTACCAGCCGCAACAGACCTTTGCGGGGTTCCCACCGCAACCGGGGTCTTCCACCACAGAGTACTATGAGATTTTCCGGACGATGGGGCATCCTCCTCGGATGTGCCCGATATTGCAGAAGTACTCCACGGTGCCAAATAATGTATACTGCGAATTCTACGTGTCCACGACTCACAACACTGAGCAGTGCAGGGCGCTTGACGCTCTTGCGGATCGATTGGATCTTCCCTCGTACAGGGTGAACGAGGCTACAAGGGGAAGAGGTGGCGGCATGCGCGGAGGCCGAACAGGAGGGCGCGGTCCGGTAAAGTGCTACAATTGTGACCAGGAGGGTCATGTAGCCCGAGAATGTCCCCTTCCGCGACGACCCTGGTGTTCCCAGTGCCGGGTCAACGCCCATGCTACGGAAGACTGTCCGGAGCTCATCAAGAAATGGGAAGAACGGGTGAGGCAGAGGGGAGCGAATCTGATAAACTCAGAACCACGCAGCACCGCAACCCCTGACATGCAGAACGTTGCGATAGTAACACGGGGCAGAAAGAAGACTGGAGACGATGCCCATGAGAAGGAGCCGGCGCGAGTGGTTCGGCCGGCATCCCCAAAGAAGTTGATCAGGCCCGATGTCCAGAAGAGGTATTTTCAGGAGGCGGTTGAGGCATTCGCCCAGTTGCGGAACGAGGGAGGGATGGAGGAGCCCTGGCAGCCGGAATCCGGTGCGCAGAACGCCGCAGATACTGTGGTTGAGGATTGGCTCCGGCTATTCCTCAGGATTGCTGATAACGCTGGGCTGCGGCAGCAGCTCAAACATGCTTTAGACGGAGCGTTGCATGGGCAAGCAGAACCCAGAAATCCGGTGGATGCTAGGCCTCAATACGTGCAACGGGTCAAGCGGAACAAGCAACGCACAGGCAAAGAATTCTGGCTTAACACGCAGGTCGCCGGATTCCAAATCAGCAACACCATGTTGGACTTGGGGTCTGACGTCAATATATTGCCACGAAAGACATGGGAGGCTCTTGGAAAGCCACGGCTCGCCTATTCCCCAATCCAACTCAGGATGGCGAACTAGTACTGTATTTTGCCAATCGGCCGACTCGAGGGTGTCGAGGTCGACGTTGCGGGGGTGAAGACATACACCGACTTTGAGGTTATTGATATCATGGGCGATAAGGACCCCTATCCTGCTTTACTTGGCATTGATTGGGCTTTTGAGAATTACGCGATCATTGACCTCAAAAAGGAGCTGATGATTTTTGAGGATGGGGAGGTAAGGGTCACTCAGCCTCTCGACCCGTATCAGGGTCCACAATACACAGAACCGGTGGACAGTCAGGAGGATGCTCAGATGATGGACCATCTCTATCAGATGACTTCAGGGAAGCGGGATGATTATATCAACCCGACCGCAACAGGGTCTATCAGTTGGCGGAGCGTGCAGAGCTCGGAGCTCGGATCCGAGCTTGCGTGGGAAGACTGGCAGCAAGGGGGGTATGAGACCACTACACGGAGATGTGCCTCTATCGCTCAGGTTCGGTGGGTTGGGACTGAGATCCGCGGATATCCCACGTTATCAAACATGCAAGCAGTGAATACTTTTATTGCCAAGGTGGAAGACCGGGTCCCAGAAGAATGCCGGATACCACTCTTGGATGTGGCCTTGAAGTCAACATCGGGACGATGGTGGAACAATCATCGCAACACTCTGTTGCGATGGGAGTGTGTGGCGGATGCTCTAAGGGCACATTTCAAAGAAGATGAAGGGCCATGCATTACCCTTAAACATCATGGAGCTTCCGACCCGCGACAGCATTTGCGGGCGTGCGAGGAACAGTGGCGTAGCGCAAGGTATCTTGAGGAGTTGTGGGTTCACAGGTTTGTCCACTCACTGGGTACAATTCCCCAGGCCTGGTATCTGGAGGAAGAGCGGAAACGGGGAACTCGCTCCTAGCAAGTAGTTGCGGAAAAATTCGTCCAGAGCTTCTCGTTCGAAGGGGAGACGGCGCAGGAATCCCAGGCCCTACAAGCCGTCAAGGAGGTTCTATTTTTCCGCCATCCTGAGCCCGATGAGGGCCCGGTGGCGTCACGCTCCGGGGTCAAGAGCGAGTTGGTTTGCCAACGGATTGACGACGAACCGGGGGATGATAGTTTGGAGGACCTGAGGCATCTCTATTTTGACGAAAAGGAGGGCGAGCGGAGCGTTCGTGACGAGCCGACGACAGAAGGAGTCCATTTGCAGCCCCTAAAGACAAAGAAGCTGAACATTGGAACGGAGGAGAAACCTAAGCTCGCAACGGTGGGAGATTACTGGGACGAGGAGACGACAAGAGAAATTTTCAGCCTCCTCCGGGAGTATGAAGATTTATTTCCGTCATCAGTTGCGGACCTGAAGGGGATCAAGGGGGATCTAGGTGAGATGCGCATCACACTGAAACCAGGAGCCAGGCCGGTGAAGCACCGACCCTACCGGTTGAATCCACGCATCAAAGAGAAGGTCAAGATGGAGATCGACAAGATGCTGGCTGCGGGTCTCATCTTTCCTGTAGAGGAAGCTGAGTGGGTTAGTCCCATTGTCATCCAGAACAAGAAGGACAAAGCGGAGATCCGTGTCTGTGTAGATTATCGGAGTTTGAATAATGCTTGTATTCACGATCCGTTTCCCACTCCCTTCAGCGACGAAGTTCTAGATCATGTCGCGGGAAACGAAGCTTATTCCTTCACTGATGGGTTTTCGGGCTACCATCAGGTGCACATCGCCGAGGAAGACAAAGCAAAGACGACGTTCACCACCGAGTGGCGGTCATTCGCATACCACGTGATGCCGTTTGGTCTGAAGAACGCACCGGCTGTGTTTTCTCGGATTGTCATTGCTGCTTTCCGGGAGTACATTCACAAGTTCCTGGAAGTCTATATGGATGATTGGACTGTTTACAGCCTGCTGAAGAAACACGCTTCCCTGTTGCGGGTTATGTTCGACCGGTGTCGCCAGCTGCAGATTTCCTTGAATTTGAAGAAATGTATTTTTGCAGTACCATTCGGCACTCTCCTGGGACACGTGGTATGTAAGCAAGGCATCTGCGTTGATCCTGCTAAGGTCGCGGTTATTGTCCA
Organism: Pinus albicaulis; assembly: GCA_034641835.2. Lineage (NCBI taxonomy): Eukaryota > Viridiplantae > Streptophyta > Pinopsida > Pinales > Pinaceae > Pinus > Pinus albicaulis. Next base: position 1,251,639,774 of record CM076574.1, read on the forward strand.
CATGGAGGCCCCTGAGAACGTGAAGCAGTTGCGGGCACTGCTCGGGCATACAGGATACTACAGGCGGTTTATCCGCAATTATGCCAAAATCACTGCCCCTTTGGAGAAACTGTTGCGGAAATCAGAAGCATTTGAGTGGACAACAGAGTGCCGGAAGGCACTCGACACACTGAAGGAGAAGTTGGAAACGGCACCCATACTTGTTCATCCCAACTGGGATAAGCAGTTCCATGTGCACATTGATGCGTCCGGGATTGCACTTGGCGCTGTATTGGCGCAACCCGGGGAGACGACAGTTGACCACCCGGTATACTTCGTGCCAGTGTCAGTCCAGGTCATTTCCGTCAGTCCCTTTTTGTCAGTCCGTAGGATAGCTCAGATTTGGTCATAAATTCCCTTAATCGACAGTAATCATACCGTAATCATTTGCCATCAACCACAATTCCCCCCGCCGTCGAGTCCGGCCATCTCCCCATGATTCCGTCAGCAACTGTCAGAGTCCACACAGGCCTGCGATCGATCGCACGATTCTCGCAGGAAAGAAAGATAGCAAGAATTAATTGCCGTTATGGAGTCTCATCAACTCCGCGCGTGCCAGCAGGTGGCCCAATTTGCATGAAGGCTATCAGCACGAAGATGACGAACCAGTTCAATTTGGAAGTTGCAGCGATTCCGGAGCATTCGCAGTATCAGAGTACTCAGCACCTCGCAGGAAGTTACAGAAAAATCGTCCAAGTCTATCAGAGATGCGCCAAGATGCCGAGAGCTGTTCTCTCAGTTCCTGAACTAGCATTAGACAGCAGAATTCACCGGGTAGAGTCACTGGTCGGCAAGTAGGACAATACACCCTGCGTGGACGCTAACTTGTCCGACCCGGCTGAGTTTCCCCACCTGCACTGGCAGGTGTTTATGGAACACCAGTACACGCCCGGGAGCAGCTCTAACAGTCGAATGCGGGAAGAATTCCGGGGCCTACAGCAGTCGACGTTGATGAATTTGAGAAGTATTCCTGTCTTCGGAACCACCGGCCCAGTCCTGCAATGCACCCGGTTCCTTCTCAGTCGGGTGCAGAACGGGTCCCTGTGGCTTAATGAAGAAATTCCAATACATGCAGCAGACATCAGTCGACTTACAGAGCTATCGCAGACTGGTTGCGATGTCTCCTCTGCGGGCCAGACATCCTCTAAGCGAGCCCGGAAGTCGGCGGAGGCAGACCTCTACACCAAGTATGGCACTCGCCGGGGTGGAAAAGGTGCCAAAATTGATTTGATAAATGTATCACAAATCAGGTTTGCTTGCTACCTGATTGCGAGCAAGACCATGCACCATTACACAAAGGGAGAGTGCACTCTGGACACAATTTCCATTGCCGAGCACTGCGTCCAGGGAGCCAGGTTGAATTGGAGCGCGTTTGTGTTGAAGGAACTCTTCGCAGCTTGCGAAGACAATTACAAACGGACTACCAACTTCATCTATGGGTACTTGCTGTTAGCGTTCGCCATGTGGAAATGGCATCTACCCCCGATCCGGCCACCGGCGGAGATCACCGCGAGCCAGCCGCTCGCAATGAGATATTCCCCCTGGCAGCTGTCCAGGGACCCCAGCAGCAAGTAGGTGAACGCAGCGGCGTTCCAAGAATGGTATGGGATGATGGTCGATGTGGTCACTTCCCAGCAACGGGTGCCTCGGCACCTGTTGGATGACTACAGTGAACAGGTGTGGTTTGGCGTCAGCCACAGCCACACTTTCATTCGGCCGACTTGCGTACCGCACCATACTTTTCATATGGCGCCCCTTCGTTTCCAGCTGAATGATAATGTTTTCCACAGGGAGGTCTCTGCGTGGCCGGGGGTTGTTCAGCATATCAGCGACGGAGTCATCCGTTACAATTTTGAGGGGATGAGGGCTGCACAACAGCCTACCGCGACCAGCGCAGGGGGGCTGTCACAAGTTGCGGCAGAGACCACACCAGACGCAGCAGGGACCGCAACGGACCTGCCGGAATCGCTGGTCCCCGTCGTTGAGCATTTCAACGACCAAGCGCGGCGCCTCAATGTGGTAACTCAGGTTGTTTCCAGTGGTGCCCCTATATTTCCTTCTTTTAATGAATTTCGTATTAATCGGTCCCGTGGTCTTCCCAACACCGCTCCCCTCACTTCCCCTATCCCCACTCCCTTGTTCACTTCTGCTACCCCCCTCATCACGACAATGGGTGAACCGGGCCCCGAACCTGATTCCGTTGACCCACCTCCATCCAAGAGGGCCCGCACTACGGCCACAGATCCCGTGGTGGATCTTACGGAGGATGATCCACCAGCCACGCCGCCCACAGCCACTTTGATTCCGGAGGAACCGCTGATTGATCCAGCAGATTTCCTCCACCTTCATCTCCCTCACACCTTGTTCACTCCATCTACCGCCCCCTCCACCAGCCGTCCACATGCCAACTCCCCAAATCCGTCCAATTCCTCAGCTACTGTGTCCGATTCGTTGATCCGGGAACTTTTTGGCGGTGACCACGGGGCGGAGGTTACCTCCAGTACTGCAGCCGTGGTACCACCTGTTGACCCTGTAGCCACATCTTGGGATTCTCTTCCAACTATATCTGTCCAGCAAGCCACAGTTGGGGCTGATTCAGCCACCCCTTCTACAGAGCAAACCACGCAGCAGGACCGGCCGAAGCCTGATATGGCCACTTCGATGCAACAGCAAACGCCGGTCCACCCTCTAGAGACTTCAGGCCGAGCAGCGGCCATGGGCCAATCTTCGCAGGAACAGACGCCAAAGCAGGGTGCACCCAGCACACCAAATGCCGCACATTTGAGTCCGCACATTTGTACCTGCTCATTCAGCGGGCGGCCCTTAAAGCAGAGCAGATTCACGACGAGCTACAGCGGAAGTGCACAGAGTAGCAGAATCAGATCACAGCGCTTACTGAACAGCGCACTCAGTTGCTGCAGGAGAAAACCTACCTCCAGGACCAGGCCAACATTGTCAATCAGGCGCTCTCAAGCGTATGGCCGGAGGCACGAGCTCACCATGCCCCAATCCCTGCTCGCATAGAAGAGGACAGCATTGCTATACAGGCTCACCAGCTCAGGGAAGTCTTTACTGTTGTTTGCCGGGAAAACCAGGAGTTACAAGCGGCGTTAGCCGCACGGCCCACCCTTCCAGATCCACCCGCTGACCATTGAGGACAGGTGACTGCTAAACAAGCGCATGCAGTCAGTATGCAAGCCTCTCTGCATTCCACTACAGCCGCAGCTGCTGCCCTTCTGAGGAGTTTTCAGGAATGCTCCCTAGCGCTAACTGTCAAGACGTAGCCCATTGCTGCCCAGCTGCAACAGATCTCCAGCGAAATTCGGACGACCAGGGACCCTGCAAGGTTAGATCAGCTCTACGCCCAGTCGGACGAGCTGGAACTTCACATGCAGATGACTGAGGCCGAATCAGCAGCGACGAAGCACGTCCTCCGGGAGATGCGACCGCCCCTTCGTACCCATGCTGACGCGATGCACCAGCTGGATGCCAAGGCTGAGTCCCAGCTCGCCACGCTGTTCGGGGCTGCCCCGACGCCCATTGACGAGGCTGCCGCCAACCGCATCTCTCAGGACGCCGACTTGCTCATGCAGGAATGGCAACAAGCAGTGGCGACCTTCACAGAGCTTCGAGATTCAGCACTCCGCTGGGTCCCGGAGTTGGGGCCCTTGTTTGAACCAGCAGGTGGCGGAGTACAGCAGGAAAGGGTAGCGGAAGAAGGAACAGCAGAGCAGGGCACGGAAGCCAGCAGCGGTATGGAAATAGAAACTGTCATTTGTGATTGACTCGCGGACGAGTCAAAGAATTGTGGTCGGGGCCTGTTGGGGCCCTTGTTTTTGTTTAAATTTTGAATTTTAGGCCAAGACATTTTGAACTTGGACTCTTTTTGAGTTGCGGAAGAAATACACATAGCTAACGCGACCGCGCCGCAGCGACCAGGAGTTGCGGAGATACCAAGGTCGCACGGAAGCAATTGATAACTGGAGATTGAACAGAGATAAGTAAAGATGAAAGAAATACAACAGAAAATAGAAAGAGGAACATGCAGACATCAGAAGAGAAGTCGGGAAAAGCCAGAGTGAAGACACAGAGAAGCTGCCAGTCGCGCCGAGCGGGTGAATAAAAGGCGATCACCCGACTGAAGAAGGAAGTTGGTTGGTTGATTGGTTGGTGTTAGTGTTATTGTTGAGGGTTGAATGGATGCGCAGAGCAGCCGCAGAAGGATCAGACCTGTTCTTTCTATGGATTCCTACTTTCTATTATCTTCCCTTCTGTTCTCAAACCCATCTGTATCTGACTTATGACTTATCAGAGAGGAAAGCTATGTAATCATGTATTCGGCCAGATGAATAATATAAGGAAGGATTGTTGTCTCTATGCGTTGTGCATGTGTTCTAATGTGTTTACACTGCTTTAAAAATTTTAAGTTGCGACTGTCTGAATACTTAATTAGTGATCTTGCATGTGTAACTTGATATATGTGATGGATGCAATTTCTTTCTTTGGTTGCGGGTTTACTCCTTACACGTGATCTCATCCCCTTACACATGTGGTCGCGGCACGCCTCGGGTGAGACGCACTGCTCTCCAAGAGCAGGGTGAAAATGTCGGCGTGTTCCTAGACTACACCGGACCCCTTGTTGGCCACTACTCTTGAACCTGGGTCTTGCCCGCGAGACATGACTTTTCGCCAACAAATGGTTCCGTTGCCGGGACCCGAATGCTCTGAGGGGATCTAGATCATGGTCTCGAGGATTTTTGAAGGAGCAATACGGCGATGGTGGGATGATCATCTTGACCATTTCATTACTCAGCAAGCGGAGCTGACCAAGAAGAAGGAGGCCGCGATCAAGGAGATCGTTCTTTTCTCGGATTCAGCCAGTGATACGTACGAAATTTTCTGGGGAAGGTTCCCTACTGACCTTTACAATTGGTTGCGAAGGTTACGAGCGACGGTGCCCCAAGAAGGCTCGCGGAAGATAAACCGCAGGTGGGCGCACGAAGACCTGGTAGCACTGCATCGGGTAGACACTGAACTCACCCGTGCAGTGGATTTTTGGGTAACGACCACGTTGGAAGGATACGCTGTGGAGTTTGCTGCTGAGTGTTACCAATCCTTCTCGAAGGCTGAGGCTATTTTTCACTCAGGACTAAGGGGGAAACTGCTGAAGGAGATTCCGCTGTGGATCAAAGCCCTGATGGTGGACGAAGGGTTGATTGAATTCCGCAAAACGAGTATGGAAGCGTAAACCACCCGTACTGGGGGAAGGGTTGAGGGGACCGATGCTGTGTAGACTGTGAGAGTGGGGAGCGGGGGATGGACGTTGAAGCCGCATGCAAGTTGCGGGAGTCACGTGCACATCGGCGGGCACAGATCGCCGATAGGTGGCGAAGAAGGGTAATGAGAGATTTGAGGAGAAGGGAGATCGAGAGGAGAAATCAGAAGGAGGCGCCTCAGAAGACAGGAACCATGGATCTGGATACCCGGACAGGAGACGGGACAGCAGCGGACGTACAGTGGGTGCATGGGAGCCCAGCGACGCGAAAAAGAGACGTAACGACTAGCAAGGATAATGGAAAGATGCAGCCCGAAGAAAGTTCCGATGACGAATGGCACGACGTGATGAGGCAGATGTTCCAGGATCAGACGGCACCCACCCCTCCAGGCAGCCCCACGTCCCACCTTCCGCGTGGCCAGGATCCCGACCTTCTCCTGGTACTTTATCAACCTTTGAGAAATATTTTTATTCAGTTACAAGCATTAAGTCAGTCGTATAGTAGTTTAGCGGCATCGATAGCGCCCAGTACCAGTAGTGTTACCAGTAGTGGTATTTTCCCTAGCGGGACCATTACGCAACCAGGACCTGGAGGTTTTATCCTGGTTACTTCTCCACAAGTATACATGGCTGGATCTTTCACCCGGTACCCAGAGTTCTCTGGCCGGGGAAATGACGACGTAGAACAACACTGGTATCTGTGCGAAGCCATCTGGAGGGCTCGACAGACGCCGGATGCAGGGAAGTTAATAGAGTTCCAAACCACGCTCAGAGAGAGAGCTCTTCGTTGGTTCATCAAGTGGTCCGAGGCGCACCCTAACCCTGTAATCGCGGACGTGAAGCGGGACTTTGTCCGTGAATTCAAGCTCCCTCAGACAGACCAGCAGGGCCTGTCAGAGCTGTGGGAAATTAAGCAGAAGGAAGGAGAAACCGCGTGGGAGTTGATGTGACGATTCAAGGATGCGATCGGGAAACTCAGCTACCCGATCGATCCAAACCACCAGAGGGACTGGTTCATCAAGGCTCTGCTCCCCTTGACACGAACCCCTCTCACCCAGTAGAAGATTGATAATCTGCAGGACGCTTTGGAGCAGGCCATGAAGATTGAAGCCATGGCGGGATACCCTCAGGAATACAGGGGGGGGCTGGCCCCGTAAGACCCTTCTCTGATGGGGTTGCAACATCAGATCGCCAGCTTGACCGAAAAGCTCAAGGAAATTCAGCCAGTGAGACCAGCGCGACCGAATGTTTGGTGTACTCATTGCCTGGTCGAGGGACACGTCGCAACCGAATGTCCTCGATTGCGCGGCGCAGGAGTTGGACCCTCAGTTGCAGCAATTCAGGGGGGTCCACCACCAGGGTGTGGCGCGGCGATGAACCCACAGGGAGTCTACCAGCCGCAAGAGACCTTTGCGGGGTTCCCACCGCAACCGGGGTCCTCCACCACAGAGTACTGTGAGATTTGCCGGACGATGGGGCATCCTCCTCGGATGTGCCCGATATTACAGAAGTACTCCACGGTGCCGAATAATGTATACTGCGAATTCTGTGTGTCTACGACTCACACCACCGAGCAGTGCAGGGCGCTTGACGCTCTTGCGGATCGATTGGATCGTCCCTCGTACAGGGTGAACGAGGCTACAAGGGGAAGAGGTGGCGGCATGCGCGGAGGCCGAACAGGAGGACGCGGTCTGGTAAAGTGCTACAATTGCGACCAGGAGGGTCATGTAGCCCGAGAATGTCCCCTTCCGCGACGACCCTGGTGTTCCCAGTGCCGGGTCAACGCCCATGCTACAGAAGACTGTCCGGAGCTCATCAAGAAATGGGAAGAACGGGTGAGGCAGAGGGGAGCGAATCTGATAAACTCAGAACCGCGCAGCACCGCAACCCCTGACATGCAGAACGTTGCGATAGGAACACGGGGCAGAAAGAAGACTGGAGACGATGCCCATGAGAAGGAGCCGACGCGAGTGGTTCAGCCGGCATCCCCAAAGAAGTTGATCAGGCCTGATGTCCAGAAGAGGTATTTTCAGGAGGCGGTTGAGGCATTCGCCCAGTTGCGGAACGAGGGAGGGCTGGAGGAGCCCTGGCAGCCGGAATTCGGTGCACAGAACGCCGCAGATACTGTGGTCGAGGATTGGCTCCGGCTATTCCTCAGGATTGTTGATAACGCTGGACTGCGGCAGCAGCTCAAACATGCTTTAGACGGAGCGCTGCATGGGCAAGCAGAACCCAGAAATCCGGTGGACGCTAGTCCTCAATACGTGAAACGGGTCAAGCGGAACAAGCAACGCACAGGCAAAGAATTCTGGCTTAACACGCAGGTCGCCGGATTCCAAATCAGCAACACCATGTTGGACTTGGGGTCTGACGTCAATATATTGCCACGAAAGACATGGGAGGCTCTTGGAAAGCCACGGCTCGCCTATTCCCCAATCCAACTCAGGATGGCGAACCAGTATTGTATTTTGCGAATTGGCCGACTGGAGGGTGTCGAGGTCGACGTTGCGAGGGTGAAGACATACACTGACTTTGAGGTTATTGATATCATGGGCGATAAGGACCCCTATCCTGCTTTACTTGGCATTGATTGGGCTTTTGAGAATTATGCGATCATCGACCTCAAGAAGGAGCTGATGATTTTTGAGGATGGGGAGGTACGGGTCACTCAACCTCTCGACCCGTATCAGGGTCCACAATATACAGAACCGGTGGACAGTCGGGAGGATGCTCAGATGATGGATCATCTCTATCAGATGACTGCAGGGAAGCGGGACGATTACATCAACCCGACCGCGACAGGGTCTATCAATTGGCGGAGCATGCAGAGCTCGGAGCTCGGATCCGAGCTTGCATGGGAAGACTGGCAACAAGGGGGGTATGAGACTACCACGCGGAGATGTGCCTCCATCGCTCAGGTCCGATGGGTAGGGACTGAGATCCGCGGATACCCCACACTATCAAACATGCAAGCAGTGAATACTTTTATTGCCAAGGTGGAAGATCGGGTCCTAGAGGAAAGTCGAATACCACTTTTGGATGTGGCCTTGAAGTCTACATCGGGACGATGGTGGAACAATCACCGCAACACTCTGTTGCGATGGGAGTGTGTGGCGGATGCTCTATGGGCACGCTTCAAGGAGGATGAAGGGCCCTGCATTACATTTAAACATCAGGGAGCTTCCGACCCGCGACAGCATTTGCAAGCGTGCGAGGAACAGTGGCGTAGCGCAAGGTATCCTGAGGAGTTGTGGGTCCACAGGTTTGTCCACTCCTTGGGTACAATTCCCCAGGCCTGGTACCTGGAGGAAGAGCGGAAACGGGGAACCCGCTCCTGGCAAACAGTCGCGGAAAAGTTTGTCCAGAGCTTCTCGTTCGAAGGGGAGACGGCGCAGGAATCTCAGGCCCTACAAGCTGTCAAGGAGGTTCTGTTTTTCCGCCGTCCTGAGCCTGGTGAAGGGCCGGTAGCCTCACGCTCCGGGGTCAAGCGCGAATTGGTTTGCCAACGAATTGATGGTGATCCGGAAGATGATAGTTTGGAGGATCTTAGGCATCTCTATTTTGACGAAAAGGAAGGCGAGCGCAGCATCCGCGACGAGCCGACGACAGACGGAGTCCATTTGCAGCCCCTAAGGACAAAGAAGCTGAACATTGGGACGGAGGAGAAACCTAAGCTGGCAACGGTGGGAGATTACTGGGACGATGAGACGACAAGAGAAATTTTCAGCCTCCTCCGGGAGTATGAAGATTTATTTCCGTCATCAGTTGCGGACCTGAAAGGGATCAAGGGGGATCTGGGCGAGATGCGCATCACACTGAAACCGGGGGCCAGGCCGGTGAAGCACCGACCCTACCGGTTGAATCCACGTATCAAAGAGAAGGTCAAGATGGAGATCGACAAGATGCTGGCTGCGGGTCTCATCTTTCCAATAGAAGAAGCTGAGTGGGTAAGTCCCATTGTCATCCAGAACAAGAAGGACAAAGCGGAAATCCATGTCTGCGTAGATTATCGGAGTTTGAATAATGCTTGTATTCACGATCCGTTTCCCACTCCCTTCAGCGACGAAGTTCTAGATCATGTCGCGGGAAATGAAGCTTATTCCTTCACTGATGGATTTTCAGGCTACCATCAGGTGCGCATCGCCGAGGAAGACAAAGCAAAGACGACGTTCACCACCGAGTGGGGGTCATTTGCATTCCACGTTATGCCGTTTGGTCTGAAGAACGCACCAGCTGTGTTTTCCCGGATTGTCATTGCTGCCTTCCGGGAGTACATTCACAAGTTCCTGGAAGTCTATATGGATGATTGGACTGTTTACAGCCTGCTGAAGAAACACGCTTCCCTGTTGCGGGTTATGTTCGACCGATGTCGCCAGCTGCAGATTTCCTTGAATTTGAAGAAATGTATTTTTGCAGTACCATTCGGCACTCTCCTGGGACACGTGGTATGTAAGCAAGGCGTCTGCGTTGATCCTGCTAAGGTCGCGGTTATTATCCACATGGAGGCCCCTGAGAACGTGAAGCAGTTGCGGGCACTGCTCGGGCATACAGGATACTATAGGCGGTTTATCCGCAATTATGCCAAAATCACTGCCCCTTTGGAGAAACTGTTGCGAAAATCAGAAGCATTTGAGTGGACAACAGAGTGCCGGAAGGCACTCGACACACTGAAGGAGAAGTTGGCAACGGCACCCATACTTGTTCATCCCAACTGGGATAAGCAGTTCCATGTGCACATTGATGCGTCCGGGATTGCACTTGGCACTGTATTGGCGCAACCCGGGGAGACGACAGTTGACCACCCGGTATACTTCGTGCCAGTGTCAGTCCAGGTCATTTCCGTCAGTCCCTTTTTGTCAGTCCGTAGGATAGCTCAGATTTGGTCATAAATTCCCTTAATGGACAGTAATCATACCGTAATCATTTGCCATCAACCACAATTCCCCCCGCCGTCGAGTCCGGCCATCTCCCCATGATTCCGTCAGCAACTGTCAGAGTCCACACAGGCCTGCGATCGATCGTACGATTCTCGCAGGCAAGAAAGATAGCAAGAATTAATTGTCGTTATGGAGTCTCATCAACTCCGCGCGTGCCAGCAGGTGGCCCAATTTGCATGAAGGCTATCAGCACGAAGATGACGGACCAGTTCAATTTGGAAGTTGCAGCGATTCCGGAGCATTCGCAGTATCAGAGTACTCAGCACCTCGCAGGAAGTTACAGAAAAATCGTCCAAGTCTATCAGAGACGCGGCAAGATGCCGAGAGCTGTTCTCTTAGTTCCTGAACTAGCATTAGACAGCAGAATTCACCGGGTAGAGTCACTGGTCGGCAAGTACGACAATACACCCTGCGTGGACGCTAACTTGTCCGACCCGGCTGAGTTTCCCCACCTGCACTGGCAGGTATTCATGGAACACCAGTACACGCCCGGGAGCAGCTCTAACAGTCGAATGCGGGAAGAATTCCGGGGCCTACAGCAGTCGACGTTGATGAATTTGAGAAGTCTTCCTGTCTTCGGAACCACCGTCCCAGTCCTGCAATGCACCCGGTTCCTCCTCAGTCGGGTGCAGAACGGGTCCCTGTGGCTTAATGAAGAAATTCCAATACATGCAGCAGACATCAGTCGACTTACAGGGCTATCGCAGACTGGTTCCGATGTCTCCTCTGCGGGCCAGACATCCTCTAAGCAAGCCCGGAAGTCGGCGGAGGCAGACCTCTACACCAAGTATGGCACTCGCCAGGGTGGCAAAGGTGCCAAAATTGATTTGATAAATGTATCACAAATCAGGTTTGCTTGCTACCTGATTGCGAGCAAGACCATGCGCCATTACACAAAGGGAGAGTGCACTCTGGACACAATTTCCATTGCCGAGCACTGCGTCCAGGGAGCCAGGTTGAATTAGAGCGCGTTTGTGTTGAAGGAACTCTTCGCAGCTTGCAAAGACAATTACAAACGGACTACCAAATTCATCTATGGGTACTTGCTGTTAGCGTTCGCCATGTGGAAATGGCATCTACCCCCGATCCGGCCACCGGCGGAGATCACCGCGAGCCAGCCGCTCGCAATGAGATATTCCCCCTGGCAGCTGTCCAGGGACCCCAGCAGCAAGCAGGTGAACGCAGCGGCGTTCCGAGAATGGTATGGGATGATGGTCGATGTGGTAACTTCCCAGCAACGGGTGCCTCGGCACCTGTTGGATGACTACAGTGAACAGGTGTGGTTTGGCGTCAGCCACAGCCACACTTTCATTCGGCCTACTTGCGTACCGCACCATACTTTTCATATGGCGCCCCTTCGTTTCCAGCTGAATGATAATGTTTTCCACAGGGAGGTCTCTGCGTGGCCGGGGGTTGTTCAGCATATCAGCGACGGAGTCATCCGTTACAATTTTGAGGGGATGAGGGCTGCACAGCAGCCTACCGCGACCAGCGCAGGGGGGCTGTCACAAGTTGCGGCAGAGACCACACCAGACGCAGCAGGGACCGCAACGGACCTGCCGGAATCGCTGGTCCCCATCGTCGAGCATTTCAACGACCAAGCGCGGTGCCTCAATGTGATAACTCAGGTTGTTTCCAGTGGTGCCCCTATATTTCCTTCTTTTAATGAATTTCGTATTAATCGGTCCCGTGGTCTTCCCAACACCGCTCCCCTCACTTCCCCTATCCCCACTCCCTTGTTCACTTCTGCTACCCCCCTCATCACGAAAATGGGTGAACCGGGCCCCGAACCTGATTCCGTTGACCCACCTCCATCCAAGAGGGCCCGCACTACGGCCACAGATCCCGTGGTGGATCTTACGGAGGATGATCCACCAGCCACGCCGCCCACAGCCACTTTGATTCCGGAGGAACCGCTGATTGATCCAGCAGATTTCCTCCACCTTCGTCTCCCTCACACCTTGTTCACTCCATCTATCGCCCCCTCCACCAGCCGTCCACATGCCACCTCCCCCAATCCGTCCAATTCCTCAGCTACTGTGTCCGATTCGTTGATCCGGGAACTTTTTGGCGGTGACCATGGGGCGGAGGTTACCTCCAGTACTGCAGCCGTGGTACCACCTGTTGACCCTGTAGCCACATCCCGGGATTCTCTTCCAACTATATCTGTCCAGCAAGCCACAGTTGGGGCTGATTCAGCCGCCCCTTCTACAGAGCAAACCATGCAGCAAGACCAGCCGGAGCCTGATATGGCCACTTCGGTGCAACAGCAAACGCCGGTCCACCCTCCAGAGACTTCAGGCCGAGCAGCGGCCATGGGCCAATCTTCGCAGGAACAGACGCCAGAGCAGGGTGCACCCAGCACACCAAATGCCGCACATTTGAGTCCGGCACAGTTGTACCTGCTCATTCAGCGCGCGGCCCTTAAAGCAGAGCAGATTCACGACGAGCTACAGCGGAAGTGCACAGAGCAGCAGAATCAGATCACGGCGCTTACTGAACAGCGCACTCAGTTGCTGCAGGAGAAAACCTACCTCCAGGACCAGGCCAACATTGTTAATCAGGCTCTCTCAAGCGTATGGCCGGAGGCACGGGCTCACCATGCCCCAATCCCTGCTCGCATAGAAGAGGACAGCATTGCTATACAGGCTCACCAGCTCAGGGAAGTCTTTACTGTTGTTTGCTGGGAAAACCAGGAGTTACAAGCGGCGTTAACCGCACGGCCCACCCTTCCAGATCCACCCGCTGACCATTCAGGACAGGTGACTGCTAAACAAGCGCATGCAGTCAGTATGCAAGCCTCTCTGCATTCCACTACAGCCGCAGCTGCTGCCCTTCTGAGGAGTTTTTAGGAATGCTCCCTAGCGCTAACTGTCAAGATGCAGCCCATTGCTGCCCAGCTGCAACAAATCTCCAGCGAAATTCGGACGACCAGGGACCCTGCAAGGTTAGATCAGCTCTACGCCCAGTCGGACGAGCTGGAACTTCACATGCAGATGACTGAGGCCGAATCAGCAGCGGCGAAGCACGTCCTCCGGGAGATGCGGCCGCCCCTTCGTACCCATGCTGACACGATGCACCAGCTGGATGCCAAGGCCGATTCCCAGCTCGCCACGCTGTTCGGGGCTGCCCCGACGCCCATTGACGAGGCCGCCGCCAACCGCATCTCTCAGGACGCCGACTTGCTCATGCAGGAATGGCAACAAGCAGTGGCGACCTTCACAGAGCTTCAAGATTCAGCACTTCGCCGGGTCCCGGAGTTGGGGCCCTTGTTTGAACCAGCAGGTGGCGGAGTACAGCAGGAAAGGGTAGCGGAAGAAGGAATAGCAGAGCAGGGCACGGAAGCCGGCAGCGGTATGGAAATAGAAACTGTCATTTGTGATTGACTCGCGGACGAGTCAAAGAATTGTGGTCGGGGCCTGTTGGGGCCCTTGTTTTTGTTTAAGTTTTGAATTTTAGGCCAAGACATTTTGAACTTGGACTCTTTTTGAGTTGCGGAAGAAATACACATAGCTAACGCGACCGCGCCGTAGCGACCAGGAGTTGCGGAGATACCAAGGTGGCGCGGAAGCAATTGATAACTGGAGATTGAACAGAGATAAGTACAGATGAAAGAAATACAGCAGAAAACAGAAAGAGGAACATGCAGACATCAGAAGAGAAGTCGGGAAAAGCCAGAGTGAAGACACAGAGAAGCTGCCAGTCGCGCCGAGCGGGTGAATAAAAGGTGATCACCCGACTGAAGAAGGAAGTTGGTTGGTTGATTGGTTGGTGTTACTGTTATGGTTGAGGGTTGAATGGATGCGCAGAGAAGCCGCAGAAGGATCAGACCTGTTCTTTCTATGGATTCCTACTTTCTATGTTCTTCCCTTCTGTTCTCAAACCCATCTGTATCTGACTTATGACTTATCAGAGAGGAAAGCTATGTAATCATGTATTCAGCCAGATGAATAATATAAGGAAGGATTGCTGTCTCTATGCGTTGTGCATGTGTTCTAATGTGTTTACACTGCTTTAAAAATTTTAAGTTGCGACTGTCTGAATACGTAATTAGTGATCTTGCATGTGTAACTTGATATATGTGATGGATGCAATTTCTTTCTTTGGTTGCGGGTTTACTCCTTACACGTGATCTCATCCCCTTACACATGTGGTCGCGGCACGCCTCGGGTGAGACGCACTGCTCTCCAAGATCAGGGTGAAAATGCTGGCGTGTTCCTAGACTACACCGGACCCCTTGTTGGCCACTACTCTTGAACCTGGGTCTTGCCCGCGAGACCTGACTTTTCGCCAACACCTATATATAGAAAGGAGGTTTTTTCATTTGTATCATCCAAGAATTGTTCATTCATGTAATGTATTGGAGGTTTCCCCCTTGAAGTGGCTTATTTCTAAGGCATTGATATCTCTTTTCTTCTATTTTTGGAGCTGGTTTCACAACAGTTGGTATCATAGCTTTGGATTCTAGGGTTTCGCTGCTCCAAACAAGTAATCATGGAATTTTCGCTATAAATTATTTTCTACTAAGACTAAGAAGCTGAAATTTTTAGAGAACGAAGTAAATATCCTGAGGAAAATTGTCGCAAAATTTTAGAGCTTGGTTCGCAATATTTTCAGAGATATGATATGTTGAAGTTATGTCTTTATCAGGCTCACGGATTTCATCTCAAATAGGTGATCGGGGGAAAATATTCATAGCTCTCTCTCTAAGCATCAGATTGGAATATTGTAAAAAGTGGCTAGAAGTACACAGACTTTAGTTTCCTGTCTAACAATTTCAGAGCCAAAGGACTAAAAATTGACACATGGAAAGTCGTACAAGTTCGCTCTACTGAACCAGTCCATAATTAGGTCATTGTGGGAGATTGGACATAACTTTGCCTTGAAGAATCCAAATTAGGTCCGAACTATGCCATTCGAAAGAAGATTCAAAGGGCTACTTCAAGGCCAAATGTCAGTTATTGAGGATCCAAAATCACATAGATAATTCAGTTTCAATATCGAACTTCTCAAAAGCAACAAAAAGGTGTGTATTTGGTTTTTAAAATTGCATAATGTTTGTTTGCAAAGCAGTTTGAAGTGATTCCAAGGGAATATTTTATAATTTTTATCAGTATTAGGTTCTATAATGCCTCAAAATAATAATTTCATACCCATTAAGCCCTAAAAAAGCTATACTATGACGCATGAAGAGGAAGATTGCAGTATGAGAGATCAAAATTATGGTACCAAGTGAAACAAATTTTTATCTTACGAAGAGCAACCGAAGATGACATATATGGTTTAAAAGAAGAAATGGAGGCTAATTTGGATGGTTTGAAGCATCAAATAATAGCTAATATGGATGATAAATTAGTGGAAGATCACATCGAGCATCAACAACAAGCTCTCCAACTCTCAAAGGATAAACTAACTTTGGTGCAGAATCTAATGAAACAATAGGAAGATCAACATCACATCGAAAGAAGTTCTGAAGTAGTCACAGAAACAAGAACTTGACAAGTACGATCAATTTCAGAGTATCTCAGCAAGTGGAAGAACCTTCCTGTAGAAGATTCCACATGGGAGGATGAGAATTTTATACAGAAGCATCAAGAAATAATTTAGCGTTGAGGACAACACTTGTTTGAAGGAGAGGGGCATGATAAGTCCCTATAATAATAGTGTAGGCCCTTATTATGTTACTGTAGCCCCCCTTATTGTTATTATTTTACCCTTGTAACCCCCATATTTTTATTATTGTGCCCTTACATTATTATTTTTAGGTCGGCTAGGATTACATTGTGGCCCCATGGACTCCTATATATAGAAAGGAGGTTTTTTTATTTGTATCATCCAATAATTTTTCATTCATGTAATTTATAAGAGGTTTCCCCCTCGAAGTGGCTTATTTCTAAGGCATTTATATCTCTTTTCTTCTATTTTTGGAGCTGGTTTCACAACAAGGATAGAGATTTGGTGACAGAGCATATGAACGCCTCCAATACTATGGTAAGTCAACTGTCATCTGTTGATATTGAAATATCAAATGAAGATAAGTGCATTAGTTTATTGTGTTCTCTACCAGACTCGTGGGATAGTCTGGTTATTGAAATAGGTAGCAATACAACTACCTTGAATTTTGATGACATTGTCGTAGCCTTACTTTCGGAGGAAATGAGATAGAGAAATATGGAGGGTCAGAATGGAGATGCCTTGTCTGTACGAGGAAGGTCCCAGAAGAGAAACAAGAATAAGGTTTCGAGTTGGAGATATAAATCTAGAGGGAGATCTAAATCTCCTGGAAAGTTTGTAAAGGTGTGCTGGAAATGGGGAAAGGAAGGGCACTACAAAAAGGACTACAGATCTAAAGCTCCTGAGAAAGGAAATGGATCTGATGATGCTCCTTATGCAGAGGCAAAAAACACCTCGGATGAAGGTGGGGATGTGTATTTGGCTTCTTCTTCAAATACACATGTAGATCATGAGTCATGGTTCATTGACTCAAGTGCATCCTTTCACTTCACTCCCCATCGGGAGTGGTTTTACGAGTATGAGAAATATGATGGCAGTGATGTCATCTTAGCGGATGATAGGAAGGCTAGAATCATCAGACGTGGAAAGTTAAGCTGAAGTTGCAAGGTGGAAGGATTAGAACACTTCCTGGTGTTATGCACATTCCTGCATTGGCCAGAAATCTGATTTTCGTAAGCAAGATGGATGATGCAAGTGTAAAAACAGTGTTCAAGAAAGATGCCTATAAGATGGTTCAGGGATCACTGGTATTAACGAGGGGAGTTTGGATTGGAACTCTGTACAAGCTTCAGGGCAGCACTCTTATTGATGGGTGCAACAGTTCTGTGATTCCCGAAAGTGGAGCAGAAAGCCAAGCGGACTTTGGAGAAAAGACCATGCTATGGCATCAAAGGCTTGGACATATTGGAGAGAAGGGCCTTCAGATACTGCATGGAAATGGTATGGTAGAAGGTATGTCTAATAGCTCTTTGGATTTTGAATTCTGTGAACATTGTGTGTATGGGAAGTAAAATCGGGTGAGTTTTCCTTCTGGTGCTAAGAGGGCAAACAAGCTATTAGAGCTTGTGCACAGTGATGTGTTTGGACCTGTGTCGGTTCCATCACTAGATAAGTCTGTGTACTATGTTTCATTCATAGATGAATTCTCAAGGAATACATGGATATATTTCTTGAGGAAGAAATCTGAAGTCTTTGAAAAATTTAAATAATTTAAGGCTCTGGTGGAAAACCAAATAGAGAAGAAGATAAAGGTGCAGAGGACAGATAATGGTGGGGAGTTCTACAAGAAGGAATTTGAAGAGTTCTGTAAGAACTGTGGTATAGCACGATAGAAGACTACTCCATACACACCTCAGCAAAATGGTGTTGCGGAAATAATGAACAGAATGTTGATGGAAAAGGAAAGAAGCATGCTCAGTGGTACCAGGTTAGGACAAGAATTCTGGGCAGAGGCAGTGAAGACTGCATGTTACTTGGTTAACAGATCACCTTCATCAATGTTGGAGGATAAGACTCCACATGAGGTATGGATTGGTAAAAAACCCTTTATTTCACATCTGAGGGTATTTGGATGTGATGCATATGTAAATGTTCCAAAGGAGAAAAGGAGCAAGTTGGATAATAAATCTGAAAGGTGCATCTTTATTGGGTATAAGGATGGTTTAAAGGGTTACAAGCCTTGGAACCAGGAAATAAGGAAGGTTGTGTATAGTCGAGATGTGGTGTTTAGAGATGTGAAAAATGTTGTTAAACATGAAGTCCTACCAAAGGAACCTTAAAAGATAGAGTTTGAGCTAAAGAAGGATGAATCAGACTCTACAACAGAAGAAGACTTAGAAGAGGAAGAGCCACAAACTCCAGCTATGAGAAGATCAACTCTTGAAAGAAGACAACCAGAAAGGTATAGTCCATCTGCTTTCTGTTCAAATTTTGCTTTAACTATAATTGATGATGATCCCAGAACCATCAGGGATGCAGTAGATTCAGAGGATGGAAAACTCTAGAAAGAGGTCATGGTTGATGAAATGGCATCCTTGCATAAAAATGAGGCATGGGATCTGATGGAGCTGCCGGCTAGAAGGAAGCCCATCAGGAGAAAATGGGTGTTTAAGAAGAAGATGAATGTAGAAGGCAAGATGGAGAAATACAAAGCTCAATTGGTAGCAAAAGGTTATTCCCAGGTGCCGGAAATTGATTTTGGTGATATTTTTTCTTCTGTTTCCAAAGTTACTTCTATTAGATTACTTTTATCTGTTGCTCCTACATTTTATTTTGAGGTAGAAAAAATGGATGTGAAGACAAAATTTCGTCATGAGGATTTGGAAGAGGAGATCTACATGAAACAACCTGAAGGCTTCATGGTGAAGGGGAAGAAAGAATTGGTATGCATGCTAAATAAGTCTTTGTCTGGGTTAAAACAATCACCAAGGATGTGGTATCAGAAATTTGATACCTATATACGAAGACTTGGCTTCACCAGAAGCAAGGAGGATCATTGTGTTTATTTTAAATTAATTGGTGACCATGTTATTTATTTGGTCTTGTATGTGGATGATATGTTGTTGATTGGAAATGACAAAGAAATTATCCAAGATTTGAAGACCCAACTGTTCTCCAAATTCTACATGAAGGATCTTGGTGCTGAAAACTATATTTTGGGCATGGAAATTAAGAGAGATCGGGAAAAGAGGAAGCTCTGGTTAAACCAGAGGAAGTATGTCGAGACTATATTTCAGAGGTTCAATATGCTTGATAGTAAACTGGTGAATGTTTCGATTCCTGTAGGTGCAAAGCTGTCTACTAAACAGTGTCCCAAGCCACAATAAGAAGAGGAGGATATGTCTCATGTTCCATATGCAAGTGCAGTGGGTAGCCTGATGTATGCAATGGTCTGTACTAGACCAGATATTTCACATGCAGTGGGAGTATTGAGCAGGTTTATGTCAAACCCAGGGAAGGAGCATTAGACAGCAGTGAAGCAAGTTTTCAGATATTTGCGTGGCACTAGTGATTATGGCTTGTGCTACCAGGGAAGACTAGGATTGGAAAGAGTGTTGGACATCCATGGTTTTGTTGATGCAGAATGGGCTGGAGATTTGGACCAAAGAAGATCTACAAGTGGGTATGTGTTTAGCCTATTTGGAGGTGCAGTCAGTTGGATGAGTAAAAGACAATCTGTAGTGGCTCTTTCGACTACAGAGGCATAATACATAGCAGCCACTCATGCAAGCAAAGAAGCAGTTTGGTTGTAGAGCTTGTTTTCAAGTATGGGGTTGGTATAGCAAGCTATAAGGATATACTATGATAGCCAAAGTGAAATTTTCTTGGCTAAGAACCCTGCTTATCATTCAAAGACAAAGAAAATTGATGTTCAATATCACTTTGTGAGATATATGGTTGAGGCTAAAAGGGTCTTGCTGGTAAAGGTGGACACTTTGAAGAATGTTGCAGATGCATTGACAAAGTCTGTGAGCACTCAGAAGTTCTCTTGGTGTAGAGAAACAATGGGTGTTGTAAAGCTTGGCTAATGACTCAACTCTCTTGTGGCCCCCTGCAGAAATAAAACAACAAGTGGGAGAATGTTGGGTATGTGCTATATTCTTTCCATGACTAGTCACACGTGGGGGGGTCATAGGGGGGGCGATAGCCCCCCTACATGTTGGGCGAGGCATAACAGGGGGGGTGGTAGCCCCCCCTGTCAGGGTCTGGGGCGGCGCCCTGGGAAATTTTTTTTGGTTATTTTTTGGTCGGCGGACCCGCCCATGGTTTTGTGCATGGATTTGCACATGGTTTTGGGGCATGATGGTTTTCGGTCCCTGGTATTCTGTAAATTTGGTCAAGGGAACTATGGTTATGTTCTAATCCAAGGTTAATGGATTAGGGTTTATGTATGCTTAGGCATGTATATATATGTGTTGTAACACTAAAAGGAATATAATGAAAAATCAAGTTGATCATCCCAATTTGGGATCCAAGGGAAAATATCTGTGTTTATCTGTTTTATGTTTTATGCTCTCATTATTGTTTATTTTTTGTTTTAAGATTCATTTGTAGATAATTTATGTATAGGGTTAAAACCTACACATAATGACGTTATGGAAAATTATTGGAGATATTAAATGAATGACCTCACCATACTTGATGACATATAATAACATTGTTGGATACATGACAATGGAGAATCCATTAATGACCTCTTATTGTCCTAATCACCTTTTGCACTAAAAAATCCAAAAAATCATAAGGAAATTTTTTTTTTGACATCTTGAAGACATAATTTCAAAGTGGCTCCTTCACCATATTAAAGGGGACTCCTTCCTCTTTCCATCGAGCCCTCATATGCCCCAAAATTCCCTGTGGTTAGAAAGATATTGATTTTTGAAGTTGTGTAATAATTTTGTTTTTTTGAGCTACACCTGTCCTAGCTCCTAATGTCGTCCTGCCTTAGTGACATGTATCCTCATGCAAAAACAATATAAATACATGTCTTATCTTCTCATTTTGGTCATCCAATTGGGTGAAATCACATAAATTTAGAGAGAAAAGCTACAGAATAGCAAGGAGGCCGAGATGACATAAAAGAAGATTGTTAGGGAAATTTTTTGTTATGGTTTTTGGGTCTTGAACACAGGTTTCTAACCAATAATTTAGTCAATAATTCATATGAAATAATTTCAGATCCAAAGTAGAACATTGAAAGAGAAAAGGATTTTCTGGTGGAAATCTGAAGAATTTAACTCAAATTGTATGTGGTTTGGACCATACTAAAATCTGTGGACAGGTATCAACTATGGAAGCTCGGACCTCCAGTAAAATTGGCACTTGTTAAACTCATTTTGTGAGTGTGCAGACATTAAAAACAACAACTTGTGACAAGTCTCTTCAGGAAGGAAAACTGCTAGTGGCAAAGAACAATCTCATTTTTGGAAGAAACTCGGACCCGTAGCTTATCTCTTGGACCAACATTTGACTTTCGTCTCGGTCTTGTAGCAGCTAGTGGAGGAATAACAATTACAGTCACCTGTGGTAAAAAAATTGTTGGGGAAGCTCATTAAAAGCTTGATTCTGTGTCATTATTGGACATACATAACAATTTGGAAACCTTGAGGACAACTACCAAAGGACAATGGCAGACTTTTAGACAATTTGTGTTGAGCTGCCTTTGTGACACTTTGGAGAATATTTATAAGTATTGTTGAAGCAAAATTAACATCACATCTTGAATAATATTTTGACATTGAGAGTAGTATATTTGGAATAGTTTGGTGTACAATTCTTGGTAGAATTGATATAAATCTTGAAGTAGATTTGGAGTTGTCTTGAGATATTCTTGAAGACATCTTGAAGCACGACCTATTGAAGAACTTGTGAAGAAATACCTTGTTGGGAGAGTAAAGTGAAGACTCCCTTCACAATTTCTTGAAGAAGTCCTTTAAGAAGTTTAGAGCAGGTGCATAACTTGGGCTACCAATTGAAGACATCTTGAAGGCACCCTTGGAGATCATGATACATCATTGATGTTATCATGAACTAATCTTGGAGATATTTTTTTGGGTACGATGAAGAGCAACGGTGATGCCTTATAAAAAGAAAAGGTTGTCATTGATGATGTGATGTGGAGACTAAGTGTGATTGGGCTCACTGAAGAAGACATTTGGAGTCATGAATAATAACCAAACACACCTTGATGAAGTGAAGCTAAGGGTTGGAGCTAAGAGGTTGGAGCCTCAAAGAGATAATGTTGGTGCCCTAGAGGATAGGAGTCCTCAAGAGACCGGGTTGGAGCCTATACCAGAGATAGGGTTGGAGCCCTAAAGGTTGGAGCCTATACCAAAGATAGGATTGGAGCCCTAGATGTTGGAGCCTCAACGAGACAAGGTTGGTGCCTTGGGAAGATAGGGTTGGAGTCCTAGAGGTTAGAGCCTAGTGAAGTCCAATTTGGTGCTTGGCATAGTATAGGTTGGTGCCTGGAAGGATTGAAGATTGGTGTCTTCGCTTAGGGTTGGAGCTCTATACTATTGTATTGGATATATTGTAAACAAGAGACTAATAAAATTATTTATTATTGTTGATCATTTTGTGTTCTAATTATAAGAGATATAAACTAGTAAAAGTAGCAACTGAAAATAAATAAGGATTCACCCTCCTCTCAATATTTCCATCAAGGTGACTGTCAAAGAAGATATCTAACTCCTATACTTTTGAGGAAAACAAGACTGGTATAAGGGTAGGTGTATTGGGCCTAAGGACGTGCGTTCTTTGAAGTACTAAAGTAGCAGTCAAGTGGGCTAGCCAACTAGCCCTAGTTCATTGTATTATAGAGGATTGCATCATTGAGAAAAAGGGAAACCTCCATATCCCTCGACTTGTCATCTTGGAGCAGCACTATGGAAAAAGTGGGTAGACCAAAGAGTTGTTCACTATGGAATTTTGAACAACTGATTGAAAACATTAAGTCTTGCAGACCTTAAAGGAAACAAGAGGTAGATACAGGGAAACATTTTTTGAGCCGAGTTCAGTAACATAAAGAAGTTGAGTTCATTGATAGAGGTAGATTGAGGAGTTGCATAATGGGATTCAATATGACCTGCCAGATGTGTTCAAGACATGTGGATTGAAAAGGCTATGTGTGGCCACCATAAAAAAGTGGGTCAAGTGTTGTCTTGTTCAAGGTAGATTGGCTGTCAAAGGACTAACACCAAGCCCTAGTTGTATTCCTTGTATCAATGTGATTGTAAAGGGCCATCATTCCTGGTACGAGAGCTCTAGCCTATTATATTATAGTTTGTGTTGGGGTTCCCATGTTTTGGCCAGGTTGGCAAGACCAAAAGATGAGAAAACATAGAACCACTTTCAGACCTTGGGATCTAACCCTCCTAGGTCCAGAGAGGGATCTCTCTAGATGAGTCAAAGGATATGTCTTTGAGGCTCTAAGTTATGATTTTAGGCTAGTTATAGGCTCGGGTTGTTTGTTTGACTGTTTGTGTTTGGTTGTTGGGAATCAGGAAAGGAAGGTCCAATATAAGACAAGGACGAGCATAGAGGGGATTAGGCAGAGACAAATAACTCAGGGAACATCGAGGCCATTGGGCAATGGAGTCAAGAAAGGATTTACTTGTGTTTAATGTGCAAGATTTTAGTTGGGCTAGTCATCTAGAGCATTTGGATCTTAAAGGATGGTTAATGGAATGGAACATTAGGGACTGAAAATGAAAGGAGGAGAACCATCCAATTCTTTCTATAGATCAGGTCAGAGGTCATTTAACTCTAGACCTGCTTGGAAAAAATCAGGGGCAATACAAGGGATCTTGGGAAGGCTTAATTGAGATGGAAAGATCCTAGTGAGGTAGAGACAAAGTTCTAAACCTCCCAGTGTTCTCAACTCATTCAACCAAATCCTAACAAGAACATCTAAACATAGACTTAATTAATTCATACATCAGAGAGCAAGCAATAACATCCACTAACCTGGTTAAATCAATTGAAATCAATATTCAAACACACATATAAGCAGAAAACATAAAATGCTGGGAGAGCAGCAACATAAGCTACCTATCAAGGGTAAATCTTATGTCAAACTTCTGATGCGAGCCAGAAGAAACGTAATGAAATGAAAGCAAGTCAATCACAAATACAGAGAAAGGAGAACATCACCAGCTGCTTTAGATCGGGATCCAAAGAAATGCGCTTGTCATATTAAAAACAACACCAATCATGTACATCATTGCCCACAGCTTGAACATTCAATATGAATACATTAAATCTCAGCCCATCTTACAATATTACACAGAGAACTTGTCTCAAGAGGAAAATGCTTGCATTTCTCTGATATCTCATCAACAACCCTTACAATAATTTCCTTCTGTGCTTTATAGCAGAAGAGACACAGAAGATAGACTGAGGAGGTAGGTGAACACTAAATGTATCATTAAACACAGAACAGAGAAATAGGGCCGAGACCCATTTTGTTTGAATGTTGAGTATTTAATTTTTGTTGCCTCTTCATGTAGGAGTGATCTTCTCTGGATATGACTTGGACATATTTCGGCCGTGCTGCTATACTTGGAATGTGTAACAAAATAAATGAACCACTAAGAAGTCTGCTTCATGAATGTTTTGGTGCTTTTGAACTGTTGTTAAGGTGAAAATATCTTTAAGGACACAGTGAATAATAAAAGCTGTATGGACGCCTTGTACTTGATGAAGAAAAACATTCTGCTGATGAATAAACCCTGATGTTACCTCTTACTTGTGCTCAGGATCTTCTGATCAATCCTCGGGGTCTTCACCCTGGTGCTTTGCCTCTTAAACCGCTGATTCAAGGCTTAAGATCTTCATTGATGTGCTCTAATCTTTTTTCTTGCATTAAACACCTTGCCGCTCCATCTCTATTTCTGTTTCGTGCATCGTGAGCCTTAATGGCGCCAGAAGGTTTTCCATAGAGTTCAAACCTTGTTTCTTTTAATGAACGTCTAGTTTTTACCTTCCCGGGTCCTAGCTCATAAATTAGCTGTAGTAACTGATCTTATTTAGATTTCACTATCCTTGTAGCAGAGCCGCACACCATGGCGGCCATTAGCTCTCTTTAACCCTGCAAAACACACAAATAAATTAAGGAAATCATGTATGGGGTGGCACATGATGTGGAGGTGGAGAAAGGTCGTGCAGATGATGATGCAAAGGAGCAAATCGCAGTAGGAATGGAGAAATGTGCTCATGGCGGGTGTTGACGGTCTGCAGAGAAAATGGACGTGGAAAACGTTAAAAAACGTGAAAAAGAACGAATATATGCGATGGAATGGAAGGCTGTATGGAGGGTGCACATGGAGGCGACGTGGCGGGACCGGGAGCAATGGAATGGTCAACATCGAGAGAAAGAATCCGGAATGTTCGATCGCGGTGGAGATCGACGGCGGAAAATGACAGACGGTGGGCCAGCGGTGCGATGAGCAGGGGTTAAATGGTGCGCAGCTTTGTCGATCGATGACCGTCGGATGGGCCATCACAGATCTAACGACTTACGAAGATTTCGCTGCGTGACTTGGGTCGAAAGATAATGCACGGGGAGAAAGTGGTTTTTCCGTCGTACATGGGACATGCGGCGGACGGCTAGTGGAATCGCTGGGCAATGAGGGAAAACCGCCCATCGCCCAAAGGCGGTGTGGAATAGATAGGCGGTTTCGGAACAATGGAAGCGGGGACCACAGGGCGGATGGGCTCCGCGTCGCTGATCTGTCGAGAAAACGGACGATGGAGATGCGATCTAGGATGTGAACGTGGAAAACACGAGGCCTGCGGGATTCGACGATTACTGTTCAATCTGCAAGGATCGACGGTCTAGGTTGTGCCATGTATTCACTGCAGATAAGCGCCTTTAGTGCCGGCGGGTGGTTCCAGCACCCAGGTTACATGAAGGAAGAGAGTGCGGGGGCTAGGCCGAGGGGGGCTGAGGCCTATTATATGGTCGGAAGTGGGTTTTTAACCTGCTTTTAATGAAATTTATGATTTTTGGCCCATTTCCAAAGTGTTTTAAGGCCAGCCAAGGGCAACGATAGGGAGATGGAGGGGGAATTTGGGAAAACAAAGGGTGCAGGGATTTTTAGAGGAATTTCGAGGGGATTTTAGAGGATTGAAAGGGGGGAAATGGGGGGGAACGAGGGGACTTTGACAAAGGGGAATGAAAGGGGAAAAATGTGAAATTGGCAGGGGACAAGGGGTAATGGAGGCCTTTTGAGGCATGGACCAGCAGAGGGGATTTGTATAAGGAAAAGCATAGAGAGACCTCAAGGGAGATGTATTCCTTGAAGGTCTCCAAAATGACATAGCCCTCAACTTGCTTATCAAGAATTTCATAGGGGGGCTAACAATGGCTCCACATGGGGATGGATTCTTCTTGAAGGAGTCAAGAAACCAGAAATGATCTCTGAAGTAGGCCAGATGCCCGCTTCTTGGCACATCCCTTTCTTTGATCAATTTTTAACTGCCACAATATGATAGAAACATCAGCGGAAAAATTTTCCCAACCAGTCTACCTACCCAAACTACAGTCCTAACAATTTCCCTTGGGTGCATTTGAGCTAGCAAACCCTTTACATCATTTTATTTTACAACAAAAAATGAACCTATTCTACATCTACCCTTATTACTCCATGAGACCAGATTAAACAGTTGGCCTCATATGCTTCTCTACCTAATCTAACACCTGCTGGGATTAAACTGTCCAACAGATTTCTTCTCCTACATTCTAAGATAGGAAATTGAAAGACAACCAAGCTAGGATTAAACTGTCTGACATTGCTGTGGAGTGAAACAAAACTTTGAAGGCTCGAAACTTGAACTCTTGAGCTATCCTTCTATGTTTGTGACTCAGATTTTGAGCATATTAGAGTCACCTTTTCTTCTTTATTTTCAGCTCTGGTTTTAGGCATGTTAGAGCTTATTCTTCATTTTCCTTTTCTGGTCCAGATTTTGGGCGTGTTATGAATAGTTGCCTTTATTTCTTTGGCTCTGGTTTTGATCATATTAGAGCCAATCTTTTGCACTTTTCAGAGGTCCATGTTTTGAGCATGTTTGAACCTCTACCTTCTCTATTTTTTGGAAACATTTTCTCTATTTTCTTGAAAGTAAAACTGCAATGGTATGTACAATGGAAATGGAACTGGAAATGAAAATTAGCAGAAGTAGTGTTTGAGCATCCTGCCATTGACAGGACCCCCAAACAGCTCTGTACCATCAAGTTCTTGTAGGAAAAATGCATTAGGACCCACAGTGGCCTGGATGATGTATGGACCTTGCCACAAGCTGTCAAACTTTCCATGTTTACCTTTGTCCTCTCTTCTTGAGTCCCATTTCAGAACTTTGTCACCAATTTTGAAATCTACAGCTTTGGTTCTTTTTTCAAATAGATTTTTAATGTTTTCCTGAACTTTGACTGCTCTGTTGTAAACCTGCTCCCTTGTCTGCTAAATATGAATAGTTTCATTAATTCTTCTCACCATACTGTCTTCCTCTGTTTGAATTTCTTGGGCAAGCTTAATCACTGGTACTCCAAGGCTAGTATGAAAAACTACTTCTATTCCATAAACCAACTGGAATGGTGACATGCCAATAGATTTCTTTGTGGTGAGTCTGTCAGCCCACAAAGCATGTATCAACTTTTTATGCCATGACTTTTTGTTCTCTTCCAGCAGCCTCTTAATGATTTTGACCAGGCTTTTATTTGATGATTCAGCTAAGCCATTACCCTGGGTGTAATAGGCAGTTGAATGGACAAGTGCTATACCATACCTGCGATAGAAATCAACCATTTTCTTGGATCTGAAGGCAACAGCATTGTCAGTGATTATTTTCCTTCGACAGCCAAACCGAGATAGGATGAAGTCTTCTAGGAACCTAATGATGACAGAATCAGTGGCATTCCTAGTGGGTATGGCTTCTATCCATTTAGTGAAGTAATCTGTAGCATTTAGGATCCATTTCTGTTGCCCAGAAGAAGAGGGGTGAATTTCTCCTATAAAGTCTAGGCCCCATTGCATGAAGGGACCTTCTACGGTGATAGGTTGCAAAGGGAGGGGGAGGAGCTTTCTTCTGCCTTCGAAGATCTGACATTTGTGGCAGGCAATAATCATTTTATGGACATCATTGAAAAGTGTGGGCCAATAGTACCCATCCCTGAGTATTTTTTTTGTAGTGGCTTTCCAACTCAAGTGGCCTCCATACTCCCCGGCATGAAATTATTGTTTGATTCTTTCAACTTCAGTTTCAGACAAACATTCCAGTAATAGGCCATTTGGATTTTTATAGATTCTCATTCAAAATGCAGTAATTTCTAGCTTTGAGTTTTATGAATCTGGCCTTGGTTCTGGACAGTTCTGGAGGGGCATTGAGATTGGTGAGCACGTAAAGGATATCAGAATACCAAGGAGAGTTCATAAACTGCACCTCAACAGTTGGATGGGGCAATCCTTCCTGCTCATCTAGGGAATTTATTATGTTAATTTCAAGGGCCTATAGATTAGATTCAACCATTAATTGGGCCAGGCCTTGACCTTTGATCAGCTTGGTGGGATTTATTTCAAGGTCGTATTCCAAGATTGTAGCAATCCATTTGCCCATTTTCCCGTCAGGGTCCTGGGACAAGATATCTTTAACCACTATATTTGGCACATAAGAAATGGTGTGAGAATGTAGAATGTACAACCTAAAGTCATTTAAGGCTTTTACCAGGGCATAGGCCTGCTTTTCCATAATGTTGTACTTTAAGGGTGCGTCTCTTAAGGCTTTGCTGAAGAAGGCAATTGGTTGTTCATTACCTTCTGAATTCCTTTGTAGTAAGACTGCAACTATTGTGTGTTCATAGGCAAAGGAAAAGATCAGAAAATATTTTGAGAAGTCTGGACTGATAAGTACCGAGGTCTGTGTGAGTGCAATTTTTATCGACTCAAAAGATTTCTTGGCTTCAACAGTCCACTTAATTCCTGCACCTTTCTTCAACATATCAGTCATTTTCCTAAGGTGCTCAACAAGGTTGGGAATGAATCTCCTAAGGAAATTGATCTTCCCTATGAAGGACTGCAACTCCTTGATGTTTCTCGGATGTGTAATTTGAAGTATTCCCTCAACCCTCTGAGGGTCTACCCTAATCCCTTTCTCAGATATAATGTGGCCAAGAAGTTTACCTTCTTGCAGCCCAAAAACAGTTTTCTTAGGATTTAAGGACAGACCGTACCTTCTACATTTTTCCAAAACTTTTCTCAGGTGTTTCAGATGCTCTTCTTCAGTTTTAGAAAAGACAGTCAAGTCATCCAAGTAGATAGCTATGAAGTGTCCTATCTCATCTGAGAAAGCTATATCCATCGCTCTCTGCAAGGTAGCCCCAGCATTCATCAGTCCAAAGGGCATTTTCACGTACATGAAGGTGCCCCAAGGAGTGGTAAAAGCCGTTTTGAGTTGATCTTCTGGGAGTACAAGAAATTGATTGTATCCTGAAAAACCATCAAGCAGGGAGATTCTCTTAGAGCCCACTACCTTCTGCAGGATATGTTCCATTCTAGGCAAAGGGTAATTGTCTTTCAGGGAGGCTCTGTTGAGGTTTCTGAAGTCTATGCATAGTCGGATCTCCCCTGTTTTCTTCCTCACAGCCACTAAGTTTGACACCCAATCAGAAAACCTTACAGGGACTATTATGCCTGCATCATACATCATTTTGATCTCTTTCTCTACTGCAGGCAATTGTTTCGGATTGATCCTACGGAGTTTTTGTCTGAAAGGCTTCTGATTTTCCTTCAGGGGTATCTTGTGTTGTATGATGTTGGTGTCATAGGCCTTTAAGTCTTCATAGCTCCATGATAACACATCAATGAATTCCTTAAACAGGTCAATGTATTTTTTCTTCATGTCTGCAGGTATAGACTTAGCCAGTTTAATCATTTTGGGCTTATCTTCAGTGCCTATGTTGCATTCTTCTATGTCTAAGTCTGTATATTCTATAGTGGGCTTTTTGGCTACATCATCAAAGTCAAAAAGGTCCTCCAAGGTTGCTAGGCCTCTGGGTATATTCTTTTCTTTGGCCTGTAACACCTCCATTTCTTCACTATCTGCGTTTTCACATTTTGTGGTCGAATTTCTAGTTTCTTCAGAAAAGGAATTTATTTCTATGTTACAAGGTGTTTTTTGTTCATCTGGGGGATCCTCACTTGGGCAGCTGTCATCAGATTCAAAGTCTGAATCAGAAAATTCAAACTCATTTCTGCCTATCAAGAAATACTCAATCTGTTTATCTCCTTCAAAGACCTGCCAATATTTTTCATTGTCTGGCACTGCAGGTCTGAACTTCGTCTGAAGGATGATTTTTTGGTCAGGGGGAGTCTTAGGATATGAACTAGCTAGGCAAGCTAATCCATTTGCAATGAAATTTTGACTCCTGGGAACAAACACTAATTCATATTCCATGAAAGTTTTCAATATATCCATGGCATCATTCCTATATGCTCTTAATCGAGGATGTTTTGCTGCGTATTCACCATTCACTTGTTTGACCACTAACTCAGAGTCTCCTAGCACAGTTATCCTACGGGCTCCTAATTTTTTCAATAGGTTCAGACCCAGGATGAGAGCCTCATATTCTGCAATATTATTCATGCATTTGAAATGCAGATTCACAGCGTGGCTCTCTGCTTGGTCATTTTATGTGTTACGTAGCCACACCCCTGCTCCAGCATTTTGCCTGGTACAGGACCCATCAAAGTTCATTTCCCACAGGGGTTCACCATTATGTTGCATTGTGGGGCCTGTACTAGGTTGTGGGTTGTCTTGTTCTTCACGTGGTGTGTTAGTTTGCAGGGTGTGACTAATAGGCTGACTGCGTTGTGTTTCTGGTTCATTCTGAGTTTCGTTTTCATTATCCTACCCATCGTTTTCTTCATCGTATTCTTCTAGGGTGGCCATTATGCTAAAGTCCATGGGTTCCGCGTCCTTACTTGTATTTTTGCATTCAGATTCTGGCTCTCCTAAGAATTGGTCGTTATAAAGAATGAAAGAATCCAGATCTGTGTGTACAGAGTACAATGGTGAATTTTCAAGCTTCTCGGGGCTAGTGACTAGGAATTTCATCTGGGACTCTCTATACAGTCTTCTAAGTTGGCCAAATATAGGGATAGTGGCATATGAGCCATCCATCTACATTTTTCCTTGCAGCTTGGCTCCCCATGATCTAGATGGCAGCATGCCATACTTAGGTGGCACATCTGCCACCACAACATCCATGACCATACACTTGGCAGGAATCTGGGTCAAGCTCACACATAAGTCTTTGATTAGGCCTAGGCATTTCACTCTGCTAGAATCAAACGAGTATAGATCTTTGTAGGGTCGTGTTATCTCTAGGCCTAGCTTTTCCATCACTACCTTAGGCATTAAATTGTGTGAAGCTCCAGAATCATGCATGGCATTGTGGAGTATTTTTTCATGAATGTTGAGACTGATATAGAAAGGTGGAACTACCCCTTCCTGAAATTTTCCCTCAATATTTGGACCGAACAGGAGGGCAGGTTGATCATCATTCAAATTTATAGTATCATTGTTTTCCCCTAGATTTAATGCTTTCAAAATTTGGCCTTTATATACATTCTGAGTGGCTAGCTCAGATAATGGTACAGAGATTTTGATTTTTGCAATATCACTCTCTAAATTGAAAGTGGACTGGGCCTTTGGAGTGCTTAATTATGCTTTATTAGCCACCTTGGTGACCTAATTAGTTTGCAAATTCTCATTATGTACAGGGTTAGGAACAATTGTTTCAGGAGTACTAACTGAAGTGCTAGTACTGCAGGTTGGTAGGCTTTGTTCTTCGGTGTCTTGGTTGTCTTTTCCCTTGTGTTTACCAGAACTTTCAGCTACTTATTTGTTAGTTGCAGCAGATGCTTTAGAAGTTTTATCAGGTATTTTCTTGATGGTTACCTCAGGAGTCTTTGTTTTGGAATTTTCTTGGTTCTTTTTGCTCCTAAGTTCATATTGTTCTCTGACCTGCATCATGGCATTTTCAAATCCTAATATGTAATCTTCAGTTTCTAACCATTCCTCATCCCAGTATGAAGGTGAGGGCTGATCTTCCCCTAAATCACAGTTAAGGACTGAGTCTTCTGTTTCAAACATGTGTATTATATTCCCTTCAGACTCTTCTATGATTCCCTCATCTTCATATAAAAAGTTTTGGAATGGGGGAATAACTTGTTGATCTGATTCTTTTTGTCTGTTGGGAGCATTATTGTTTCTTCTAAAGTTTTGGTTCTGGGTTCTGTTCTAATTGATCATTTGTTGCAACTTATCCAAACTTTTAGATAATCTATCATAATTTGGGTCTGATGTGGAAGCTACAGTATCATCCCTATATGTTACCCTCTTCTCAAATCTCAGTCTCGCTCTCTTTTCAATCAGGTTTGCCTCTATGTTCACTGCTCCTTTCTGCATGTCCTCCAATGTGGTGTACTCTTTATCCCTAAGCTCATAGGCCATGTCAGCATCAAACCTATCAGGGTATTTGGCCAGGGCCATACCTTGTGGAGGTTTCATGTGTGGAGGAAGAGCATTGTAAATGCAGTTGAATCTAGTGGTGTAATCATGGACACTTTCTCCCACATTCCTCTTAAGGGTCATGTAGTCTGCTAGGAGCTGGTGAGGGTTTTCCCTAACTTCCCATTTGTTTATGAATGTCTGATATAAAGCTGGGAGGTCATTAATGATGCCCGGAGGTAGGCCTTTAAACCATTTCTTTACATCACCCCCTAAGCTTTGGGCAAAGATTCTCATTTTTATTGTTTCATCATCAATTTCCATATAGTCAAAAGAATCCTCCATCTTATCTACATGTTGCTGAGCTGTGATTAGCTGTGATTGATTCTTTAGCAGTGAAGTGTGGGATTTTTGACTGATAATCATTGGGCAATGATAGCATGGGTTGAGGTAAAACCAGGGGTGCATACCAAGCTACCATGATAGTGTTTTGATGAGGTATAGGGTTGGCTTGAGCAGCTGGTATATGGATGACAGGGATATTAGGACCAGCAGAAGTCTATTGAGCAGATCTAGGGTGGGAGAGCCCCAAATTTTGAATGAAGTGAATATCAGGTGGTGTAGATGGAGGGGTTCCTCTGTCCCTAGCATTTCGACCACTATGAGATGGTGAACTGTGTGGCTCAAGGTCTTGCTGGTCTAGGTGATTGAATGACCTAGTTCTTGGTAATATATCGGGTATGTCTAGGTCAGGGGGGAAAAGTGATAGAGCTGTTAGGTCTTCTGGTGCGGATTTAGCTCTATAAATGTGACTGGAAATAGTTGGTATTTTAGGTGTAGGAGCTCCCTTGAGGATACTCTCCGGATTGTCAACTATTTCAGGTGGGTCAGGGTTGGGATAAGCTCTTGTGTGGATGGTTCTGAAAGCCAGAATGTTATATTTCTACCTAAGCAGCTTAACCCTACTTGTTACTTCTCTTGTGGTTGATGTTGTTGCGAGGGTAGGTCTCCCAGTGGAGTCTTATGTGAAACCAATATAACCAGCAGGCCTACTGATCACCAGTGGAGTCTCTTCGTTTAGGAATAATGGAGTCGCCAAGTGGAGGATTTTAGGGAATATCTAAGGGGTTACACTATCCACCACAATGCTCAGGCAAGGATAACCTCAGAACACAACAAACTCTAACCAGAGATTGACTGGGAGGGCATTTACCAGATATGTCACCTCCCAAAGAGGATGAGATCCAGAGGCTAACTGGCCCTGTCCAGGCTCTGTCTATAAGTGCAATAGAACACAACAAGTGACACTAAGGCTATCCAAGAAGAGGTGAGACTAACTGCCAACCTAACCAGAGATTGTGGGTTTTGAATGCCTAGGGATGTTCAAATTTTAATGCACTCAATTTTTCCCCAGTGGAGTCGCCATTATGTTGGGGTTCCCATGTTTTGGCCAGGTTGGCAAGACCAAAAGATGAGAAAACATAGAACCACTTTCAGACCTTAGGATCTAACCCTCCTAGGTCCAGAGAGGGATCTCTCTAGATGAGTCAAAGGATATGTCTTTGAGGCTCTAAGTTATGATTTTAGGCTAGTTATAGGCTCGGGTTGTTTGTTTGATTGTTTGTGTTTGGTTGTTGGGAATCAGGAAAGGAAGGTCCAATATAAGACAAGGACGAGCATAGAGGGGATTAGGCAGAGACAAATAACTCAGGGAACATCGAGGCCATTGGGCAATGGAGTCAAGAAAGGATTTACTTGTGTTTAATGTGCAAGCTTTTAGTTGGGCTAGTCATCTAGAGCATTTGGATCTTAAAGGATGGTTAATGGAATGGAACATTAGGGACTGAAAATGAAAGGAGGAGAACCATCCAATTCTGTCTATAGATCAGGTCAGAGGTCATTTAACTCCAGAATTGCTTGGACAAAATCAGGCGCAATACAAGGGATCTTGGGAAGGCTTAATTGAGATGGAAAGATCCTAGTAAGGCAAAGACAAAGTTCTAAAACTCCCAGTGTTCTCAACTCATTCAACAAAATCCTAACAAGAACATCTAAACATAGACTTAATTAATTCATACATCAGAGAGCAGGCAATAACATCCACTACCCTGGTTAAATCAATTGAAATCAATATTCAGACACACATATAAGCAGAAAACATAAAAGGCTGGGAGAGCAGCAACATAAGGTACCTATCAAGGGTAAATCTTATGTCAAACTTCTGATGCGAGACAGAAGAAACGTAATGAAATGAAAGCAAGTCAATCACAAATACAGAGAAAGGAGAACATCACCAGCTGCTTTAGATCAGGATCCAAAGAAATGCGCTTGTCATATTAAAAACAACACCAATCAGGTACATCATTGCCCACAGCTTGAACATTCAATATGAATACATCAAATCTCATCCCATCTTACAATATTACACAGAGAACTTGTCTCAAGAGGAAAATGCTTGCATTTCTCTAATATCTCATCAACAACCCTTACAATAATTTCCTTCTGTGCTTTATAGCAGAAGAGACAGAGAAGATCGACTGAGGAGGTAGGTGAACACTAAATGTATCACTAAACACAGAACAAATAAATAGGGCTGAGACCCATTTTGTTTGAATGCTGAGTATTTAATTTATGTCGCCTCTTCATGTAGGAGTGATCTTCTCTAGGAATGACTTTGACATATTTTGGTCGTGCTGCTGTACTTGGAATGTGTAACAAAACAAATGAACCACTAAGAAGTCTGCTTCATGAATGTTTTGGTGCTTTTGAACTGCTGTTAAGGTGGAAATTCCTTTAAGGACACGGTGCATAATAAAAGCTGTATTGGCGCCTTTTACTTGACGAAGAAAAACATTCTGCTGATGAATAAACCCTGATGTTACCTCTTACTTGTGCTCGGGATCTTCTGATCAATCCTCGGGGTCTTCACCCTGGTGCTTTGCCTCTTAAACCGCTGATTCAAGGCTTAAGATCTTCATTGATGTGCTCTAATATTTTTTCTTGCATTAAACACCTTGCTGCTCCATCTCTGTTTCTATTTCGTGCATCGTGAGCCTTAATGGCGCCGGAAGGTTTTCCATAGAGTTTAAACCCTGTTTCTTTTAATGAACGTCTATTTTTTACCTTCCCGGGTCCTAGCTCATAAATTAGCTGCTGTAACTGATCTTCTTTAGATTTCGCTGTCCTTGCAGCAGAGCCACGCACCATGGTGGCCATTAGCTCTCTTTAACCCTGCAAAACACACAAATAAATTAAGGAAATCATGTATGGGCTGGCGAATGATGTGGAGGCGGAGAAAGGTCGTGCAGATGACGATGCAGAGGAGAAAATTGCAGCAGGAATGGAGAAATGTGCTCATGGCGGGTGGTGACGGTCTGCAGAGAAAATGGACGTGGAAAACGTTAAAAAATGCAAAAAAGAACCAATATATGTGATGGAATGGAAGGCTGTACGGAGGGTGCACGTGGAGGCGACATGGAGGGACCGGGAGCAATGGAATGGTCAACATCGGGAGAAAGAATCTGGAACGTCTGATCGCGGTGGAGATCGACGGCGGAAGATGACAGACAGTGGGCCAGCAGGTGCGATGAGCAAGGGTTAAATGGTGCACAGCTTTGTCGATAGATGACCGTCGGATGGGCCATCACAGATCTAACGGCTTACGATGATTTCGCTGCGTGACTTGGGTCGAAAGATAATGCGCGGGGAGAAATTGGTTTTGCCATCGTACAGGGGACACACGGCGGATGGCCAGTGGAATCGCTGAGCAACGAGGGAAAACCGCCCATCGCCCAAAGGCGGTGCGGAATAAACAGGTGGTTTCGGAACAGTGGAAGCGGGGACCACAGGGCGGATGGGCTCCGCGTCGTTGATCTGTCGGGCAAACGAACGGTGGAGATGCGATCTAGGATGTGAACGTGGAAAACACGAGGCCTGCGGGATTTGACGATTACCATTCGATCTGCAAGGATCGACGGTCTAGGTTGCGCCATGTATTCACTGCAGATAAGCGCCTTTAGTGCCGGCGGGTGGTTCCAGCGCCTAGGTTACATGAAGGAAGAGAGTGCAAGGGCTAGGCCGGGAGGGGCTGAGGCCTATTATATGGTCGGAAGTGGGTTTTTATACTGCTTTTAATGAAATTTATGATTTTTGGCCCATTTCCAAAGTGTTTTAAGGCCAGCCAAGGGCAACGATAGGGAGATGGAGGGGGAATTTGGGAAAACAAAGGGTGCAGGGATTTTTAGAGGAATTTCGAGGGGATTTTAGAGGATTGACATGGGGGAAATGGGGGGGGAACGAGGGGACTTTGACAAAGGGGAATGAAAGGGGAAAAATGTGAAATTGGCAGGGGACAAGGGGTAATGGAGGCCTTTTGAGGCATGGACCAGCTGAGGGGATTTGTATAAGGCAAAGCATAGAGATACCTCAAGGATGATGTGTCTTCAAGGGAGATGCATTCCTTGAAGGTCTCCAAAATGATATAGCCCGCAGCTTGCTTGTCAAGAATTTCATAGGGGGCCTAACATTTTGTAATTTAACGAATTATGATTTGAAAAAGTAAAAGAAAATCATGTGCACTAGTTGATTCCCTGATGTGTGTATATTTCACTGTGAAAAGTAGATGTGTTGTGGCACTTGAGTTTGTTTGCATCAAAGATTCTAAGACCAAACCAAAATTCTCATGTGCATGGAAATTCAACATATGCCTTGTTCACCTAAGAACTGCCTATAACTCATCTTAGGCTACTTATTTCCAATCTCAACTCATCGCACTTAACAAGTTACCAAGGCAATGATCATCACATCCAACTATGGTAATAAAACAACTAAGAAATAAAATTTACATCTTGACATGCCATAACACCCGGCATTTCTTAAATGCCTTGGCACTATGTGGCATGTGTTAGCATCCCCTACATCCCTGTGCATTCTTTTACACTCCCTAACACACCATAGCACTTCCTGACATGCCTTGGTAGTTTAACATACCTTGGCACTTCCTAGCATATAACCTTGTCATTCCCTCCTTAACACACATAGAACTCATTAACACTCCCTTTCACACACTCTTATTCGTTCATTTCCATGCATTTTTATCTAGAGCTTCCTTGTGTTTCCCTAACACTCCCTAACACTCCTCAGTATGAATTTTCACACCTTAACACCTAGCACATCTTGGCATGTCACCCTATCACTCTGGCATTCCATGGCACTACCTCGCATACCTTGTTACTCTCTCCTTAGCACACCTAAAGCTCATTGAAACTCCTAGTCACAACTCTTATTCATTCATTTCCATGCATTTCTACCTACTGATCCCTTGTGTTTCCATAGCATTCCTTAACACTCCTTGGCACGTGTTGGTACACCCTAACGTCAAAGACATCTTAGCATGTCACCTTGACCTATAACATGCCTTAATACTGCCTAGCATACCTTGTCACTCCCTCCGTAGCACACCTGGAACTCACTGACACTTCCATTAATCACAAGCTCTTATTTGTTCATTTCCATGCATTTTTACGTAGTTCTCCCTTTTATTTCCCTCACACTCCCAATTATCACTTCCTTGCACATGTTGGCACATCTTTGTTGCATGCTGCCCTAACACTATAGCATTCCTTAGCACTGCCAATCATGCCTTGTGACTCCTTCTTATCACACATGGAACTCATTGAAACTCCCTTTGACACACTCTTATTCATTAATTTACATTCATTATGACATATTACTCACTTTTGTTTCTCTAGCACTCCCTAACACTCCTTGGAACACATTGGAACACCCTGGAACTTGGAACAAGTTGGCACAATTTCCTGTCACTCTATCATGCCTTGGCACTACCTAGAATATCTTGTCACTCTCTCCTTAGCACACTTAGAACTTTCTAACTCTCGCTATCACAAACTCTTTCATTTCCATTCAATTGAAACTAATCCTCCATTTTGTTTCCCTGGCACTCCCTAGCATGCACTGGCGCCACACTCTAGCACCTAGCACATCTTGGAATGGAAAACATGCCTTGGAACTTTATAGCATGTGTTAACACTTTATGGGATTCCTTTCACACCTTCGAACTCCCTAGTTGTCATGCCCTCATAGATAGCCTTACATTTTTTGTGACTTGGGAACCCAACCAAGTCATTGAAGAAATAGTGTTGTGTCTAGCCCAAAGTATCCCTTTGTCTGAAACTGCTTTGTCTATCCCCTTATCACTATCGTAGGCTTCCCTCTTGCAAGTCCTATTATGAAATTTTCCTAACACACTTCGTCCATGGGACACCTGGAATTCACTAACACTCCCTGGCAGACACTCTTATTTGTTTGTTTCCACACACTTTGAAATATTTCTCCCTTGTAATGCCCTGAAACTCCCCAACACACCTTGGCATGCATTGACACTATTTGGCATGTCTCAACACACCTTTTTTTTTCCACTTTCTTTACATAGCCTCCCTTCAAGGGCATCCTCATAGGAAAAAATCATTGATGAAATATTACGACAACAAAATGAGGCACACCATCTCTTTTTAAGGTTTCAAGGGAGGGATATTGGAAAATAACCATCGATATTATCCCCTATAGCCATTAATACCTTCTCAATGCATAATTTAAATGGTAGATTGATAACTAGACCTAAAGATAGATTTCAATGTTCAAGGAAAAACCCAAATAGAAATAATCATGCCATGGCTTAAGCATTGGTATTGAGTGTGTTGGTGGATTTGGTGCACGAGTGTACCAATCCACACTTTCTTAAGAGGAGTGGTTGTTTCCTCTTAAGTTCCTGGTCATAGGCAGATAATCAAGGGATTCAACAAGTTAGTGAACATGCCAAAACATAAAACATACTAGATAAGGAAATAGCATGCATATATAGAGAGAAAATAAAATCTAAACTCAAACAAATAATACAAAAGCTCTAAATAGAGTCAAACAACATAATAATCCAAATGGTGGCG
The DNA here is from genome assembly GCA_034641835.2 of Pinus albicaulis. NCBI lineage: Eukaryota > Viridiplantae > Streptophyta > Pinopsida > Pinales > Pinaceae > Pinus > Pinus albicaulis. The sequence continues at coordinate 1,251,679,010 of CM076574.1, forward strand.
CTTATGTCCCCTCTTATTTAGTTCTATTTGGAATAAAGGATGAAACGTTTACCCACTTGCCAAGGGGGCCTTAGAACTAGGGAGTTCTAAGAACCGATGCAAAGATGTCTTTACCTCCGAGCTACCTTGGCACAAATTCCCTCTCTCTACTCCGAAGGATTGGAGTTGTTGGATGGCCAACAACTGAATCCCCTATATCTCTTCTTTGGATCACACACTGCTAGATTTATTGGGGAAATTTTGGCCAACATAACAATGTTTTCTCTCTTTATTCATCTCTTGGTGGCCTTTTATAGAAGAATTCAAACTCTCCTTCCCTTTCCTGGTACATTGATGGATGGTGACCAAATAGAGGAGGATGATTCCATTGTGTGCTCCCTTGGGGTCCTAAGGAGGCTTGGTCAGTTTTCCTTAGGCGGCCTCAAGTGTGGGATCAATTTCCTCGAGTGTGCCTTGTGTTCCCGAAAAGTGAGTTCTGCCACTCTCAGGTCCATGCAGCTTTTTGAGGGAAAGATGTGCAAAGGCGTGCCTATTGAAGAAAAATGCATGTGGAGGCACATTCAACTATGGTCTTGAGTGCGAAATTTGATTTTTCTTCTGGAACTTAGAGATTTTTTAAATTCTTCAGATTCTCTAATGTGCCTCAGCCTTGTAAATCCTTATGCTTGATATTTAATAATGGCATATTTTCTTGTCTTATTTTCCAATGATAACAGTTTCCCCCTAATGTGTGAGGTCTAGGAAGAATTGTATAGCCGAAATATGTTATAACTTCTTTTCTGTGTACTGTGTGAAGAGAGAGAGAGAGAGAGAAGTGCGTGCAACATGGAGTTGGAAACACTTTACACTGGGTCGAAGAGTGACCATGTCTTGTGGGAACCCTACAAGAAATGGTATGATACAATAAATACAAATTTTCTACGAGGTGGGCATGTCCCATGCTCGTGATGCTTTGGCTAGATAAACAAATATATTTAACAGATACAGATTCTGTCTGTGTCACTAGTATATGGTAGTGATCTTCTGGTTGATGACGACAATTTCTGACACCCTCGAGAGCGTTTTTCTTTTACAATAAGTGGGATGTGGTACCCATATGCATGAACTTGGTATGTCATATAAATGTGCATCGTACGCATGGGTGTATGATTGGGACCTTCCTATGTAAGCATTGCTGAAGGAGATGCTTATAAAGGCATGAGTCTTTGACGAATTTGATCAAAGTGCAATGGTTGTAAGGTACGATACTATCTTGACATGAAAGCTTTTGTTTTAGTCGAATGTAAGGAGGATCGATGACATCTGTGGGAAATGATGTCTCCAACAGTGCCACCCGAGGATGTCCCTTTTGTGGTGAGGGGTGACCCAACGTACTGCTTCCTTTTTGGGAAATAGGTGTTGATGTCGACAAAAAGGAAGCCTCAACTGAATGAGAGAGTCACTAATGCAAGGGTTCAAGATCCTGGATGTGATAGGTTTAACATAGGCATGATGGCGAGGGGTGATTGAAAACTGATGATGGGGGTTTAGTGGCCCAAGATAGGAGTATAAAAAGCAACTTGGCAGTAGTCGTAACTATTTCTGATGGGAAAATCCCTGGAGTTAGTAGGACGCCCACGGTGGGTATATGTTAGTTATGAATGTCATGGTGGCTTATGCATGAAGGGTGTGATACTTTGACCAAGGGGGACCAAGGACTGCTGCCATGGGAGAAAAAATGGACAGATGAATGGGGGACATAATGCACCGTTTTCGGTCTTTGTAAACTTACCAAAAGAATGAAATAATGGGGTTTGGATTGTACAAAACATAGAGACGGGTGCCCCAAAACTTGAAAGTGTTCGCTCACTGAGATGTGAGGAGGTATTCTGCTAAGGGTAGGGAGCCCATTGGTTGGTCTCATGTGTGGGGTTGATGAAGCAGATGGAAAATGTCATAGGTGGGTTGTGCTGATGGAGGTATGGTAGGCCAAATTTGAGGCGCGGTGGTGCGCTTTCGATTTGCTTGCAAAACCTGGTAGTCCAGAAAACGGGTTTTATTTTGATATGGTAAAACTTGACCTGATGCATGGTGGGTGAATGGGCATGAGGTGCTTCCCGGACTAAAGTGGTATGTCTATGGCGTCATGATTTTTGTGATACATGGTCTACTTTAGGTGATAGGGCCATGGAGGGGAGGCTCTACTGACCAACGAGGATGTTTATCATGTGCAAGGTGGGCTGATGATAAACATGGTCTGGTGCTTGGAACCTATGGTTAATTTCTTATGGAGAAATTATGTTAGGATATGCAAAGTTCTTCTGAGACTCTATCATGCTGAGGGTAGAATGATACCTGCTCTGGAACTTTCAATGGATGGAGGGATGGATGCTTTGCATGAAACTTGAAAAAAATACCCCAAGTGAAAGCATCTTCTTCATACAAATATTATTGCAAGATATGTGCTAAAAAAGAAGATGAGAGAGGGTATACCTGTCGGCATTGAAAAATTATTTTTTCAGAGGTGCGAATGTGTGGCACCTCCTATGGGAATTATGAAGTGTTGATCCTATATTTGGGCCTTCTGAGCTCTCGTAATGGTCCTCCAAATATTCCAAAAAGGGTGACATATAGGCGAATATGGCTCAATTTAGTTCATTTGTATTATTTGAGAGTTTTAGGTTTTGAGAGGTCAGAGGTTTTTGCAGAGCTTTTCTTGTCGTTGCGGTTATCCTGAGTACATGGGACTAGCGGTTCTTGAGCTGGTTAGGCCCCATAATGTCCTGCATTTTTATTTTTTTAGTGTGTCAGTGCCAGGGTCTATACATGATGGGCTTGTTCAGATGTCTGGTCAATTTTTTTCCTTGATCGCATGGGTGATCAAGGCACAAGCGTGAAAATTTTGTGCAAAAATAAGGGTTTTGCATGAAATTATCACATATGTACTGGATTTGGGCATGCCCCTGTCACGTCTGTGAGAAAAAAAGATGCAATATCCTTGTGCCTGTCTGAGGAATAGGCGCGCGGAGGGCCAAAGCTAACTTTTTGAAAAACAAATTCGAAATTTTGCCTGTTTTTTATGTTTTAGTGTCACTGATGTGTGTCTATTTGATGACAGGATGTTGTGAAGGGAGAGGGATTGGCCTGATATCCAGGCCACTTTTTCCGTTGATGCTCATGTGTGCCAACAGTTAGTGCATTGGGGCTTTCTCAAATTTATGGAGAATGAGCTCCTACGATCACATGATCATCTTTTGTATTACCTGATCTGATGCTGGAACATGTGACACAAGGTTATGGTGTTGCGGGGGTGCGACCTTACTATCCATCTCGAGACAGATATCTTTTTGTGACTAGGATGCTGCCTTAGAGAGAGGTGCTTCCTTATCCACTTCCCCCTAGGAGAGTGGACCTTGAGCGGTTTTCAATGGGCCATTGTGGCGGGCCACCCCTTATTGAGGGGTGCATATCGATTGCTTCTATGATTGACCTGGCTGAGCGGTGTGCTCTGGCTACTATTGTATGACTAGCGGGGTCGTCTGCACCCCATCAGGCATCAGGGCCACATATACGTGTTTTTCGCTGGCTTAGGGCCAAACACTTTTTCGATTTTTCCCATTTCTGCTATGACGGGATACCAGATCAACTTTCCAAGGTCTGGGATGGATTTAAGCTATTCGCATATGCCATCATTTTTTGTAACATTGTGTATGAGCAAGTAGTGCTGCTAAGACCTACGGTGGTTGTGCCTGCAGGGGGGCCTCAGGAGCTTCGCATGAGGTGGTGGGCCCCTGTGGTGCCTTGCGGAGGTGGATGTAGGGTGGGGCGTTATTGGAATGCCACCATGGAGGCTTGGTTTGAGGCCGATCCTCAGATGTTTCTGTCGTTCCCTTATGCGGGGATGGACTTCCGGGGATACCCCGGCATGGGTATTCCTGTTAGGTATGCATGGGGGCCAGTAGGTATGTTTTTGTGTTTTATTCTGCATTTACTTGAGTATTTATGTTTTTTATGTGTAATATTTCTAAATTAGCTTACAGCTAATTTGAAATATTAATTTTTCTTTTGAAATCTAGATGGATGAATAATTGGGCAAGGAGGCTCATAATTTGCTCAAGTATGAATAAAAATCCCTCATGGTGTGAAAATGGATCATGAAATAACCAAATCAAGCATCCACATGTGTGAACCATGTCTAAACTATGTGGACAAGGTCAAGTTTGACCAAGTCAGCAGAATTTATTCTCAAAGAGTGGATCCTAAATAAATACAGTTCAATGTGAATGGAAATCAAGCTAACCAGTTAAAATGAAGACACCTTGAGTGTCGAAGATGTTGATCACTTGACCAAGTCAACCATGACCATATCCACAGTGCAGTCTAGATGCATTGACCCTCTTAGAGGGACAACATAGTTCTAGAAGGAGGTTTTACATGTGAAAGAGGCTAAACTAATGAAGTTTTTTAGGGTTTTGACAAGGCTCCAATCTTATAAAAGGAGGAGGAGAGAAAAAAGAGGTGGTTGTTGAGGATTATTATTTTCTGAAGGTATTTTCTGCTTAGAAATCCCTTGTTGGGTCTTCCTATTTAGGAATCCCTCTTCCTTCCTTGAGCAGCTCTTAGAGGAGAGTTGTGTTATATTTTCCACTATTAGGCTTGGGCTAAGCTTCACCTTACACCTACAGCGCTGATCTTGTTGAGGGTTGGGTTTTCCTTGTGAGTTGCAGCAGTGGAAGACACTAGATCTGCTCAGATCTAGACTATACTAGTGGCTCTTCTCAGTGAGTGTGTCTTTTAACCTCCTGGAAGAGTGAATTATCTGATTGAGCTTTATATCCAAACCTTGGCATCAGGCGAAAGCATTCTCAGAGCCTACAACGCAGTTTCTCTCCCTGGACTGCGTTATTTTTAAAGGAGAAGTTGCAGGGTGTTTTGTCTGCATTTTGGAGGAGAGATCTCTGGTGATTGGATCCTCCCTTTCACTGTGGTGATCCGTGGATTGGCCAACCAATCCATTTCGTTTCATATCTGATCTAATGTACCATTGTATTATTCAGAAATTTCTGAATCATTCTACAGATCTGCAACTTTAGATCTCAGATCTACTCTCTGTGCTTCGTGTTTTTCACAAAACCCCAAGGAGAATGTATAGATGAAAATTTCTTGTACATAGATCTGATATAGATCTATATTTTTATGTACATATCTGCTCTAGATCTGAGGATTAATAAATTTCTGCTTCAACCCCTAAAAATAATGTTGTCATGGTTATGCAGTCTTTACTTATGGTTGTAGCACCTCATTTCTGAGGATTTTTCCTGTATAGTCTCATTCTTTCTCTTGTACAATGTATGGGTTGTAATGTAAATCTGATTTATTGTTATACATATTATTTATGAACCTCCATATCAGCCTCCTAATGTGCTTCAGTGGATTTTCATTATTTATGAAGTAGTCATTTGCATATAGTTGCAGCCCCTCTCTTTGGGTGATTTTCAGTTAGACTAGTTTGTGGGAGATCTGTTTAACCCACCTAGTCTGATTTGTTTTTCCTCTCATTTTGGATTTAGATCTTAGATGAGCTAATATAAGGGATCTAGGAGCTTCAAACTCATTTCTATGCACAAAATTCTCAGAAGTGTGTTATTTCAATAGGATAGCTGAGCTATCTCGATTTTGGGATACTACAATGGTATCAAAGCAAGATATTTGGCTCAGCCTGTGGGCTTCAAGAAAAAGTGCTATAAAGAAAAGATCAAGGTCAAAATGATGAATAATATAAGTTTACTCTCATCACTTTTTGGATCCAGTAGGAACCTCTCCAAGGAGGTTGAACAAGAAGAAGAGAGAAGGAGCAGTGAAACACCTAGAGATTTTCAAGAGCAGGAAGATCTTCCGATCATATCTACAAGATCTATACATGAGGAAAATTTTGAATTCTCATCTCATGGATATGTGCACTCAGCCATATCACCAATTCTTCAATGTTATGTCAGTGATTTCTTCATGAAGAGGAAGAAAGGAGGTGTACTCGAGAAGGAGACTCTTGGAGAGTATTTGCAAGAGTATGAAGGTCAATATAAGGAGTTCAAAGATGACTTGAACTTCCAAGGATTCTGCAAGATCAAGGAGGAGAGAAGCATAAAGGGGAAGCAGCATGATGTGGGTAGATTATTTCTATCTACTTTTTATGGATCACCTAAATGTCCAGTTAGGGTTTGGGTGGAGGAGCTAGACAACTTTGTGCAACAACACCAAGTTTCAAAAATTGAATCCATCAAAGTAGCAGCGTTTCATTTTGAAGGTAAAGCATATGCTTGGTGTTTTTTGAGTCCTTTTCCTTAAGAAATGAAAATACACCTACTTATGCAAGGTTTATTGAAATATTAGTGGAAAGGTTTGATGGAGCTCCATGTGTAACATCTTCTGTTAACACTATCAAACCATATCAAACAAATATTTTGCATGAGTTGGAAGGGTCTATGAATCCAACTCCATTTCTGAAAACCATAGAAGAAGGTGTAAGTTTGTTTGATGCATTTCCAAGGGCAAGATCTCCATTGGATGAAGGGTTCTCTTCTCAAGAGGAAAACATGAAGGTTTCTCCATCAATAGATGACCAAGATCTAAGGTCTCTTGTTGATGATGAGACAATTTTAGTCATTAAATAGGAGGAGGGGAAGGCAGGGGATGATATCGCAGTCACAACAAAGGCACCTCAAGCACTTCATGGAGAGGATGATGGAGCACTTGCTCCAAGGAAAGAAACTCTTACACTCTTGCAAGGAGTTCCACAAGGTCTCACACGTAGAGCTCTTGGCATAACACATGAGCAGCATGTACCATCATTGTCAAATGATGAGATATTGAAGTTAGAAGGAGGAGAAGAGGAGGAAGGGAATCACAAGATGAAGAGCATGAACCCTTCCCTGTTTCAAGGTTTGGAAGAACAAAGAAGTCAAGAAGACCTATGCAATAAAGGTAGGGGAAAATCTGTCAACCTACATCCACGTGCTACTCTATGCCTTGATGCTTCTTTGCAAGAAGGCATTTCACTAGGAGGACCTCTTGATGGGAGGGAAACTAAAGTGCTCTCTCAACTATGAAAAAAATTTGCATACCTGGATAAGGAGGGAGCCTTGGGAGAAGCCAGCACAGCGCAGAGAATCTCTCATGAATTCAGAAGAGAGGTGAGCAATTTCCTAAAAGGGGCATTGCTATCTCCCACTCAGTTGACTGCGCTCAGAGAGGAGAGATCAGAAGTCTATGATGACATAAGCATGGGATTATATGGAAACTCCATATCTTTGGGGCAGTCCATGATATCTTCCTTCACAAAGAATATTTTTGAACATGGCAAGGGGATGCTAACCCTCTTGCATGCATGGACGAAAATGAGGAAGTATTGGAAGAGAAGGAATTTCCGGGGGGAAGTTGATTTCCATCTGCTTCAATCTTGTCTTGAGCCAGATCAGCTGCAAATGAGGCAGCAAAGGGGAGATTATGATGCTCCAACATGTGATTTTTACATCAATAATGTCAAAGAGGGGAGCCATGATATGACAAAGGCAACATTTCAGACCTCTACAGTGCTGTCATTTTTGGGAAGCCTATATCTTTATTGGGATTCCCAACTCATGATGGAATACTCCAAGGACCTTTTAACATGTGGGGTTCTTGATGGGGAAGTAAAGGATGAAATGTTTAAGGTAGTTTATGGAGTCATCTATTTTTATAATCTTATCCTTTTGGTTAGTGACTCCAAGCTCAAGGAGAAACTACTAGATAAAACCTATGAGATCCTGCTTTCCAAACCCACTGGTTTCATTAGAGCATATCATACTCTCTTGGGTGGATTCATATGGGAAGGCTTCAAGGAAGAGGTGCACTCTCATATGAAGATGTGCATGGATTACTTGGTATATGAGGAGGAACATAGCTCTTGGGAGGATCCATCACTCATACCTCCTTCCTCATTGAGTGTGAGAGGGAACTCATCCATGAGTTCCCTCACTGATGTAAAACAAGTATATAGAGGAACTTGTCCTTATGAGTATTATGATGTATTTCCTATATGCTTATATTTTTCTAACGCTCATTTGCAGAACATTGCTCCAAAAGGGGGCACTATTCATGATGAGTTTCACGGGCCACTCAAGTCCATGAACTATGTTGATGCAGGTCATTCCTTGGAGGATCTTGGAAAGATACTATATTCTTCATGGTGTGATTCTCTTACACCAACTATGATGCACATTTTCCAAGCATTCAGAAGGGATGGAGCAGCAAGAAAGTGTTGGGGGAGGCACTTTTCATCTCTTATTCTATGGTAGTTAAGGGTAAAACTGCACTAGTTGCACATGAGGGAACATCTTCCTTCTCCTTTATCATACATGGCAGCTAGCATGCTTCTAATCATGATTCTAGGTGTTGGAAATGTTCTTGTTCTTGGGAACATGGTTGGAGGAGAGGCACATTGGTGGGATGTGTCCTTGGGGAAAGGAGTTCCCCACTCTTTTTGCACTACATGCTTCAATGGGAGCATGAGATGTTGTATGGCCACTATGATAGATCACTTGCCTCTTTGTACAGTGAGCCATATGTTTGTTGATAACCTGCCTCTCATATGCATTGGGGAGGAGTTTTTCTATGGATTTCAAAACTGGGAGGTGATCCACTTCATTTGCATGATAGCATGGGGATGGGAGTCTTTCATGAATCATGAAATTCCCCATAATTGTCAACATTTCTATCTTGAGGAGGCCATGGATCAGCAAGAAGGTTTCCATAACAACCTTCCATTCTTTCATGATGAGAGCCATTGGGTTTACTCACCAAGGGCCAACTTGTACATTGAGGAAGGACCATTGGGAGACAGAACTATTGCAGAAAACTCAGAGCAATGGTGGAGGCTATTGGATGAGGAGGCCACAAGAGAAGAAGGGGAGATTTTGCAGCACCCTTGCAGTTGCTTGAGGACAAGAAACATTTGGGAGGGGGAGACTGTAATATTCCTAAATTAGCTTACAGCTAATTTGAAAAATTAATTTTTCTTTTGAAATATAGATGGATGAATAATTGGGCAAGGAGGCTCATAATTTTCTCAAGTATGAATAAAAATCACTCATGGTGTGAAAAGGGATCATGAAATAACCAGATCAAACATCCACATGTGTGAACCATGTCTAAACTATGTGGACAAGGTCAAGTTTGACCAAGTCAACAACATTTATTCTCAAAGAGTGGATCCTAAATAAAGACAACTCAATGTGAATGGAAATAAAACTAACCAGTTAAAGTGAAGACACCTTGAGTGTGGAAGAGGTTGATCACTTAACCAAGTCAACCATGACCATATCCACAGCGCAGTCTAGATGCATTGAACCTCTTAGAGGGACAACGTAGTTCTAGAAGGAGGTTTTACATGTGAAAGAGGCTAAACTAATGAAGCGTTTTAGGGTTTTTACAAGGCTCCAATATTATAAAAGGAGGAGAGCAACAAGAGGTGGTTGTTGAGGATTATTATTTTCTGAAGGTATTGTATGCTCAGACATCCCTTGTTGGGTCTTCCTATTCAGGAATCCCACCTCCTTCCTTGAGCAGCTCTTGGAGGAGACTTGTGCTATCTTGTCCACTATCAAGCTAGGCCAAGCTTCATCTTACACCTACAGCACTGGTCCTGTTGAGGGTTGGGTTGTCCTTGTGAGTTGCAGCAGTGGAAGACACTAGATCTGCTCATATCTATACTATACTAGTGGCTCTTCTCAGTGAGTGTGTCTTTTAACCTCCTGGAAGAGTGAATTAGCTGATTGAGCTTTAGATCTAGACCTTGGCATCAGGCCAAAGAATTATCAGAGCCTATAGTGTTGTTTCTCTCCCTGGACTATGTTATTTGCAAAGGAGAAGTTGCAGGGTGTTTTGTCTGCATTTTGAAGGAGAGATATCTGGTGACTGGATCCCCCCTTTCACTGTGGTAATCCATGGATTGGAAAACCAATCCATGTTGTTTCAGATATGATATATTGTACCATCATATTATTCAAAAATTTCTGAATCATTCTACAGATCTGCAACTTTAGATCTCAGATCTACTCTCTGTGCTTCATGTTTTGCACAAAACCCCAAGGGGAATGTATAAATGAGCATTTCTTGTACACAGATCTGATATAGGTCTATATTTTTATGTACATATTTGCTATAGATCTAAGGATTAATAAAATACTGCTTCAGCCCCTGAAAATAACGTATTCATGGTTATGCAGTCTTTACTTATGGTTGTAGCGCCTCATTTCTGAGGATTTTTCTTGTATAGTCTCATTCTTTCTCTTGTACAATGTATGGGTTGTAATATACATCTGATTTGCTATTATACATCTGATTTTTGAACCTCCATATCAGCATCCTAATGTGCTTCAGTCTATCTACGTTATTTCTGAAGCATTCATTTTCATATAGCTGCAGCCCCTCTCTTTGGGTGATTTTCAGCTAGACTAGTTTGTGGGAGATCTATTTAACCCACCTAGTCTGATTTGTTTTTGCTATCCTTTTGGATTTAGATCTTATATGAGCTGATCTAAGGGATCCAGGAGCTGAAAAATCATTTATATCCACATAATTCTAAGAAGTGCGTTATTTCAGCAGGATTGTTGAGCTATCCCGATTTTGGGATATTACATTATGTGTATCATGGTGACACTGACATATTTTTGTTACTATTATAGATGTTTGCGAGGTCAGAAGTATAGTTGCTCAATTTTTGGGACATCAGCCCATTTGGTGGCCTCGAGGTGTTCCTCGAATAGGCGGGGGATTGGGAGGAGCTCCAGCACAACCTCAGGGTGGAGCACCTGGCAGGGATACTGGTCCCTCGGGGGAGGGTAGCAGCTCGGCTACTGCTGAGCAAGCTCATGCCGAGGTGGAAAAGGCTTGTGTTGCTAATTTGACAGAGTAGGTGGCTACTCTAGAGGTCATAGATCGGGTATTAGAGGATGCATGGGGTCGAGTGGACCGCTTGACCCAGGGGATGCCTATTCGAGGCTTCGTGGATGACTTCGATGATGCATGGTTAGATACATTGATGGCCCAGGAGAGGAGCTATCGACCAACTTTACGTCGGGTGGCGATCTTCATTTTGATGGCGACTCAAGTGTTGGTACCGAGAGTGACTGTGGGTCCAGGTGCCTCACCTAGGGGAGCACCGCCCTAGAGTCTATATTGTACACAAGGAAAGCACCCGTTATGAGGATGCTTCCCTTATTTTTTTTGACTTGTATATTTTTATGTTTTGGGCTCACTTATGGGTCAAAGACACTATTTTTTGTACTTAGACACATATATTATTTGGTATATATGAGAGAGATATTTTTTGCGGCTCTACATGGTGTGCCCTCTGTTTCTGTTTATGGATTATGCTATGCTGATTGACATCTATGTTTTCTATTTATTTTTTTATGTATGATGGTTTATCCGAGATGCATTCAAGTTTAGAATATTGTTATTTATGCAATCAGCTATTTGGTTTTGATTTTGTGGTACATGTGTGAATTTAATGTGATCAAACTGTCGCCTTAATATTTTTTCATGCAAGTGTTTTCTAAATAGATGTGAATCATGTATCTCAAATGCTAGGTTTAACTGTGACACCACTAACTGGGAATCGAGGTAGATATGCATATGGCGTATGACCTGAATGAGGACGTCGCACATATGGCCGATGACAACATCATATTATGCCTAATTGTTTGTCGTTGAACCGATGCATACACCATTGGTGTAGAATGGTGATCGATCAGGGTGGTAGATGACCCGGGTGGCTACTGCTAAAATTTGAGACCATCGCGATGCTCCACTAGCAAATCCAATGTAATGGTCGGGTTGACAATCCATTGTGACACTAAAACATATTTTGTGACAAGAATTTTGGTCAAAAATTCATATTTTTGGTCTGTGTGCTTTGACTCTAGGGGTGGGCCTTCTTGGCCCTTTATGGGTAGAATTTCTTGAGGTAAAGGCCGTTGACGGGGTTGCTGAGGCATGTTCTATCTGGCTCTATCAAGATGTATGCCCCCTTAAGGAGACATTTTTTTATGATGTAGGTTCCCTTCCACAAAGTTTCAAACTTCCTTGGCCCTAGGGCTTCTTTCAATACATCGTAGTCGAGGACTAACTCTCCCTCAGTGAATGAACGAGGGTTGATGTGGCAGTCAAACGATGTTTTTACCCATTTCATGTGGGCCTCATTGTGTTACAGTGACTACCGTCGACTTTCGTTGAAGAACTCTAGTTGTACTAAACGTTGTTCTAGAGGTTGGGTATCATCAAGGAGTTCGATGGCGGTATGTAAATTCAGTATCTTGCAGAAATCGATGCAAAAGCATAGGGTGCCTGTGTTTTGACCATGGGAACAGGGTTGGAAACTCAAGACGTGTGGGAAAATTGAGTCCTAGTTCTGATACATGATGATATGAATCATATATGGTGTATCATGTCATCAGCATTTAGTGGGGGAAGAATTTCTGTGATGGAAGCTTGCGTGAGCGTAAAGCTAGATCCCTTGTTAGGCTGGCAACTTTCTGGTGGAAGGAAGTTGTGCTTGGTACAAAGGTGCCTAAATGTTTCCATTAGCGGGCATACCTCTAGTTTGTGGTTATGGCCGGTGCAAATGGTGCATGGTACCACTGTTCCAACTAAGTAGATTGTGTGGGAATCAACACTACTCTTTGTCCCAGAAGTGGACACTAGGAAGGGATCAGACGTAGAGGAGGAGGTCCTCTACTTCCATTTCCGAGTTTTTGGCTTGCGTATGTCTAGCTCTCTTGGGGAGTGCAGACTTAATGCCACCCTTGCGGCTGTAAGCTTCAGGAGATGATAACATTTTATTGTATGATGAAAGTGTGAACAAATCTGGCTACAGATGTGTATGATCTTCTCTTGGTTAGAGAGATGTCTTTGCGGGAGAGAAGAGACTATGCAAAAACCATTTGCGACATGCTCCATTTCTTTGCACTAATTGACTCGGTGGCCATCAAGTCACATAATCTGCATGTTATCCTAGTTTGAACCTGGTTCATGCTTGGTTGGCGTGCCTTCCTAACTTGCTCATCATGCTGACATGGGTATGCATTAGACTGCTTGGGGGCTTTTTTCCTTCCATGTTGGTTCTTAGGTTCCGAGTTTATAAGGTCTCAGAGTTTCTCATGGTGGTTTCCATGACATACTAGACAAAACATCATAGAAATGGGGTTTCCATCTTGCTCTCTTATTGGTGTGATTGGGTACCAGTGGCGTAGCGCTCCCAAGTCAGGGAAAGTGGTGACCACATGATTAGGCATGCTACATAAAGCACATGTTGGTCTCCTTTGATGAGGGTGGTGGGGGGTGACTAAGGGTTCCACGACTGACCATTTTTCAGCTGAAATGAAGAGGATGGATCTACTCATAACATCTTCTTGGGTTGTAGAGATGCTCATGGATTCAGAGTCAGAGCCATATTCTCGAGAGAGGCAGACTATGGCTAAATTCAAACTAGATAGTGCTAAGCAAAATCGGGGGATATAATGGAACTTTTCTAAAATGTGGTTGTTCACACATATCAGACATGAAAATTGTGCCACTCAAAAACCAATATAGTATACACACTCTAATAAATACCATCCATGGATTAGTTCTAGGGATTCGCACTCTTCGATGAAGTGGTCATGTTCATCGCATAGTGCACAGTGTATGATAGGGGGGGATAATGGACAAGAGTTTTTTAGGCGACTGTCATTCCTCCTGTAGGTATAAAATGATGCAAGGTTCATCTTTGGCTGACTGGGTGGAGGAATCCTCTTGATAGGATTGCTTGATGGTGTGTAAGGCATCCTTGTATCATGAAATTTATGGGAAATGATGGGTATAGTTCCCATAATTTTTGCAGATAGCTCATGCGTGGCTGGTACACAATGCCTTGCCTTGATTTTTGGTGGCAGGTTCCTTTTTATGGGAACTCGTTGCCGTGATGTCTACTGCAGAATTAAGGAGAATTTTTAATTCGTCCATCTCTAGGCATATGTGGGTAGGGTGGCCTACTATGTCGCATATGGTGGAAGGTTGTAACTCCCTTTGCATGGTGGGATTTTCAACCATCTTCCCTCTTTTATTGGTTTTCTTGGTTTTAGTCATCGATTTTGCGATAGGATTTTCCTACGCAAGCATGTTTGAGACAGTCTCCTAAACGGGTGGGGCCTCCTCAAGACTGAGGGAGATTAAACCTGTAGAGGTGATGTGCGTGGCTCCTGTCCGAGTAGGTGGGACCAGGTACCAAACTAGGATTGCAAAAGATACGTTTGGTAACACCACGGTGGCCAAGACCTGCCGGGATAAAAAACCAACTAGGGAGTAGAGAAAATGAGTTTCGAATGAGGTGTAGGCTGGAGAGGTTGTCGTGGTCGAAGACTCGGTGTCATTACTTCTCATCTTCATGTCTTGACTGGCTTTGGTGCTTGATGTGGACATCATGCACACTAGGGCTTCTTTGATAGTCTGTGATGACTTAGGTATAACAGGGGGATCTCCTAGAAATGACCCTAGGATGGAAGAAAGTTTGAACTGGCTGAGGCCATATTATTGGTAGTGTGTAAGCATCCCGATAGCTTTGTCTACGTAGGGTAGAATGACATTGGTATTTTTTAGGGGTCGCTTTTCGCTTCATGTCAATTGGTAGAGAGTAATTATGTGATTCTCATGGGGGAACAACATAGTTCAGAAGACGAAGGAGGCTATGGCTGACATGGCATATATATAACTTTGGCCAAGGAGTATATTATAATCCAGTTCAACATCTCAAACTTTGATGTCTATAAGAACCGTCTTGCTAGTTAATAAGACCGAGAAGTTTTGGTAGAGGCTGACGGGAGCTGAAGGGCGTCCGTCATATACTCTAAGCGTGATGTCTGATGGCTTTAGTTCGGGAGATCCTAACTTCTGCCAGACGTTTTTGGACATGATACATATGGATGCACCTTAGTCAATGATACATCGGTGAATGGTGATGTTCTGAACTGACACCGGTATCTGGAAGGCAACCATCGAAGGAAGCCTAGGGGTGGATTTATCTAAATCTAAAGCCATTAGGCACGAATTGGCAGGGTCGATGGTGCCTAATGAGGAAAGCAAGGCTTTCCTTTGCTTTGGGCATGATTGTAATACCTCCAAAGCTGACATGGTGGCGGGAGATTGGGCTAAATCATGCACAATGTTGTAGTTATGGGCCGCTTTGAAATGGTTTCGTTCCCGCCTAGTTGGTCCCTTAGCTATCTTTGGCAAAGGTTCAATAGGAATCTTTGAGATGGTGAAAGGTGTTGTTGTTGCACTTGTACTAGCCCCTGACAGATTGGTGTCTGCTGGGGTATCATAGTTTTGGTTATGTGTCTGAAAAAACATCTCTTCGCCAATCATGTAGATTTCATGGTTGTTTTTTCTGGAATCGTTGGGAGTTTTTTGTTGTTGCTGGGTGAAAAATTTCCCTTGATGGGGGAAAGGCTCCTGCATGACGGTTGTCTGCTATGAGGATCCCCCTTGTCCATGGTTACCTTGAAGCTTCTTTAGCTTATGGAGGTCGGGACAATGGTGAACGGTAATGGTCATACTCACCACAAATTGAACAAGAGTGGTTTGTCTGAAGATTTTCCCTATTGTTATGAACTTGTGGGTTGCTTGGCTCCTGGATTTTATTTCGGTTGGAGTTGCCTCTAGCCTGAGATCGCGGAGGGAATTGTTGGTTGTTTCCCCCCTGTCTTGGATTCCCCCTTGTCTTATTTTTTCCTTGCCACATTAAAAGGGTAGTTTGGACTCTCCTGATTGTATGGCTGGCACGGTTGTGGTTGGGAAGGTGTTAGACTCCGTCTTGTCAGTCCGCTGCAGTCAAACTCACCAAGGTTCATCTCTCGTCATTTGCAGTCATTAAATTCCATTTGGGTCAAATAGATTCATTTTAAATTGCACGGGTATTTTGTGCTTATCTGAGAGAGAATCTCAAGACTACATTAAATGTGTTGAGTCCTGTTGTGGGAACTAATTTAACTGCAGAAAATGGACTGAACCGTAAAGTATTTTGCTGCTTGTTTGTGGTACAATTTTTTGTCTTTCTAGCTGATGCCACTAGAGAGAATAGATGGTTGGCAGCATTAATGGCAGAGTTTGGAAATGATAGCAAGGACGTGCTTCTTGACATTGAAATGATACATCGAGAGATTCTATGGTAATTTGCACTTATTGAGGATTCAAAGGCAGTGATAAAGAAAGAAGATGGCAATGTTTCCACTTCCAGCAGTGTCACAACTGATTTGGATGAGCATGCAAGTGACATTGATGATCACTTGCCAACTTCTGTTGGGAATTATGTCCTGATGATTCAGCAATTGCAATGATTGTTGAAATGGGATTCTCGAGGGCAAGAGCAGAAGAAGCCCTTAGAAATGTTCACTCAAATTGTGTTGAGCTGGTTATGGAGTGGCTGTTTACTCGTGCAGAGGAGCGAATTATTGAGGCAACCTTTGTCATGGTTGAGGTCGATATACCCTTAATTTGCATGACTGATGGTGTGCATGCTCGGCATTTTTCAGGAACAGGGGTGGTGGTTTATCGTTCTAAAATTATGGGGTTAGTTGTAGTGGACAGGTATACAATGCCCATTTCTATATCAGATGTCATGTTAGCATTTGCTGCTTACCCAGTGGAGATACCGGGAGAGGTTGTTTTTGTACACCCTGTACACAATTATGCATTAGTAACATATGATCCCACAGCAAACTTGATAAAGAAACTCTTGGAAAAATACAATGCGGGTGTTTTCTTTCTTGTTTAGTTTGGGCATATTGCGCAAATTTAATTCTCTGTTGGTCTCTCTGCATCGAGCAGATGTGTTTCACTATTTTGCATTCATGCTCTCATGTCTTTCGAGCAAGTAAATAGAGTGGGAATGTGCTGCTGTGTGTAAAAATATTGCAACCAGAGGCGCACAAGGCCTTACACGCGGCGCACAGATCTGACACATGTTTTTTGGCCTTTGTTCCATAAATTTAAAAACAATTCGATCTCCTTGACTCCCTATATTACATCGTTGTCTTCTAATCTGAAACGTTGTTATGAATTTATGCGTGAATTAGATCAACAATTACAAGGGTTGTTCCAATATATAGTTGATGAAAAAGTTTAGCAGTTCAGGCGTATGATCTGGTAGATGGAAATATTCAGCGCTTGGGTAAGTATATGAAAAGGTTTGATGAGGATCTCCGACGTGAAAGGGAACTTGCAGGTGGGGCAGTAGCCATAGTTCATAACACTGATACTAGCTGGTGAAACCATTGAAATAAATGGAGATTTTGCTGCTCAGTTAGCTAGTTTTCTTGCTACCGTTATGGTCGGTGTTCCTGCAGAAACACGTTGGATATTTGGTTTGGAACTACTGCAAAGCCCTCAGCTCCGTCAACAAGTGCACACTTTTAGTTATGTTCTCCGGACAGGCCAAATTGACTTGTCCCAGTTTGGGATTGATCCTAGCAAGTATAATTTCACTATAGCATCTTGTCTGGAGGTGTTAAGATGATGCGGTTGTAAAGACCCCAGAAACAGGCAACGACTCGTTATTAAAACTTTTAATATTTTGAGCATCTGCATTTTGAAGAATGGTTTCAGGGGAAGCCCCCGAGAATGTGTTGGAGTGAGGTGCACAAAGATAATCATAGGTTTTTTTTCATCCTGTTTATCGAATTGGCAACCTGGAGCGAACCATCAAGAGTTTGCAGGGCTTTCTGGTTTCGATTTTACTTACGTGGACTGGATCTTGAGTCTAATCCGAATTAATTGCAATTCTACATGGTATAGATATTGTTCTTGCAGGGGTCAAAGTAGGAGTAGTAAATGTTTTAGATGTTGGATTTTATACCTAAACCAATTATAGCATTTGCAACAAGAGAAGGTGACCCATTCAAAGTGTGACAACTACCAATTAGACCACCGAATGTCAATTGATCACAACAGAGGCACTTTTTATTGGAATAGCTAATCAAACATATGGGGTTTGTTGAACCTATTGTGTTGGTCCAGAAGTATAAAGTTGACAGATTTGAGAAATTGAACTTTTCTGGTGTCATAATGGGCATACACTATGTTCGAGCCGTAAGTCAAGAGCTCATAACAAGTGCCCTACTTGCAGACAGGAGTTTGGAGACATAAGGTGCTTAGCCCTGGAATACAAGTGGTTCAAGATAAAGACCAACGGTTTCAAATTTATAGGCAGAGGATTATCATCGAGAATCATTTCCAAGTTTTAAAAGAAATATCAACAAGCAGATTAAGGAATCAATTACAGATTTGAAGATAATCCTCAATTTCTAGGCATTGTATTAGCAATAAAGATTGGGCAGATCCAACTCCCAGGCATAAATTCAGCAACCGAAAATCAAATTACAGATCTTCAGGGAGATAGTACACGGTTGGCAATAAAATTTCAAATATTTAGACAGACAGTTGGGGATTATTTCCAGAATTAAAGCCACCATCCTTGCATTCGAAAGTAGGTGGCAGTCTATGACAAATGGCAGCTTTGAGGATTCCTATTTCAAAAGAGATTTGACCAGCAACCTTCACAACTCGAGACATTTTGCAATCTGATCCAGATTTGGTTTATTTTTTGGAATTTTAATTAGTTTTAATTCCTAGAAGTCAGTTTTCTGTTCCTAGAAGCTAGTAATAGCTTGAGCATGTAATTTGTATTTAAGCTATACTTTGTATTTTGAGGAGAGTTCTGAGAGGTGCGTGGAGGAGAACAGAGAGCTTTATTGTACAGTTGTTTGACAGAGATTAATTGAAGAGTACAGCTCTGATTTATAAGATTCCTGTGGCTTGAAATTTAGCATATGTTTCTTCTACTGTTTCATATGTAATCTCGTAATGTTTTCATTTCATTCATAATCATTTCACTGGATGCTTTTGCAGTAAGATAGGCAGAATCCAATTTATTTTCTCTGCCTTGAAGGAGCGTCAGTATTTGTGTATTTTCTTCTGTCTAAAAGGGATTCATTGTTAAATGCCCCTTTCAGCTTTCTTAAGCAGTCTTTACATTCCATTTGATTTCAAATTAATTGTTAAACTTCACTCCTACCTTGCCTTATGGAGTAATCGGTGCCTTTGATTAAATCTCTGCTCTTGCTGTCTTTGCCCCATGCAGCCTAGAAACCCATCATTTATCAAAAACCCCTTTCTTATCTGTTTACTAGCCTAAAATCAATATCAGTGTTTCATTTAGGTCATCTCACACCTTATTGCTCATCTTACCGAGATAGACCCGGAGAGAGCCCTCTCCTGTCCTCGTAGGGCTAGCTACGAGGCTAAGCTTGGTTTGATGTTGCCTCGAACCTCGCCTTCCTTCAGCCTGAGGCAGATTCGAGTGCTAACAGAAGGTATGAGTTATTATGCATGGGTTTTTTTTGTGCTAGGCACTAGGCATATTCCGGTCCATGTCCCTGGTTTATGAATGGTTGTTGGGGGGGAGCTCTTTTGTCAGCCTGTCTAGCTACATACTAGGTCCCTTGAGCTAGAGGATATGGACATCCTTGCTGATGGTGGTATGATGATGCCCTATTAGTCATGTTTTTCGAAGGTGCATGATGACTTTGATAGTCAGGTTGCAATATGTTTTGGGTATAATCATATGCGTAGCCGGGGTATTGAATGCTACTGCTTAGGTGATTTTGGGTCCATGACCCTATCAAACAATCTGTGGAGTTCGACGCACCTGGAAATTCTTTGTAATTTTGCAAGCCTAGGGCGTTAGGCAGGATATTGGAAATATATCCTGATTGTGTATAGATTAGCTTGAGCTGTTGGGACTTGCTGATGGCGTCCTCTTCGAATATGGGGTTTTGCATTGCCACATCCTTTGAAATATCTATGGTGAAAGGTTTCAGGAACATTTCTAATAGGACTCGATCGTCGAGTTTTGCTTTGCACAAACTACAACACCATCGCCATTCATGGAGATGGTTCGAGATATGGACGGCGGGTGTCTGCCTAAAGTGGGTCAGTAATTCCATTCCGGAATCGTGGTGGATGGGTAACTGAAAAATAGGTCAAGAATGCAGTAGTGAGGGTGCTAAAATTTCCATGTGTAGCATATGGTTGCTCCACATATAATTTCGTGGCTAGCCTGGTTAGGGTGCATTGAAATATTCTCAGTCGAATAGTATCGTCAATGTTGTTGTTCGACGAACACCACAGGTGGAAACTCATAACATGATTTCTGGGGTCTTCTGCTTGCTTCCCTTCAAACTTTGGAATGTACGAAGGGAGCTTCGTGGGCATGGGTGGCCATGTAGGGTTATTTGCAATGGGGTCATTTGTTAACTTGGTTAAATCTGGTAAGTTTAACAAAGCTAAGAAAGGTGACTGCGAGTTGGTAGCCATTGCACCCTATGAATGCACAATGTTTTGGTTAGGTATAGGGTATTTCTGTGACATACCTAGATGTGAATTCACATGGCTTTCCGAATGGGTAGTGCTCCTCTGCCCCTAGGGGTTGTGGGAGGAGTGGTATGTGGTGACCCTGTGGGGGTGTTCACCGATGTGGCGTTGGGTGACCAACGAGGGTTCCCAAATAATGATGCCCCAATAAAGGATGAACCAATAAGGGTGGTAGTGTTCCGTCTTTGATGCCTAAATGGTGAAATACCTAGAACCCCTCCTAGTAATGGGGAGAGCTCTAGAAGACGTCTAGATCGATGAAGTCCTGTTGGGTCTGTTCTGGCGTCAACTAGGTATGGTTTTGAAAATTTTTGAGAGGATGGAGATTATAATAAAAGAAAAAATCCGATTGCATACATAAAACAATGTGAAAATGAAAGATAAATTTTCCCTTTAAATTAATCATATGTGACCAGTCAATCAAAAAATATGGTTTTTGTAGTTTTTGCATATGATACACAAATCCTCGAAGACCTAATCATCCTGACATGCTCAAATGCAACTAGGCCTTGATAATATATCTTGTGAATGCTAGCACAACATCTCCAAAGAACTGGTGATGCCCCCAGTCAACTGAAGAAAATTGACCAAGGTAAGGGTAAAGGATATAGTGCTACCTACATTGTCACCTATAGGGAAGGATACCCTAGTTCTGACCACTAAGTACCGTTATCGCACGTGAGCATTCGAGTCTTGAGCTTCTTGGTAATTTAGCTACTAGTACTGAGTATTAGATGGGTCAGGTAGCCCCGAATTATACCGCATGCACTGGGCCTAAGCTTAACCTCCTCTGAATCGGGTCTCTGTGGCACTCGGGGTTTCTTTGACATGAGCAGATAGATGAATTTTGTTAGGGTCCCATGATTTGACAGATTGGTAGACCAAATGATAGGGAAACATGGAACCAATCTTTAGAGTCCTATGACCTAGCCTTCCTGGACTCAGAGAGGGATCTCTCTATTAGATGCAAAGGATGTGTTCTTGTTTGCTTTTGATGGTTGATTTTAGGCTAGTTGTTAAGTGTAGGGTTTGTTGATTGTTTTGGTTGGGTAATATGGTCAAGTAGAATAGGTGGAGTGAGAGGTCCTTAAATCATTGGGCTATGGAGTCAAATAAGGTCATGAGTGTCTCAATGATGAATCAGAGTGTGTTGCAGGGCCAATCTAGCAAGGTTAATGGATTTTTAAGGTAATGTGTGAAGTGGGCTGGACATCAAGTTTGGGAAAAACAAGGTAGGGAAAAGAGCAGTGAAGTATGCTTTGTCATTTACCCATAAACAAGAAGGTCTTAAATATGATAAGCAAAAGACACTAATCATGATATAGGGAAAACCATTTACTCAATGATAATACTTAAACAAATAAATATCCAAGATAAACATTCCAGTGAAACATAGAAATCATAAGAGCTTATCTAACTTTAGTAAATTCACCTTCAGAATCAGAAAACATATAATATGACACAATAACTTTCATCAACCAAAGAGGGAACTCCTAAAAATTGTTGATTAAGCTACAAGGAAATCTCAGGCAAATCGATAGGCATGGGCAAAGGGCAAGATCAGAACAAGACCTCTTTGACTTAACCTAGCAAGCAATACTTCAAAGAGAGGTTTCAAGACAGAATTTAGATAGTTTCAAACAAGCGGGGCTGACCATGAATCATATTTGTAAACTAGCATATTAATCCATAAATGAAACAAACTAGCATAAGGAGGCTTGAAGAGCAGCTAAGAATTCTTCAAACATGCCCAGCAGAGGAAAATATCAAGGCTATAGCAAACAAGAGGACTAAGGTGTTTCAATGAGCATTTCTCAACATATACTTTTATGTTTTATAGCAACAAATAAGGATGAAACATCATGATAACAATAAAACATAAAAAAAATTAATAATACATCACCATTAATCAAGCTAAGGAATCCTGCAAACAAGCTTCTCCATCATGAATCCAAGAAAGCCATTCATCAACTTCACAACACCAGTTTCTTCCCCAAGCTCATAAAAACCATGTATTTCTCTCAAAGCTCATCAAATGCCAAAATTTACAATGAAGCCCTCATGCTCTATTTAACTCAGCAAAGGAGGGAAAAAACCCTAGATAGGGTTGGAAAATGTCAAAATCACTCATAAATGTCATTTATGCCTAAGAGACCATGCAAGGCCCAAGGAACAAAATATCTCATGCAATAAATGCTAAAATAAATTCTTGCACCTAATCCTAGAGTGATTTGCTTCAAAAAACACTTAAAAATGATTTTGCAATAAATGAGTGTGTTTTGTTGACTTTTGGTCCAAAACACATTAAACAGTCCATTTGCGCAGTGCCACTTTCAACAAAAAATTAGGTCTTTTGCAACTAAGTTTTGGACCCCTTCCCAATATTGGATTTGGCTCCATGATGGCTTGTTGGAAAGCCTGATGAGTATACTTTACAAAAATACTTTTAGTTTCCTGATCCAGCTAATGTAGCCTATTAAAAAAATTCAAAAATCCCAAGACTGTCATTTGTGCAGCGCAAGGCTCAAAACAGTGGCAGAAAGGTGAAAAAGTGAGGTTTTCTGACATTTTGAGGGGCCAAACCTACTCCAAATCATCTAAAAATTGGTGAGAATAATGTAATAAGTGTGATAAATCAAAAAAATTCAATTTATCCTCCTAAATATGCTCCATGTGTTAGCGTAGCTCCATTGGCGCTGCGCTAATGAGCCTTGAAAATCACAAAATACAAGAATTGCTCCAAAATCTCTCAAAATTGGTAGAGACCTTCCTTAAGGGGTCTTGGAAAACTACTCAGAAGATTCAGCCAAAACTCCAAGGCTGTCATGCTCTTTTGCCTCCTTTAAGGTTTGGACTTCAAGGAGGGATTCCTTGAGTTTGGCACAGACAAGTTGGTGTTTCTTGGCATAATACTTTGTCATCTTTCTTTGCAGCTCTAAGCCTTCATTTGCCTTCTTTAGCTTGGCCTCTAGGTGTATGTTTTCCCTATAAAGCCATGACTCCTGATTATGTTCAATTTCCATAGCAAAGAGTCCAGTGAGGGAAAATTTCTCTACTAGGGTTGATTCCTCTTCCTTCTGTTTTGCCAATGCTTTCCTTAGTCCCATGGTTTTTTGCCTCTTCCTAGGTTGTTCCTCTGCATTTCACTTTCTTCATATGGGCCCATGTATTCTTCTAGTTTGACTTGTTCTCTTTGGGCTTATTTCTGGGTTTTGAGTGCTCTAGCCTCATAGATGGCTTGCTGGGCACTCATTTGCTTTTTTTTCAATTGATAGAAGTGAATGGCATCCTTTGCACTCTCCAACTCAGCTTCTAGGTCTTCTATTTGTGCATTATTGTTTTTGAGGAGGGAGTTTAAAATTATTTTTTCATTTTCTTCATCACTGTCTATATGGATAAGTTCAAACTCCCTTTATACTTTAGGATCCTCTTCATCCACCTTTACCTTCTACTTACCCTTTTCCATCTTTTCCTTGCCCTTGTCAAGCCTTGGAGTTGATGCAGATGGCAATGCCCCTTGCCTTTTGGAGGCAGAAAACACTTGCCTTGGACCTCTATGGTATGTGCATGTGAGAGGAGTGATGGTGGTTTTGAAAGTGTTTTCATCATGGCTATGACCCTTGTTGTCATCAGCTCCTTCACTTTCATTATGATCCTCATCAATTATCTCATGATCTTTTTTATCACTGCCTTCTTGAACTTCAACACCATCATCATCATTACCTTCTGTACTACCTTTTGCACTGTAATCTTCATCTTCAATGTGATCATCAGCCTCTGTACTTGCCTCACTTTGGTCTTGTTCATCACTAGGGTCCTTCTCTTCATCATCTCCTGTATTGTTGTCATTCTCATGTTCACTAGGAGCCTGATTAGTGCCATGACTGTCATGACTGTCATGAATATCTCTTTTTTTGTCTTGTTCTTTCATATTTCCACTGTCATACTCATGAATTTTATCTTTATTTTCATGAACAAGCAGATTTTCTCTTTGAATGTCCATTTCCTCATTTGGACCACTGTCTTGTGCACTGTCTTCTTCTTCATCTTTATTCTCTTTATATGTTTTTATGGACTCAGCCTTTTGTTGACTATCTGCTGGCTCATTTCCTTCCTCTTCATTATCTGTTTCCATGGACTCTGTCCCATTATGATCTCCTTGATTTTCAACAACAAACTCATATTCATTGTGATCTACATCTTCTTCATCATTTGTTTCACTGTTATTTTCTCCTCCTTCAGAACTCATGACATTTTCAGTTTCAACCTCTTCACTTCCTCCAGCATCCTCTTCCATGGTGGCAGAGTTTTTTTTACTTTCTTTTTTACTGTCAGCCTCATCATATTCATCACTATCTCCTTGGTCATCACTTTTTTCATCATCAGGGTCCCTTTCTTCATCTTGGGATGATTTATTTGTATTTTTACCATCACTTACTCCCTCCAAATTATCACTATCTTTGTCTTCACCACTGTTGTGCTCATTTCCCTCATCTTCTTCTTCATTTCCCTCTTTCTCTTCCTCATTAATTTATGCCTCCACCTCATTGATTTCATCACCTTCAACTTGATCTTCATGTGATTCTTCATTGCCACTTTCTGCTTTACTTGATGCACCAAGAGAAGGAGAGGAAGGGAGGTTTTCCTGTGGTGAGGGTACTTGCGCAGAAGAGGAAAGCATATTTGGTTGATGAGGAGGCTGTGGGTTTGTAAAGACTTCATGGGTTATGAGAACATCCCGAGGTATACCCTACTGCTCCAACCGATGTAAGACCACCATCTTGATCAGGGAATGGTGGAACAAGCTATGCATTTGTTGTGTGGGATTCCTCCTCCGGAAAATAGAAGACATTTTCTCAATGATCCTATAGAGATAGTAAGGCAAGTTTAGCACCTTGACCCCTGTCAAATGCATGAGGAGTCTGACATGATACGTATATAGCCTGGAGTACCTCCCCTCACAGGTGAAGTATTTCATGATAACCAACATCAAGAAGCAAATCTGTGTTTGAGGTGTGAGAAAGGGAAAATTGTTTTGGTGCCTTCTCTATACCTTGTTTTGATAAATGGCTCTAAAAGGCCTTTGTCCAATTTCCCTTCTTAAACCACTTCTCACCCACAGTTGGGATTGCTGTAGCCTCAGAGATGGCACCTGCTGAGATTTCAAAATCCACTCCTGTAAGGATTGAGTACTTGTTCTTTAAATTGAGAATGAGGAGCCTTGTAAGCTCGGGGTGGCTCTTCACTTTCTTGATCCTCTCACAAAATTGAAAAAATTTTGCACTTTGAAGAATGATAAGATCCTAGGAGAAGAGGTGATGGCCACTATGCTTTGAGGTTCCAACCTATTGACTTTTACTCCCTTATGTTTTGGTCTCAAAGGATTTTGACATTTATCACTGTTGTTGCTTTTCTCAGCTCCTGACATGGTGATTGAGGGTGTTGTTTGACAATTTAAGGGTTTCGTGAAGCAAGGTAAAAAAGGTGATGGAGTCAACTTTGGATAATGAGTGGTGTGGAATCTAGGGTTCTTAGGATTTAGTTTCCTTTGTAGCTTAAGGAGGCCTTCTCAAAAGTAGATTGCGGTCACCCTAAGTTAGTTACCTTTTCATGACATCAAAACTAGTTTTAAGGAGGTTTCAAACACAAGGGTTCATGTGTATGAAAGATCTAGGGTTTACCTCCCAGGGTTTTAACTTTTAAAACCTCAAAATACTTAAATTTATGAAAAACTGCTGTGAGGATGATTAAAGGAGGTTACTTACCAGTTTTTGGCACTCCTACAGGTCTTGGAGGCGAATGGAAGATGAAAAATTGAGTTAGGGCAAGAGATTCTGCCCTTTGAAGTTCCTCTACGTTTGCACAATTCCCTACTCGAGTTGTCCGGTCAAGTTGTTTGCATAGTGTCGAAAAGGCATACACGGCAGTTAGCACAGCTCTGGGCACATGCACCTTCTACCAGTCTACTGGGTGAGTCGGGTGGAGCGATTACGTAGTGTCAGGTGGTCATGCATAGGTGTTGGGCGATCGTGCAGAGGTGTTGGGCGGCTCGTTAGCACAATGCCCGGGCAATACAGAGTTGTCGGGTGGTCGTGTCATGTTCCATCGATCCTAGGTGAGTCGGGCCTGCGTTTGTGCAGTGCTGGGGGTTATTAGCACAACATAATGCAATTTTGAATGGGTGGAGGGTCGGTTAGCACAGCACTGATTTGCATTTGCATAGCGCTGGTAAATTGTGCAGCGGCAGAACACCCTGCCCAGAAACAACCCGAAAACCATATTTTTTCTCCCTGAAGTTTATTCTCTTCACCAAGTGCTGAATGAGATGAAAAAAGGCTAAGTAGGCCCTTTATACCCCTTAAAAAATAAATCAAAGTTACAAAACCCACTTTACTTATGTTTTAAATATTTTTTGTCACTTAACTGATACTCCTTATGTGTTTTGAAGGGTTTTGAAGACTTCCTTAAGGCATATTTTCTTCTTCTTTTGTGTTGATGGCTGGCTGATGTAGATGTATTTTTCACCCCTTTTCCTTTCAGAAGTTTTGGCACTATTGAAACTGTCTTTGGTATGGTTTTAAAAAACTGAGAACATTGTTTTTATCCTCTTTGACCTCCTTGGTTGTAGGTGACCTGCAACATGAATTTCTCATATTTTACTGATATTTTGAGAGTGAGGTCTCCTTGGCAAGGATGTGTGCATCAGGTTTACCATGTTTTCCTCTTGGCCACTTCTGATCTTGTGTAGGTGTCTTCAAAAAATTTTCCTTTGGTCTTCTTAGTCTCTTTTGGAGTTTGACATCTCATTTCTTCAACAGTGAACCTGTACTTAGTATAATTTTATCCTTTTAATACTCAACCTCATGCTTGCTCTTATTTTGATTATTTTGGAGGCCTTTGAATGTACTTGGAAATCTTAGGCCCCCACCCCACACTAATACTCTTTACCACTTTCTTCCTTTGGTGCAGTGAGGTAGTGTTGTTTGTAAAAACCCTAGAGAACACCTTGGATATCCTTTGGATGCCATATGTTGTTTTTGAAGGAGGACTTATCATCTTATTTTGACATGTTTTGTCTATTTCCAAAACTCCCAGGTTTTAGGGTTGTTAGAGAAAAATAAGTAGTGTTGTCTTCTAAGTTCTCTATAGCCCTTTCAAGTTTATTTATTTCTGTTCAGTTCACCTCACCTTTTCCCTTATTCATTCATTATTTCCGAAAATCTTCATTGTATTCTTGATTGTGTTGAGGTGTCTTTTGTCCTTGTGGTCCTTGTACTGGCTTCTTGCATTGGCAACATTGTTTTTCCAATTAGACACAAAACCCTAATTCTCTTTAAACACAGGCCCACTGCCTTCCTCTTTGCTGTGGATTTCTTCTTGTGATGATTTCATCCCATTACCTTACCTCTTTTTAGACTGATGGCCATCTTGATCCTTCTTGCAGAAATGTGAACAAGGGCTGATGTCCCTTATAGAATTTGTGCTTTGGCCAAGGAGGCCTTCCTTGAATGAATTTTGATCACTTTTGGCCAATTTAATTGATATTTATTCTTATTTGAATGCAGTCTCTTCACACAGGAAAAACAGATATTTTTAGGATACCAAATCAAACCTATGACCTATGAAACCCTAGGTGACCTAGTGGAAACGCTTTTTGGACTTAGCCTTTTCTTGAAAATTTGATTTGGGATCCTTAGGTGTAAAACAAAGTTTTGTATAAACTGATGTATTGAAGATCCAAAATCCAATATACTTGATTTATCTAAAGAGCCTACAGAGACAGTTTTGAGACTATCAATGCTTGAGGTATTTCAGAGATAAAAGAGAGTCGATTGATTGGTAGCCCTAGGTCGCAGTGGAAGGGTTAGGAAAAAAAAACAGAGGATTGAGGCCAAGGTGACACAAAAAAGACAAAATGAGCTCATGATGGATCTTCTGGGATGGGTGAGCTGAGCTTGACATGATGGGATGATGAAATAGTGAAAAAATTATCCTAAGGATAATGAAGGCAGTGAGATTTCTAGAACTCACAATGTTCATGAACTTTGTTTCTAGAAATCTAGGGTAAGAATTTAGTCATCTATAAAGGAAAAAATTATTGATGATTAATAGTGGCTCCACTTGGGGAGGGAAGCTCCTTTTCAGGAGGTGTACAGAACTTTCAGATCTCTGGCTTACTAGAGACCAATGCCTCATCCATTGGACAGTTTTTTACCTCTTTTTACTTGCTGATGCTTGCTTTTAAATCTGAAAAACATGATTAGATCAGCTTCATATCTACCTACCCAACCTACTTGCCTAACAATTTTTCTTCCTTGGGTGCATTTGGACTAGCAAACCCTTGACACTTTTTTTCTTTTGAAAGAAAAACAAACTATCTACTTCTACCTTATTTCTTCCAAGAGCTCATATTATGCTAATGAACTACCTAGACTACTCAACTGTCAAGATTAAGCTATTTGACAGGATTCATTCACTAAGCTATAAACATGAAATTCAAAACATGGTCTGAATCAGGATTAGGCAATCTGACTTACCATGGGTTTGTGGCACAAGAACAAGCTGCACACAAATGTTGTTTTTGTACAAAGTAAGACTAGAAAAATTAGGGTTGTGATACATTATTTTCTATTCATCCCTATTTTTCTCCTTGGTTCTGTTTTGAGCATGTGGAACCAGTATCTTTCATTCCTAATTTATCTTTTGACAAGTCAAGTTTGAATGATTTGACCAGCTATCTTTCACTAACTTATCAACAATAAATTGAAAACATGTTTTAGCCATGATTAGGCTAGATGACTGAAACAAGACCTTCTTTTTGAAACAGTAGTGGCATTTAAGCTTGCACACTTTCAGTAGTACTATTTTTTGGGTATGGAGCTTTATCTCTTTTCAAATATGCCCTCTTTTTCTATTTTTTTTATGTTTTTGTATTTTCTGATTTCCCTCATGCAATGTTTATGTACAATGAATGAAAACCTTTAAAACTAAGGTTTTTTACAGCTATGGTACATGAGCATCATGTCCTCAAAAGGATCTCCTAACACCCTTTGTCCATTTAGCTCTTGTAAACAGAAATAATAGTTACCTCTTCTTGAAAACATAGTTCAAATACCTTTCCAAAATTTTTCAAACAATCCATTTTCTCCTTGGTATTCCTTCTTGGAGTCTTGCTTCCCAAATTTTTTTTGGTCAAAGGTCCTCCTTAGGTAAAAAAAGGTGTTCTTTATCAACTTCAAAATAGATGATGATGTCATCAATGTATAGCATAGTGAAGAAGTTGAACATGGGGGCCATGGAATTTTGGAAGGTGTCTTCAACACTCCATAACTCAGGAAGCATTTGGTTAAACATGTAGTTGTTCCACGGAACTTTGAAAATGTATTTATGTTGATTGATCTGCAGTGGTATCATCTGATGGTAACCTAAAACATTACCATAAAATGCCATCTTGTTATAAATTCCTACCCTTGTCATAGGATGACTTATCTTGGGAGAAGGGCTTTTGTATTTCATGGAGGCTTTGCCTAGGTACCTAAAGTCTATACACATTCTGCATCCTTTGGCTTTCTTTATTAGTGACACCATTTTTCCAAGGGTTTCATTGTTTTTCTTGGAAGAAGACCTTTTAAGAACAATGTCTATGTCATGAGGCTTTAATATTTTACTCCTATATACAAGAGCATCCTGAAATTTCTTGCATAACCTTATGTATTTTAGTTTTGTGTGTAATGACAAGGCTCTGGACAACTTAATCATTTTGGGCCTTCCTAGGCTACCTACATTATATTCCTCTATATCAGTTTAGCAGACATCCCTTTAGGATTCATAGCAACATTTGTGAGAGTCAACAACTTTTCTGGAGGGACAAAATTTTCTAATAATGAGGTGTCTATATAAGGTAAAAACATCAGACTCTTTTGATTCAAATTTCCAAAGTTTTCTATTATGTGAGAATATTTCAATACCTTGGGATTGGAAAAAGGAAACAATTGTGTTTCTGAGATTTTTCCTCCCTTTGAGCAACCTGATTCATATTCCAAACTGATTTTTGGTTTTGAAATTTCATTTTCAGTTTGTAGAAAGTCAAGTTTAGTTTTATCATTATATGGTTGTTCAGGGCTGCTAGAGTTTTGACTGTTGACCTCTCCATGAAGAGATTGGTTTGACTGTTGTAATATGTCTAGATGAGTTTCAACTTCATATACCTGATCATCAATGTCTTCTTCATTATGTAAGATAAAAGAATCAAGATCTGAATGTGTGGAATAAAGAGGAGTATTGTCTGGTCTTTCTTGACTACTAACCATATATTTCATGTGTGGCTCTCGGTATAATCTCCTTGTTTGGTTAAAAACAGGGATGGTAGCATAGGACATATCTAGTTGAAGGTTCCCCTGAAGCTTGGCTCCCCAAGATCTGGATAAAATCATGCCATATTTGGGGGGAATATCTACAACTAATATGTCCATAAATAGATTCTTAGAAGGCACTTGTGCCAAGTTGACACAAAGATCCTTGATCAGGCCTAAACATTTGACCCTACCCGAATAAAAGGAGTATAAGTCTTTGTAAATTTTAGTTATTTCTAGGCCTAATCTCTCCATCACAACTTTTGGCATGAGATTGTGAGAGGCACTGGAATCCAGCATGGCATTGTGTAATATTTTGTCATGTATGTTTAGGCTAATGTAGAAAGGGGGAATGGCTCCTCCTTGATATTTTCCTCCTATTTTTGGTCCAAACAAAAGCTCAGGTGTATCATCAGCCAAGTGTAAAGTGTCATCATCATTTCCCATGTTTATAACTTTCAACACTTGAGACTTGTATGTGCCTTGGGTAATCAGTTCAGTGAGAGGCATGGTAATCTTGATTTTAGCAATCTCTCCCTCAAAACTGAAAGGTATTTGTGTCTCAGACAAATTTGTATCAGTTTTCTTATGCATAACCTTTTCCACAGGTTTATTTTGTTGAATCTGATTTGGGACTTTAGACAAAAAAAAAATTGCAGGGCCATTAGTTGAGGTACTAGGGCAGCTTGGATCACTATTATATTGGCTGATTTTTTCTTTTTTTGGATCAACTTTCTTAGCCATAGTGTTTGTGTCTGTTGTCCTCTTGGGGGTGCGTTTAGGTGCTTTCCTAACAACAGTGTCTATTTGGCTTTTCTTGGGAGAATCTAGGTTTTTTTTTCTCCTAAGGTCATATTGCCTATGGACTTCCATTATGGCATTTTAAAATCCCAAGTAGTAGTCTTCAGAATCATCATGGTTTGTGTTAGTTTGATATGAGTAAAAGAAACCTCATTCTTCTTTGGTGAGAAAAACATCATCTTCATTATCATAACCTATTAGGTTTATATGGCTTTCTTCAGGTTCTATAATTTCTCCTTCTTCTTCATCTACATAGTTTTGTTGAAAGGGAGGTATGATTTGTTGGTCATTTTCTCTTTGTTTGATTTGAGGAATGTCTCTTCTAAAGTTTTGAGCTCTATTTTTGTTTTGGAGAGTGGCTTGGTTTTCCCTAAGAGGTGTCCTTTCATTCAAGTTTATTCTTTCTATCATTCTCTCCATTGTTCTCATTAGGATGTCTATTTTGGTATCAGATGAGGAGGTTGAGGGCATGGTTTCATCTTTGTAGGTCACTCTCTTTTCTAATCTCATCCTAGCTCTCTTTTTAGTGAAGTTAAATTCAGCAGTAATAGCTCCCTTTTGCATTTCTTCTAAGGTTTCAGGGTCTCTTTCTCTCAACTGGAATGTCATGTACGGATCAAGGCCTTCTGGAAATTTCACTAATTCTAGGCCTTGTGGGGGTTTCATGTGAGGTGGGAGGGCATTGTAGACACTGTTAAACCTAGTGCAATAATATTGCACACTTTCCCCTGCATTCCTCTTAATATTGTTATATTCAGAAAGTATTTGGAGGGGATTTTTCTTGATTTCCCACTTTTTTATGAAAGTCTGGTAGAGGGAAGGGAGATCATGTATTGTGTTAGGAGTTAATGCTTTGAACCATTTTTTGGCCTCTCCTCCTAAGATTTGTGCAAAGATCCTCATATTAATGGTTTCTTCTTCTATTTCCATGTAATCAAAAGCATCATTTATCCTATCTACATGTTGTTGGGCAGTGATGGACTCGAATCCTATGAAATGAGTGATCTTGGACTGATAGTCATTTGGAAAAGGCACTAGAGGTTGAGGTAAAGCCAAGGGGGCATACCAAGCTTCCATGATGGGAGATAATGGATGATTTACAAGAGGAGGATTTGTGAAAGGAGATGTATGATGAAGCGGAGTGGTTTGAACAGTGGAGGTATGGATGGGTGTGGTGGAAGTACTTTGACCAAAAAACTGATTCCGAATAGGTTTGGTATTGAAAGAGTTAAAGTGATGTAGAAGCTGAAAGTCAGGTTGTGTGGAAGGAGAAGCTTCTCTACTAGAAATCTGCTGCAAATCTAAGGGCTCCAGGTCAATCTGGTTAATATCAGTTTGTGACTTGATACTGAAAAGGTTTTTTGTATGGTGCAAGTCAAACTCGGGATCTTACAAAGTTGTAAGATGTTCAGGTACAGAGATTTCTATATGAATGGTCCCAACAGTGGTTAAGTTTCTAGATCTATAAGTTTTCCATAAAATCTTCTCTGGGTCATCAACTATGTTGGGAGGGTTTGGGTCCGGATGAGATCTGGTACTGATCCTATGTGAAGCCAGATTTCAAACTTAAAATTCAGAGAGGTTGAAAGTTTTAGGACTGTTTTCCAAAGGCCGACCTCTCTTAGTGCTTGGTAAATTCTCACAATATATAATTGGGGTCATAAACCTCTCAAGGTTGGCTTGACACAAATCGAGGGAGTCAAATGAACACTAGTGAAGTAATAGGCCTACTGGAGGCTAGTGGAGTCGCCAGGTGGATATTTGTTGTTTTTAAGGATGTATGTTTATGGTCCACCACCAATAACTGAAAAAAAACAAATCTAAGGAATATTTTGGGGTTTTTTTCATTTCCTTTATGTAGCCCTAAGGTTTGTAAGAGTTTCCTATAGCTGAATCATCATTTTTCTAAGATGTTGAAACAAACAGAGTCTACTCTTGGCTATCAGTTGAGTTCTCTATGATTTAGCAAAGGTTTCTGAAGTCCTAAGGGGTACCTAGATTTTCACTGACACAGAAGGTCCCACAATGATGGCCAGAATTTTAGTGTGGCGATAAATCAATAGATACTACTTGATAGGATTTTTCTGACATTCTAAAGAGGGCTTAGGATGTTATTTTCTCAGGGTCCCATCGTGATTGCCAAAATGTTAGGGTCCCGTGATTTGGAAAATTGGTAGACCAAATGACAGGGTAACATGGAACCAGTCTTTGGAGTCCTAGGACCTAGCCTTCTTAGACTCGGAGAAGAATCTCTCTATGAGATGCCAAGGATGTGTTCTTGTTTGCTTTTGATGGTTGATTTTAGGCTAGTTGTTAAGTGTAGGGTTTGTTGATTGTTTTGGTTGGGTAAGATGGTCAAGTAGAATAGGTGGTGTGAGAGGTCTTTAAATCATTGGGCTATGGATTAAAAGAAGGTCATGAGTGTCTCAATGATGAAACAGAGTGTGTTGCAGGGCCAATATAGCAAGGTTAATGTATCCTTAAGGTAATGTGTGAAGTGGGGTGGACATCAAGTTTGGGAAAAACAAGGTAGGGCAAAGGGAAGTGAAGTATCCTTTGTCATTTACCCATAAACAAGAAGGTCCTAAATATGATAAGAAAAATATGGTAATCATGATATAGGGCAAACCATTTACTCAATGATAATACTTAAACAAATAAATATCCAAGATAAACATTCTAGTGAAACATAGAAAGCATAAGAGCTTATCTAACTTTAGTAAATTCACCTTCAGAATTAGAAAACATATAAGATGACATAATAACTTTCATCAATCAAAGAGGGAACTCCTAAACATTTTTGATTAAGCTACAAGGAACTCTGAGGCACACTGATAGGCATGGGCATAGGGAAAGATCAGAACAAGACCTCTTTGACTTAACCTAGCAAGAAATACTTCAAAGGGAGGTTTCAAGATAGAGTTTAGATAGTTTCAAACAAGCAGGGCTTATCGTGAATCATATTTGTAAACTAGAATATTAATCCATAAATGAAACAAACAAGCATAAGGAGGCTTGAAGATCTCCTAAGAATTCTTCAAACACGCCCAGTAGAGGAAAACATCAAGGCCATAGCAAACAGGAGGACTAAGGTGCTTCAAGGAGCATTTCTCAACCTATACTTTTCTATTCTATGGCAACAAAGAAGGATGAAAAATCATGATAACAAGAAAACATAAAAAAATTAAGAATACATCACCATTAATCAAGCTAAGGAATCTTGCAAACAATCTTGTTCATCATCAATCCAAGCAAGCCATTCATCAACTTCACAACACCAATTTCTTCTCCAAGATCATAAAAACCATGTATTGCTCTCAAAGCCCGTCAAATTCCAACATTTAAAATGAAGCCATCATACTCTATTTAACTCAGCAAAGGAGGGAAAAAACCCTAGATAGGGTTGGAAAATGTCAAAATCACTCATAAATGTCATTTATGCCTAAGAGACCATACAAGGCCCAAGGCACAAAATATCTCATGAAATAAATGCTAAAATAACTTCTTGCAGCTAATCCTAAAGCGATTTGCTTCAAAAAACACTTAAAAATGATTTTGAAATAAATGGGTGTGTTTTATTGACTTTTGGTCCAAAACACATTAAACAGTCCATTTGCGTAGTGCCACTTTCAGCAGAAAACAGGGTCTTTTGCAACTAAGTGTTGGGCCCCTTCCCAATGTCGGATTTGGCTCCGTGATGGCTCATTGGAAATCATGATGAGTCTAATTTCCAAAAATTCTTGTAGTTTCCAGATCCCGCTCTTGTAGCCTAGTCAAAAATTCAAAAATCCCAAGACTGTCATTTGCGCAGCACCAGGCTCAAAACAGTGGCAGAAAGGTGAAAAAAGTGAGTTTTTTTTACCTTTTGAGGGGTCAAACCTACTCCAAATCATCTGAAACTTGGTGAGAATAATGTACTAAGTGTGATAAATCCAAAAATTTCAAGTTATCCTCCTAAATATGCTCCATGTATTAGATTAGCGCCAGTGGCACTGTGCTAATGAGCCTTGAAAATCACAAAAAAAAGAATTGCTCCAAAATCTCTCAAAATTGGTGGAGACCTTCCTTAAGGGGTCTTGGAAAAATACTCAGAAGCTTCAGCCAAAAATCCAAGGCTGTCATGTTCTTTTTACTCCTTTAGGGTTTGGACTTCAAGGAGGGCTTCCTTTGTAGGTTTTAACCCTGAACAGAAATTATCTACACACGAATCTTATAACAGAAAATAAACAATAGCGAGAGAATAAAACATAAAATAGATAAACACAGAGACTTTCCCCTGGATCCCAAATCGGGACGTCCAGCTTGATTTTTCATTATATTCATTTTAGAGTTACAACACATATATATACATGTCGAATCATACATAAACCCCAATCCATTAACCCTGGATTAGAACATAACCGTAGTTCCCTTGACCGGATCTAAAAAATACCAGGGGACGAAAACCATCGTACCCCAAAACCCTGTGCAAAATCATGCACAAAATATGGGTGGGTCCGCTAATGAGTAGGTCTACACACCAAAACAATTTTCGTCGGGGCGCTGCCCAGGACCCCAACAGTGGGGGCTGCCTCCTCCCTTGTGACCCCCCTGCTGCGCCCGACGCAACGTACAGCACGTGGGGCTAGTCATGGAAAGAATATAACACATACCAAACATTCTCCCACTTGTTGTTTTCTTTCCACAGGGGGCCACAGGAGAGCTTAGTCATTGGGCCAATTCTTCAACACCCATTATTTCTCTACACCAAGAGAACTTCTGAGTGCTCACAGACTTCGTCAATGCATCTGCAACATTCTTCAAAGTGTCCACCTTTACCAGCAACACCCTTTTAGCCTCAACCATATCTCTAGCAAAGTGATATTGAACATCAATGTGCTTTGTCTTTGAATGATAAGCAGGGTTCTTAGCCAAGAAAATTGCACTTTGGCTATCACAGTCTATCCTTATAGCTTGTTGTACCAACCCCATACTTGAACACAATCTATGCAACCAAACTGCTTCCTTGCTTGCATGAGTGGCTGCTATGTATTCTGCCTCTGTAGTTGAAAGCGCCACTACAGATTGTCTTTTACTCATCCAACTGACTGCACCTCCAAATAGGCTAAACACATACCCACTTGTAGATCTTCTTTGGTCCATATCTCCAGCCCAGTCTGCATCAAAAAAACCATGAATGTCCAACATTCTTTCTAATCCTAGTCTTCCTTGGTAGCACAAGCCATAATCACTAGTGCCACGTAAATATCTGAAAACCCGCTTCACTGCTGTCCAATGCTCCTTCCCTGGGTTTGACATAAACCTGCTCAATACTCCCACTGCATGTGCAATGTCTGGTCTAGTACAAACCATTGCATACATTAGGCTACCCACTACACTTGCATATGGAACACGGGACATATACTCCTCTTCTTCTTGTGTCTTGGGACACTGTTCAGCAGACAGCTTTACACCTACAGGAATAGGAACATTCACCGGTTTACTATCCTGCATATTGAACCTCTGCAATATAGTCTCGACATACTTCCTATGGTTTAACCAGAGCTTCCTCTTTGCCTGATCTCTCTTAATTTCCATGCCCAAAATATAGTTTGCAGCACCAAGATCCTTCATGTCGAATTTGGAGA
The DNA here is from genome assembly GCA_034641835.2 of Pinus albicaulis. Classification (NCBI taxonomy): domain Eukaryota; kingdom Viridiplantae; phylum Streptophyta; class Pinopsida; order Pinales; family Pinaceae; genus Pinus; species Pinus albicaulis. Next base: position 1,251,716,271 of record CM076574.1, read on the forward strand.
ACGGTTGGGTCTTCAAATCTTGGATAATTTCTTTGTCATTTCCAATCAACAACATATCATCCACATAAAAGACCAAATAAATAACATGGTCACCAATTAATTTAAAATAAACACAGTGATCCTCCTTGCTTATGGTGAAGCCAAGTCCCTGTATATAGGTATCAAATTTCTGATACCACATCCTTGGTGATTGTTTTAACCCATACAGAGACTTCTTCAACCTGCATACCAGTTCTTTCTTACCCTTCACCATAAAGCCTTTAGGTTGCTTCATGTAGATCTCCTCTTCTAGATCCCCGTGAAGAAAAGTTGTCTTCACATCCATCTGTTCTATCTCAAAATCAAATGCAGCAGCAACAGATAAAAGTAATCTAATAGAAGTAACCTTGGCAACAGGAGAAAAATATCACCAAAATCAATTCCCGGCACCTGGGAATAACCTTTCGCTACCAACCGAGCTTTGTATTTCTCCACCTTGCCTTCTACATTCATCTTCTTCTTAAACACCCATTTGCTCCCAATGGGCTTCCTTCCAGCCGGCAACTCCACCAGATCCCATGCATCATTTTTGTGCAAGGATGCCATTTCATAAACCATGGCCTCCTTCCAGAGTTTTCCATCCTCTGAATCTACTGCCTCCCTGACAGTTCTGGGTTCATCATCAGTTATAGTTAAGGCAAAACCTGAACAGAAAGCAGATGGACTATACCTTTCTAGTTGCCTTCTTTCCCGAACTGATCTTCTCAAAGTTGGAGTTTGTGGCTCTTCATCTTCTGAGTCTTCTTCTGTTGTAGAGTCTGATTCATCCTCCTTTAGCTCAAACTCTATCTTCTCGGGTTCCTTTGGTAGGACTTCATGTTTAACAACATCTTTCACTTCTCTAAACACCACATCTCGGCTGTACACAACCTTCCTTGTTTCTGGGTTCCAAAGCTTGTAACCCTTTAAACCATCCTTATACCCAATAAAGATGCACTTTTAAGATTTATTATCCAACTTGGTCCTTTTCTCCTTTGGAACATGTACATATGCATCACATCCAAATACCCTTAGATGTGAAAGAGAGGGTTTCTTACCAGTCCATACCTCATGTGGGGTCTTATCCTCCAACGCTGATGAAGGTGATCTGTTAACTAAGTAACATGCAGTATCCACTGCCTCTGCCCAGAATTCTTGTCCTAACCCGGTACCACTGAGCATGCTTCTTGCCTTTTCCATCAGTGTTCTATTCATTCTTTCTGCAACTCCATTTTGCTGAGGTGTGTATGGAGTAGTCTTCTGCCGTGCTATACCACACTTCTTACAGAACTCTTCAAATTCCTTCTTACAGAACTCCCCACCATTATCTGTCCTTAGCGCCTTTATCTTCTTCTCTGTCTGGTTTTCCACCAGAGCCTTAAATTCTTTAAATTTATCAAAGACTTCAGATTTCTTCCTCAAGAAATATATCCATGTATTCCTTGAGAAGTCATCTATGAATGAAACATAGTACACAGACTTTCCCAGTGATGGAACTGACACAGGTCCAAACACATCACTGTGCACAAGTTCTAATATCTTGTTCGCCCTCTTAGCACCAGAAGGAAAACTCACCCGATTTTGCTTCCCATATACACAATGTTCATAGAAATTGAAATCCAGAGAGAAATTAGACATACCTTCTACCATACCATTTCTATGTAGTATCCGAAGGCCCTTCTCTCCAATATGTCCAAGCCTTTGATGCCATAGCATGGTCTTTTCTCCAGAGATAGCTAGTATTTCCGCTCCACTTTCAGGAACCACATAACTGTTACACCCATCAATAACAGTGCTACCTTGTAGCTTGTACAGAGTTCCAGTCCGAACTCCCCGCATTAATACCATTGCTCCCCGAACCATCTTGCAGGCATCTTTCTTGAACATTGTTTTTACACCATCATCATCCAGCTTGCTTATAGAAATCAGATTTCTGGCCAATGCAGGAATATGAAGAACACTAGGAAGTGTTCTAATCCTTCCACCTTGCATCTTCAGCTTGACCTTTCCACGTCCGACGATTTTGGCCTTCCTATCATCCCCTAGGAAGACATCACCACCATCATATTTCTCATACTCGCAGAACCACTCCCTATGGGGAGTGAAGTGAAAGGATGCACCTGAGTCAATAAACCATGACTCATGATCTACATGTGTATTTGAAGAAGAAGCCAAATACACATCCCCACCTTCATCCGAGGTGGTTTTTGCCTCTGTAGAAGGAGCTTCATCAGATCCCTTTCCTTTCTCAGGAGCTTTAGATCTGCATTCCTTTTTGTAGTGTCCTTCCTTTCCGCATTTCCAGCACACCTTTACAAACTTTCCGGGAGATTTAGATCTCCCTCTAGATTTAGATCTCCCACTCGAAACCTTATTCTTGTTTTTGTTTTGGGACCTTCCTCGTACAGATAAGGCATCTCCATTCTGACCCTCCATATTTCTCCGTCTCATTTCCTCCGACAGCAAGGCTGAGACAATGTCATCAAAATTCAAGGTAGTTGTATTGCTACCTATTGCAATAACCAGACTGTCCCACGAGTATGGTAGAGAACACAACAAACTGATGCACTTATCTTCATCTGAGATTTTAATATCAACAGATGACAGCTGACTTACCACAGTATTGAAGGCGTTCAGATGCTCTGTCACTGAGTCTCCATCCTTCATCCTCAGGTTATACAGCTTTTTCCGCAGGAACAACTTATTCACCAGAGACTTAGATTGGTACAAAGTCCCAATTTTTTCCCACAAATTCTTCACCGTAGCTTCCCCAGATACATTCAACAATACTGAATCTGAGACACACAACCGTATTGTGCTCTTAGCCTTCCGATCCAGTTTCTTCCAGTCTTCATCTGACATTGCCGTTGGTTTAGTGCCTGGATCTACCGCGATCCACTGATCTTTATCCACCAGCAGATCCTCCATCTTGAGCTTCCACAACTCAAAACTCTGACCATTAAATTTCTCGATCTCTATCTTTCCACCACTCGCCATCTTCTTTCACCGCAAGAATCGATCCCGCAGATCTCCCACTGAACAGGGTCTACCTCAGGCCCAAGCAAAAAACCCTCAGCAGCAAAGGCGTCCCCTTGAAGCCGAAACAACTCTGATACCAAATGTAGGTTTTAACCCTGAACAAAAATTATCTACACATGAATCTTATAACAAAAAATAAACAATAGCGAGAGCATAAAACATAAAACAGATAAACACAGAGATTTTCCCCTGGATCCCAAATCGGGACGACCAGCTTGATTTTTCATTATATTCCTTTTAGTGTTACAACACATATATACATGCCGAAGCATACATAAACCCCAATCCATTAACCCTGGATTAGAACATAACCGTAGTTCCCTTGACCGGATCTACAAAATACCAGGGGCCGAAAACCATCGTACCCCAAAATCATGTGCAAACTCATGCACAAAACATGGGTGGGTCCGCATATGAGTACATAGTCAAATCAGAGTGGCCCCACAAGATAACGATGAAATTGCCTCCTCCCTTGTGACCCCCCTGCTGCGCCCGGCGCAATGTACAACGCGTGGGGCTAGTCGTGGAAAGAATATAACACATACCCAACATCCTTCAGTTTGGCACAGTGATCAAGTGATCATGTCCAAGTGGAAAAAAATGCTCAAAAATGGAACTGCTCAAAATTGGTTGCAACCTGAACAACCAGAGAGGCCTCATCGTTGCAATTCTGGCGCCGTGAACGGGACTCAAATCCAATGTCGTATGTGAAATATATTGAAGTTTGAAGTTGCCCAATAACCTTCAAAACATGACTTTTCAACACAAAATAATTTTCATTTTTCAAAAAAAATATTATGGAAAATTTCATTTTTTTTATACAGTTTTGAGGGCCTATTATAGGGTGCCACATGGCCTGCTCGGAGGCTTCCACATGGCCCCAGGCCCATGATTCAAAGTCTTGTTAGAAAAAGAATTTGTGGGCTGACCCGACTCGACCTAAATGGAGTCAGGTCATGCTGAATGCATCTGGGTCAGCTAATAGCGCAGGTGGAGGTTGACCTGACTTGAACGAATTTAGGTCATTGCAACAGGAGAGTCGGGCACGTAAATCAGTTAACGAGTGGAGTTTAGAGGTAAGCCCTCAAGGCTTAAGGTAGCAGGTCCTGTGACCTCGTGCCATAACAAAGGGCTAAGCCCTGTTGAACCAGCAGAAAAATGTGTTAAGCGCTCGAGTGCTAGCCCCATAGCCACGTGACCTATGGGCTATGACTAGGGGCGCGGGCTAAAATCTTAACCTCCAGTGCTAACCTCTCCGGGATTCCTGCATGTGACCACGCCGACAACTTAAAGTTAAATTAAATGCAACCCCTAAATTTGCGTGCGGTTCCACTAGACTTATCCGTCCGCCATTTCTAGCACACTTAACTGGAGTTCACCCACATTTGGTGGGGTTTTCAAGGGACATTGAGCATAAATTTGTGGAGGTCCCAACTTCTCCAATATTGAACCAATTTGAATGAAAGTTTGGTCAATTTTGGGTATTTTGAGAATTCTAGAGTGTTTGGGATAGGTTGCAGAGTGAACAGAGGTGTTCTTAAGCCATTTTTGCTTCAGGGAAGCTTGGAGAGCCACCAGGGCCATGAGGGAAATGGAGCTGTATTAGGCTATACTTCACTATTTGAGGTGAAACAAAAGCCATTTTTAGCTTATTTATAACCAATTTGAGCAACTTAATAGAGCAAGGACATTCTCATTTGGAGCCTTGGACCTGACAGATGTAGCCCAGGAGGGGTGAACTGCCTCATCATGTTGCTATGTTATGTTATGTTATGGTAAAGTTTTTCTACTATGTATTTCTGATTTAAGATGTTAAACAATAATTTTAATTAACATTCCCTCACACATAAACTCATAAACGGTTACCAAAAACACTTTGTTTAAATTGCAAGACATGGAGAATACTTTGCACACTTAATTAAACGAAAATGCATACTTTGCATAGCAGATGCAAATAGTTTCATTTTCATATCAGATGGTATTAGAGCTAAGGATTTGAGCCTTAGGAGTTAGACTTTTACTCAACATTTGTTTTGTGCAAAGATATAGTTGATTGTTTGCAAGTTTTGATGCTTACTAGGCTTAAACTCAAGAGAGGTGAAGGACATTTGGTTAGTGCACAAAGTAATCCTCAACCAAGAAGGGAAAAAGACCCACCTCTAAGAGCCATAGAAGTAGCTTCAAGCATGTCTTCAAGACGGGGAGAAGCTCTTGAAGACATTGATCCCAAAGAATAAGAACGAGTGTTCCGAAAGGCTTTCTTGGACATGACGGAGATGGTGAGGATACTCTACCAAGAAAGGAATGATAGGCTTGTTGGAGAAGGTTCTAAAAACCAGAAAGAATGAGAGGGTTCTTCAGGAGGAAAGAAAAGTGATGACAAGTCAAATAAAGGACACGGAGGAAATGGTGATCCACCATCCCCATATTCATCCTCTTCCTCTACATCCTCATCCTCAACTTCAGTGAATCAATCTCACAAGTCTAAAACCACTGGTAAAAGTCCATTTTTAAAACTTGATGTTAAATTTGAGTTGCCTATGTTTAACGGTGAAGTCAATGCAGAGAAACTTGACAATTGGATAAGACAGTTGGAAGTTTACTTGAGGATACAGAACCTTCATGATGATGACACCAAGATACAGTTAGCCTCTTCAAGAATGGATGGAACGGCATTGGTACGGTGGGAAGCCAAGACCAAGGATGAAATTAAAAAACATGGTAAGATCACTTTATCATGGGCTGAATTTATTACTGCAATTAAAAATCAATTTTATCCATTAGCTCATTTACAAAAGGCTATCATGAACTGCAAAAACTTTAGACAACTTAAGGGTCAAAATGTACAAGACTACACCCAAGAGTTTAGGAGAAGAGCACTCTTATTAGGGGTAGACTTAAAAAGTGAAGATACTTTTCTGAAATATATAGGTGGTTTGCATAGCTACCTTAGACATACTATCCTTATGTTCAATCCTACTAGTCTATACGAAGTTTGTGTACAAGCTATGCATTTAGAGGCTAGAGGGAAAAACACTTTTGATGAGGGTAGAAACAAGCCTTTTAAGGGGAAAAAAATAGATAAAACCTCTAAGGGAAAAGGAAAAAAGAATGCATCTGTCAAACAAGAGGGTGAGAAAGTGATATGTAACACTGTTCAAGAGAAGGCCATGAAGAGAAAAACTGTTGGAAACTACATCCTGAAAAAAGAACTCAGTTTAACAAAAACAAAGGAAAGAAGAAAACTATAGCTACTACAACTACACCACAAGACTTAGGTGATGATTTAGGTGAAAAAACCAAAATTGCAACAATGGATTTGAAGAGTATGAAGGGAAAGGAAACTAAAACTAAGCCAAGCACTAGTACTTCAAACTATCATGTACAAACTCCAAATGAGGAAGAAAGAATTGAATTGTTCCATGTGAGGGCAGTCTCAAAACATACAAAAATTAACACACTGCTTGACAGTGGGTCACAAGAAAATCTCATATCAGAATACTTGGTCAAACAGCTTAAACTTGAGACCATTCCGCATCCCAATCCATATCCACTTGGATGGATATGCAAGGATGCAAACTTACAAGTCTCAAGAAAGTGCATATTGCGATTTTCAATTACTGCACACTTCATTGACAAAGTTGAACTTGATGTAGTACCACTTGATATATCAGGAATTGTTTTGGGAAGTCCTTACTTATTTGACAGGAAAGCGATCTTCCATCGCCATGAAAATAAGTATCATATATTTAAAGATTTAAATGATTTCATTGTCAGAGCACATCGCAAGAAGACAAATATAGCGATGGTAAATGCGGGACAGGTAAAAAGACTAGTGAATTCTAGTAAGATTTTTGTACTTCTTATGGTTAAGCCCAAGGTTGATGTGAATCATGAGTCATTTGAAAATTGTGATTCCAATATTAAATCAGATTTATATAATGTATTTGATGCACATCATGAGATGTTTTAGGAACCGACATGTTTGCCTCCTAAAAGGGAGATTCAACATGAAATCTAGTTACAACAAGATTGTCCTCTTCCTAACATAGGCATGTACCACATGTCTATTATGGAGAATGCTGAAATAAAGAGGCAAATTAAGGACTTGTTGGAAAAAGGGTTCATAAGACCAAGCACTTTTCCATGTGGGTCACTGATAGTGTTGATTCCAAAGAAAGATGGAACTTGGCGCATGTGTGTGGAATTCAGGGCATTGAACAAGATAACAGTAAAGAATTTTTACCCACTCCCAAGGATAGATGATTTGTTAGTTCAGCTGAAAGATGCTAAATATTTCACTAAGTTAGACTTACATAGTGGTTATCATCAAGTTAGAATTGCATAAAGTGACATTTGGAAGACAACATTTAAAACCAAACAGGGACTCTTTGAGTGGCTTGTTATGCCGTTTGGTTTATGTAATGCACCTGCAAATTTCATGTAGGTAATGGATGATGTCTTACGTCCTTTTCTTGATCATTTCATTATTTTCTACTTAGATGACATCTTAATTTTCAGCAAGACTAGAGAAGAGCATGTCATGCATGTTAAAAAAGTACTTGATGTTTTGAAGAAAAATCAGTTTTTTCTTAAAATGTCAAAGTGTGAATTTGGGAAGACTTCTTTGGTTTATTTGGGACAAATAGTAGGAGAAAATGCTTTGAGAATTGATCCTTCTAAGGTAGAAGCCATTGTGAATTGGCCTACTCCCAAATCCATTACAGAGGTAAGAATTTTTTTTGGGTGGAGCTCAGTATTGGAGGAAGTTTATTTCTAACTTCTCTGCCATAGCAGCTCCTATGCACGCAGTGACAAGGGTGAAGCACGCTTTCCAATGGGGAGGCAAGAAATAGAAAGATTTCGAGTCTTTGAAAGAGAAGATAATTTCAGCTCTAGTCCTTCCATTACCGGATTTGAGACATCCATTCGAGATTCAGACAGATGCTAGTGATTACGCCATGGGTGCAGTTCTCCTACATCATGGTAAGCCTATCGCATTTCATTCTGAGACATTTAATGGTGCTGTTGTGAATTATCCTACATGTGATAAGGAGTTGTATGCATTAGTACAAAGAATCAAAAATTGGAAACGTTATTTGATGGGCAAAGAAACATTTGTTCATACCAACCATTAGCCTTTTACAGTACTTGCAGTCGCAAAGTAAATTACAGCAATCACGACATTTCAGATGGATGGGTTTCCTACAACAATTTCAATTGGTAATAAGGTACAAGAAAGGTATTTTCAATAAAGTTGCTGATATGATTTCAAGGCCTATTATTAGTGCTACTACTTTACTTAAGAATGATTCTATTGTACATGAGAGCTACATAGAACAGTATGCATCAGATGTTGATTTTAAGGATGTGTATGCTAACTTGAGTGAAGGGAATCATGTTGAGGAGAATGATTATCATTTGCATAATAATTTTCTGTTTCATATGGGCAAGTTATGTATACCACAGGGGGAGAGACTAAGCATCATGAGAGAAGCTCATTCTTCTCTTATTGCTGGACATTTCGGGGTAAGAAAAACAGTGGCACATTTACAAAGGTATTGTTATTGGCCTCGCATGGTAGATAGTGTTGCATGTTTCATTAGAGGTTGTTCGTTATGTGCTACAAGCAAGCCTAGAAATAGGAAGCTTGGTTTATATACGCCATTGCTGGTACCTTCTAGACCATGGGAATGTGTTTCTATGGATTTTGTTGGAGGTCCACCATTATCTAGAAAGCGGCATGATTATCTTTATGTAGTAGTTGATAGATTCAGCAAGATGTGTATTATTATGCCATGTAAGAAATATATAACTGGTGATTTATATTTTCAAGATGTACGGGTTCATTATGGCTTGCCTACTTCTATTTTTAGTGACAGGGATTCCAGATTTGTTGGGAATTTTTGTTCCAATCTGTGGAAGATAATGGACACCAAGTTGAAGAAGAGTATTGCTTTCCATCCGCAAACATATGGCCAAACAGAGGTAGTGAACAGAACCATTGTACATCTTTTGAGAGGTTATTGTAGCAAGCATCCCAAGATTTGGGATGAGCATTTGCATTGAATTCAACATGCTTACAACCAGACCAAGCACTCTTTACAAATACTTCACCTTTTGAAGCTTGCTTTGGGTATTTGCCTAAGTCACCTTTATATTTCATTCTTGAGAAGGATGTTACCATTGATGGGCTTAGTGACATTGACAAAGCTCACATGTTCATTGAAATAATTCATCTCATACATCAGCAGGTTCAAGAACAGCTTGAAAAAGTCAAGGCAAGTACAAGGGGAGGCATGATAAACACAGAATTGATCATAAGTTTCAAGAAGGAGATGAGGTATGGCTGCATGTTAGTAAGGAAAGAATGCAAGGAGAAGGTAAAAAGCTGAATCCTATTCGTTACGGTCCATTCAAGATCCTTAAACAAGTTGGAAATAATGCTTTTCAACTAGATTTTCCTTCATATATGAAAATGTATTCCGTTGTGAATGTGGAAAATTTATGTTTGTATGAACCTCCTTTAATTGATAATTATGAAAGTGACATTCAGTTTACATCCATAGAGGATTTCTCGCCAGAACTTTTGGATGAGCTGAAAGAGGATGCTATCCTTGACAGAAGGACATGTACTTCGAGGAGGGGAAATGTTGATTATGTTCGGGTTGGTCTAAAAGGTAGCAAACCGAGTAAGGAAAAATGGATGGAGGTGGAAAAGGTGAGGGATCTATACCCTCACCTTCTTAATAGGTAATTTAAGGCTTTTGGGGTCCAAAATCTTCCTAATGGGGAGGTGTGATCAGGTGATCATGTCCAAGTGGAAAAAAATGCTCAAAAATGAAACTGCTCATTGGTTGCAACCTTAACAACCGGAAAGACCTCGTCGCTACTATTCTGGCACCGCAAATAGGACTCAAATCTGATGTCATATGTGAAAGATATTGAAGTTTGAAGTTTCCCAATAACCTTCAAAACAGGACTTTTGAACACAAAAAAATTGTCATTTTTCAAAAAAAATATTATGGAAAATTTCATTTTTTTAAAATGGTTTTGAGGGCCTATTATAGGGTGTCACGTGGCCTACTCGGAAGCTGCCACATGGCCCGAGGTCCATGGTTCAAAGTCTTGTTAAAAAAATAATTTGTGGGCTGACTCGACCCGACCTGAATGGAGTTAGGTCACGCTGAACACATTTGCATCAGCTGATAGCATGGGCGGAGGTTGACCCGACCTGAACGCATTTGGGTCATTGCAACGGGCGAGTTGGGCACGTAAATCAGTTAACGAACGGAGTTTAGAGGTAAGCCATCAAGGCTTAAGGCAGCGGGTCCCATGACCTCGATCCATAACCATGGGCTAAGCCTTGTTGAACTGGCAGAAAAATGTCTTAAGCATTCAGGTGCTAGCCCCATAGCCACATCACCTATGAGCTACGACTAGGGGCGCGGGCTAAAAACTTAACCGCCAGTTCTAACCTCTCCGGGATTCTTGCATGTGACTGCGCCGACAACTGATAGTTAAATTAAATGCAACCCCTAAATTGGCATGCGGTTCCACCAGACTTATCTGTCCGCCATTTTTAGCGCGCTTAACTAGAGTTCACCCACATTTGGTGGGGTTTTCAAGGGACATTGAGCAGAAATTTGTGGAGGTCATAAATTCTCCAATATTGAACCAATTTGGACGAAAGTTTGGTCAATTTTGGGTATTTTGAGCATTCTAAAGTGTTTGGGATAGGTTGCAGGGTGAAAAGAGGTGTTATTCAGCCAATTTTTCTTCAGGGAAGCTTGAAGAGCCACTAGGGCCATGAGGAAAATGGAATTGTATTGGGCTATACCTCACTGTTTGAAGGGAAACAAAAGCCATTTTTAGCTTATTTCTATCTTATGAATTCAATTTCACAGTTGGTTCTGCCTGTTTAGGCATATTTCTCATAGTATAACCAATTTGAGCAACTTAATAGAGCAAGGACATGCCCATTGGGAGCCTTGGACCCAGCAGATGTAGCCCAAGAGGGGTGAACTGCCTCATCATGTTGTTGTTTTATGTTATGGTGAATTTTTTCTGCCGTGTATTTATGATTTAAGATGTTAAACAGTAATTTTAATTAACATTCCCTCACACATAAACTTAGAAACAATTACCAAAGACACTTTTTTTAAATTGCAAGAAATGGAGAATACTTTTCACACTTAATTAAATGAAAATGAATAATTTGCACAGCAGATACAAATAGTTTCATTTTCAAATCACACAGACAAGATGGTGTTTCTTAGCATAATACTTTGTCATTTTTCTTTGCAGCTCTAAGCCTTCATTTGCCTTCTTTAGCTTGGCCTCTAGGTGCATGTTTTCCCTCTCAAGCCATGACTCCCGATCATGTTCAGTTTCCATAGCAAGGAGTTCAATGAGGGAAAGTTGCTCTGCTATGGCTGATTCCTCTTCCTTCTGTTTTGCCAATGCCTTCCTTAGTCCCATGGTTTTTGGCCTCTTCCTAGGTTGTTCCTCTTCACTTTCACTTTCTTCATATGGGCCCATGTATTATTCTAGTTTGAATTGTGCTCTTTGGGCTTCTTTCTGGGCTTTGAGTGCTCTAGCCTCATAGATGGCTTGTTGGGCACTCATTTTCTTGTTTTGCAATTGATAGAAGTGAATGGCATCCTTTTCACTCTCCAACTCAGCTTCTAGGTCTTATATTTGTGCATTCTTATTTTGGAGGAGGGAGTTTAAAACTCTTGTTTCATTTTCTTTATCATTTTCTACTTCAGGATCCTCTTCTTCCACCTTTACCTGCTGCTTACCCTTTTCCATATTTTCCTTGCCCTTGTCAAGCCTTGGAGTTGATGCAGATGCCCCTTGCCTTTTGGAGGAAGAAAACACTTGCCTTAGCCCTTTGTTGTATGTGCATGTGAGAGGAGTGATGGTGGTTTTAAAAGTGTTTCATCATGGCTATGAACCTTGGTGCTTTCATCAGATCCTTCACTTTCATTATGATCATCATCAATTATCTCATGATCTGTTTGATCACTACCTTCTTGACCTTCAACACCATCATCATCATTACCTTCTTTACTTCCTTTTGCACTGTCATATTGGTCTTCAATGTGATCAGCATCCTCTGTACTTGCCTCACTTTGGTCTTGTACATCACTAGGGTCGTTCTCTTCATCATCTCCTATATTGCTGTCATTCTCATGTTCACTGGGAGGTTGATTATTGTCATGACTGCCATGACAGCTGTCATGACTATCATGACTATCTCTTTTGATGTCTTTTTCTTTCATATTTCCACTGTCATCCTCATGAATTTTCTCATTGTTTTCATGACCAAGAAGATTGTCTCTTTGACTGTCCATTTCCTCATTTTTACCACTGTCATGTGCATTGCCTTTTTCATCATCTTTATTCTCTTTATTTGTTTCTATGGACTTTGCCTTTTGTTCACTATCTGTTGGCTCATTTCCTTCGTCTTCATTATCTGTTTCCATGGACTGTGTCCCATTATGACCTCTTTGATTTTCAATAGCAAACTCATCTTCATTGTGATCTGCCTCCTCTACCTCTTCTTCATTCTTTTTTGCACTGCTGGTTTCTCCTCCTTCAGAACTCATGTCATTTTCAGTTTCAACCTCTTCATTTCCTCCAGCTTCCTCTTCCATGGTGGCAGAGTTTTGTTTACTTTCTTTTTTACTGTCAGCCTCATCATTTTCATCACTGTCTCCTTGGCCATCACTTTGTTCATCATTAGGGTCCCTTTCCTCATCTTGGGATAATTTATTTGTACTTTTACCATGACTGCCTCCCTGCAAATTATCACTATCTTTGTCTTCACCACTGCTGTGCTCATTTCCCTCATCTTCTTCTTCATTTCCCTCTTGCTCTTCCTCATTAATTTCTGCCTCTGCCTCACTAATTTCATCACCTTCAACCTCATATTCATGTGATTCTTCATTGCCACTTCCTTCTTTACCTGATGCACCAAGAGAAGGAGAGGAACGGAGGTTTGCCTGCAGTGAACGTACTTGTGCAGACAAGGAAAGTAGATTTGGTTGATGAGCAGGTTGTGTGTTTGTGAAGACTTCATGGGTTATGAAAACATCCCAAGGTATACCTTGCTCCTCCAACTGATGTAAGACCACCATCTTGATCAAGGAATGGTGGAAGAATCTATGCATTTGTTGTGTGTGATTCCTCCTCCGGACAACAGAAGACATTTTCTCAATGCTCCTATAGATATAGTAAGGAAAGTTTAGCACCTCGACCCCTGTGAAATGCATGAGGAGTCGAACATGATAGGTATAGAGCCTGGAGTACCTCCCCTCACAAGTGAAGTATTTCATGATAACCAACATCAAAGAAGAAAATTTGTGTTTGAGGTGTGACAAATGAAAACTGTTTTGGTGCCTTCTCTGTACCTTGTTTTGATAAATGGCTCTAAAAATACTTTTTCAAATTTTCCCTTCTTAAAAAAATTTACCCACAACTGGGATACTTGTAGCCTCAGCGATGGCACCTGCTAAGATTTCAAAATCCACTCCTGCAAGGCTTGAGTGCTTGTTGTGTAAATTAAGAATGAGGAGCCTTGTAAGCTCAGGGTGGCTCTTCACTCTCTTGATCCTTTCACAAAATTGAAGACATTTTGCACTTTGAAATCAGATAAGATCCTAGGAGAAGAGGTGATGGCCACTGTGCTTTGAGGTACCAACCTATTGAATTTTCCTCCCTTATGTTTTGGTATCAAAGGCTTTTGACCTTTATCACTGTTGCTGCTTTTCTCAGCTCCTGACATGGTGATTGATGGTGTTGTTTGAAAATTTTAGGGTTTGGTGAAGCAAGGTAAAAAAGGTGATGGATTCAACTTTGGAGAATGAGTGGTGTCGAAGCTAGGGTTCTTAGGATTCAATTTCCTTTGTAGCTTAAGGAGGCCTTCTCAAAATTATATTGCAGTCACCCTAAGTTAGTTACCTTTTCATGACATCAGAACTGGTTTTAAGGAGGTTTCAAACACAAGGGTTCATGTGTATGCAAGATCTAGGGTTTACCTCCTAGGGTTTTAACTTTTAAAACCTCAAAATACTTAAATTTATGAAAAATTACTATGAGGATGATTAAAGGAGGTTACTGATCAGGTGATCAAGTCCTTTGTGGAAAAATCCTCAAAAACTTAGTTGCTCAGAATTGGTCCAAACCAGAACAACTAGAGAGAGCTCGGAAAAACGATCCTGTAGACGTGAACGGCACTGAAAACCGACGATGTATGAGAAAGTTATTCAGCTTTGAAGTTTTCCAATTTCAATAATTAAAAAATGGCCAGATTGACTTTATAAAAATTTCATTTAAAAAAAGAATATTCCACAGAATATTTTGGGAATATTCCACAGAATGTTCTGAAAAATATTCCTCTGGCTACCAATCAAAGGGCGCCACGTGGCCAGCTCGGAGGCCACCACGTGGCCCCAAGGGTCAAATTTCAAAATGTTTGTGTCTTTTAAAATGTTATGTTCGCGGCAGGGTTCGAACCCGGGTCTAGGCGGACAAAGTCGGGCAGCCAAACCATTAGGATAGAGCTGTGGTCCTTATGAAATATTGGAACGCATACATATTTGAATTTTCAAATTGGTTTGGGTGGGACCCGAAAGGGAGCCAGCCCCCTCCTCTCCAGGTGACCTTTGCACAGAACCGTGGCACTCTCATCGGCACGCAGGTGGCGGGGACGTGGTTCCATGGGTCGCAGCTATGGTGTTATGCACCTATAATATTTGTTATATAATAAATTCTCCGCGCAATAAACTCAAAGTTCTTCAATGCATTCCGTTCGGTGCGGTCACATGGGGCTATCCGTTAGCCCTCCAGAACTGGTGGTAGAAACAGCGGACTCCACCTAATTTGGTGGTCGCTCCTTATTTAGCAGGCCTAACTGCAGTCTTCCACCTTTAGTGGAGGTTTTCTAGCCCTAACTGGGCAAAAGTTGTTTCAGTCATAACTTTGGCTAGGGAGGTCCTTTTGAAGCAATTTTTTTGTTTTGTTTTGGGGGTATTGGAACATTCTGAAGCTATTGGAATAGGTTGCAGAGCCATCATGGCACTATGTCAAAGGTTTTATCAGTGAATTTTCTTGTGGAGCCACTAGGGCTATGGGAATGATCAGCTGTATTGGGCTATGTTCATGTGTTTGAGGTGAATGAATAGTAAATTTTTACTGTTTCCAGCACTCTGATTCTAAATTTGCAGCTATTTTAGCCTTTTGAGGCTTTCTTCATTGTGTAATACTTAATTTGAGCATTAATAAAAGAGGGAAAAGCCTATTTGGAGGCTTTTGGACCCAGCAAAGGTAGCCCAAGAGAGGGGTGAACTGCTTAAACAAATGCTTACTGTTATGCTGTGCATTCTTGCTGCTTATTTCTAGAGTTTACTACATTAAATAGTAATTTTTAATAAGTCAAATTTTCACAATTATACTTATACAATGATCAAAACACATTTGTTCCATTTCAAACCACATTACTTCCATTGCAGAATATCTTAACTTGCTTATTCACACATAAAAATTGGTTAATGAATACTTTGCAAACAGAAACAAATACTTTCATTGCCAGATCGTTTTAGTGTTTAGTTCATATTTCTTTAGGCAGAGCGAGTAAGAGGGTCAGAAGCTTCTGGTTTCATCCTTTCTAGTAAAGGTGAAATAACCAGTAAAAGCCCCTACTATCTATCTCTGTATAAGAAATATTTTGTTCACACATTTTAGATCACATTGGTATCAGAGCTTTAGGTTTTGCTCAAAATTTTATGAATTTTGTGCAAGAAAATTATGTTTTTCTGCAAAATTTGATGCTTACTAGGCTGAAATTGAAAAGAGGGGAAGGTCAATTGGTTAGAGCACAAGATAATCCTCAACCAAGGAGGGCTAGGGTGCCATTATATTCACCTTGCATTTCATCCTCATTAGCCTTAGAATCAGCCACAAACATGTCTTCCAGAGAAGGAGAAGTACATGAGGAAATGGATCCCAAGGAAGAAGAAAGAGCTTTTAGAAAAGCTTTCTTGGACATGACTCAGATGGTTAGGATCCTCTATCATGAGAGAAATGATAGGATTGTTGGAGAAGGGTCTAGAAACCAAAGAGAAGAAGGAGATTCTTCAGGAGGGAAGAAAGACAATGATAAGTCTAAGAAAGGGAATGGAGGAAATGGTGATCCTTCATCTCCATCGTCATCCTCTTCCTCCACATCATCCTCTTCTACTTCTGTTAATCAGTCACATAAAACAAAAACATCTCTTAAAAATCCTTTGTTAAAGATTGATGTGAAGTTTGAGTTGTCGATGTTTAATGGTGATGTGAATGTAGAAAAATTGGATAACTGGATTAGACAGCTGGAAGTCTATCTAAGAATTCAGAATTTGCATGATGATGAAACAAAAATCCAATTAGCCTCTTTGAGAATGGATGGAGCAGCTTTGGTTTGGTGGGAAGCCAAGACCAGAGAGGAGATTAAAAAGCATGGTAAGATAACTCTAACTTGGACTGAGTTTATTACTGCTATAAAGAAACAATTTTATCCCCTTGCTCATATTCAGAAGGCTATTATGAATTGGAAAAATTTTAGGCAACTTAAGGGACAAAATGTGCAAGATTATACCCAAGAGTTTAGAAGGAGAGCACTTTTACTTGGGGTAGACTTACAAAGTTAGGACACTTTGTTAAAGTACATAGGATTTTTGCACAATTACCTTCAAAATACTATTCTAATTTTTAATCCTACCAGCTTAGATGAAGTCTGTGTCCAGGCTACACATTTAGAAGCTAGAGGAAAGAATACTTTTGATGAGGATAGTAATTTCAAAAACAAAGGAAAGAAAAGAGTTGCAAATTCAAGAAAATAAAAAGGAAATTTATTTTGCAAGAACTGTTCAAAGACAAGTCATGATGAAGATCATTGTTGGAAGCTTCATCTTGAACTGAAACCAGAAAAATACAAGAACAAAAACAAGACCAAAGAAAAGGAGAAAATTGTAGCAACAGTTGAGCAAGACTTAGGGTCAGACTCAAGTGATGAGACAAAAAGCATCGCCGTGGTTTTAAAGAACATTAAGGGGAAAGAAGTGGTGCAAGACACAACTCCCAGTTCTAGCTCTTTGAATTGTCACAAAGATACTCATGAAGAAAAGAGGAGGATAGAGCTCTTCCATGTGAGGGTAATTTCAAGACATACCAAAATTGACACACTATTTGACAGTGGGTCACAAGCTAATCTCATATCTAAAGAATTGGTCAACAAGCTTAAACTTGAGACCATTCCACATCCGAAGCCTTATCCAATTAGGTGGATATGAAAGGATGCTAACTTGCAAGTCTCAAGAAAGTGCATATTGCGCTTTGCAATAACTGCACACTTTATTGACACAGTTGAACTTGATGTGGTGCCGCTTGATATATCTGGAATTGTTTTGGGAAGTCCTTACTTATTTGACAAGAAGGTCATCTTTCATTGCCATGAAAACAAGTATCACTTGTTCAAAGATGGTAAAGAGTACATTGTGAGAGCACACAAGAAGTAGCTGGAATCTTCTTTACTCCATGCAAGTCAATTGAAAAGACTTGTTAATGCAAGTCAAAGTCTAACTTTGTTAATGTTGAAACGACCAGATTTTGAGCATTCACCTTTTTATGATGTTGCTAATGATTTGTCTCAGTTTAATAACAGTTTGTATTTGAAAGAAGATGATGTTATGTTTCACAAATTACCTTTTGGGTCAGCCAATGCAGTCAATGAAGTGTCAAATCAAAGCAGTGCAAGCAAGAAAGACACACAATTCAGCATGGGACAAAGTTGGTTTCAGAATGGTAGAATTCGCCATGGGAATAGTTTGCAAGGTGAAAGTTATTTTAAGTCTTCTGGGAGGTTTGATCAGTGTAGAAAAATTTTGTTTTCTGCAGATTACAATTGAATTTCTGCAAATTTTAATCATTTGCATCATGACTCTATCAATCTTAGCAATGTTCGATCAGTTGATTCCAGAGACAATTTATCATTTTCTCAAAAGCTCCATTTTATGAAATCGAGTAGATTTTAGTTATTCAAGGGTGGAAGAGTGGAGAATTAGTCTCCACATTATTAGTTTCACTAGCCAGAGAGCTTTTGGGGTCCAAAAGCTTCCCATTTGGGAGGAGTGATCAAGTCCTTTGTGGAAAAATGCTCAAAAACTTAGTTGCTCAGAATTGGTCCAAACCAGAACGACTGGAAAGAGCTTGGAAAAACGATCCTTTAGACATGAACGGCACTGAAAACTGATGATGTATGAGAAAGTTATTCAGCTTTGAAGTTTGCCAATTTCAATAAAAAAAAATGGCCAGATTGACTGTATAAAAAATTTCATTTAAAAAAAATATTCCATAGAATATTCTGAGAATATTCCATAGAATATTCTACGGAATATTCCTCTGGCTACCAATCAAAGGGCACCACATGGCCAGCTCGGAGGCCGCCACATGGCCCCAAGGGTCAAATTTTGAAATTGTTGTGTATTGTAAAATGTTATGTTCGCGGCAGGGTTCGACCCCGGGTTTGGGCGAACAAAGTTAGGTGGCCCAATCGTTGGGACAGAGCTATGGTTCTTATGAAATAACGGAACGCGTACATATTTGAACTTTCAAATTGGTTTCGGCGGGCCCGAAAGGGGGCCAGCCCCCTCCTCTCCAGGTGACCTCCGC
The DNA here is from genome assembly GCA_034641835.2 of Pinus albicaulis. Classification (NCBI taxonomy): domain Eukaryota; kingdom Viridiplantae; phylum Streptophyta; class Pinopsida; order Pinales; family Pinaceae; genus Pinus; species Pinus albicaulis. The sequence continues at coordinate 1,251,735,042 of CM076574.1, forward strand.
ATAGAACCATGGCACTCTCATCAGCGCGCAGGTGGCAGGGACATGGTTCCATGGGTCGCGGGTATGGTGCTATGCACCTATAATATTTGTTATATAATAAAGTCTCCGCGCAATAAACTCATAGTTCTTCAATGCATTCTGTTCGGTGCGGTCACGTGGGGCTATCCATTAGCCCTCCAAAACTGGTGGTAGAAATAGCGAACTCCGCCTAATTTGGTGGCTGCTCCTTATTTAGCAGGCCTAACTACAATCTTCCACATTTAGTGGAGGTTTTCTAGCCCTAACTGGGCAAAAGTTGTTTCAGTCATAACTTTGGCTAGGGAAGTCCTTTTGAAGCGATGTTTTTTTTGTTTTGGGGGTATTGGAACATTCTAAAGTTGTTGGAATAGGTTGCAAAGCCATCAGGGCACTTTTTCAGAGGTTTTATCAGCGAATTTTCTTGTGGAGCCACTAGGGCTATGGGAATGATCAGTTGTATTGGGCTATGTTCATTTGTTTGAGGTGAATGAATAGTCAATTTTTATTGTTTCCAACACTCTGATTCTGAATTTGTAGCTATTTTAGCCTTTTGAGGCTTTCTTCATGGTGTAATACTTAATTTGAGCATTAATAAAAGAGGGAAAAGCCTATTTGGAGGCTTTTGGACCCAGTAGAGGTAGCCCAAGAGAGGGGTGAACTGCTTAAACAAATGCTTACTGTTATGTTGTGCATTCTTGCTGCTTATTTCCAAAGTTTACTACATTAAACAGTAATTTTTAATAAGTCCACTTTTCACAATGAGACTTATACAGTGATCAAAACACATTTGTTCCATTTCAAACCACATTACTTCCATTGCAGAATAACTTAACTTGCTTATTCACACATAAAAATTGGTTAATGAATACTTTGCAAACAGAAACAAATACTTTCATTTCCAGATTATTTTAGTGTTTACTTCATATTTCTTTAGGCAGAGCCAGTAAGAGGGCCAGAAGCTTCTGGTTTCATCCTTTCTAGTAAAGGTGAAATAACCAGTAAAAGCCCTACTGTCTATCTCTGTATAAGAAATATTTTGTTCACACATTTCAGATCAGTTACTTACCAATTTTTGGCACTCCTACAAGTCTTGGAGGCGAATGGAAGATGAAAAATTGACTTAGGGCAAGAGATTCTTCCCTTTGAAGTTCCTCTACATTTTTGTAGCGCCCTGTCCAAGCTATCGGGTCAGGTTGTTTATGCAGTGCCGGCAATGACTGCACAATGGTTAACGCAGCACCGGGTGCGTGCACCATCTGCCGATCTCCAGGGCAAGTCGGGTGGAGCATTTGTGTAGTGTCGAGCAGTCATGCAGAGGAGTCGGGCGATCACGCAGAGGTGTCGGTCGGCTCGTTAGCACAAGGCCCGGGCAGTGCAAAGTTGTGGGGCGGTTGTGCTGTGTTCTGTTGATCCTGGGTGATTTGGGCCTGCGTTTGCGTAGCACCTTATATTTGCATAGCGCTGAGGGTTATTAGTGCAGCGCAATGCAATGTTGAATGGGTGAAGGGTCGGTTAGCTCAACATCAGCTTGTATTTGCGTAGTGTCGATGATTTGCGCAGCGCCAGAACACTCTGCCCAGAAACAACCCGAAAACCCTATTTTTTCTCCCTAAAGTTTATTCTCTTCACCAAGTGTTGAATGAGATGAAAAAAGGCTAAGGAGGCCCTTTATACCCCTTAAAAAATAAATCAAAGTTACAAAACCCACTTTACTTATGTTTTTAATTCTTTTTTGTCACTTGACTAATACCCTCTATGTCTTTTGCAGGGTTTTGAAGACTTCCTTAAGGCATATTTTCTTCTTCTTTTGTGTTAATGGTTGGCTGATGTAGATGCCTTTTTCACCCCTTTTCCTTTTGGAATTTTGGGCACTGTTGAAACTGTCTTTGGCATGCTTTTAACAAACTGAGAACATTGTTTTTATCCTCTTTGACCTCCTTGGTTGTAGGTGACCTGAAACATGACTTTCTCATCTTTTATTGATATTTTGACAATGAGGTCTTCTTGGCAAGGATGTGTGCATCAGGTTTACCATGTTTTCCTCTTGGCCACTTCTGATCTTGTGCAGGTGTCTTCAAAAAATTTTCCTTTGGTCTTCTTAGTCTCATTTCAAGTTTGACATCTCATTTCTTGAACAGTGAACCTATGCTTAGCATGATTTTATCATTTTGATACTCAACCTCATGCTTGCTCTTCTTTTGATTATTTTTGAGGCCTTTGACTGTACTTGGAAATCTTAGCCCCCCTCCCCCCCCCACACTGATACTCTTTACCACTTTCTTCTTTCGGTGCAGTGAGGTAGTGCTATTTGTACAAACCCTAGAAAACACCTTGGATATCCTTTGGATGCCATCTTTTTTTTTTGAAGGAGGACTTATCATCTTCTTTGGCTTATTTTTTCTATTTCCCAAACTCCTAGGTTTTATGGATGTTAGAGAAAAATAAGTAGTGTTGTCTTCTAAGTTCTCTATAGCCCTTTCAAGTTTATTTATTTCTATTTAGTTCACCTCACCTTTTCCCTTATTCATTCATGATTTATGAAAAATATTCAATGTGTTCTTGATTGTGTTGAGGTGCCTTTTTTCCTTGTGGTCCTTATACTAGCTTCTTGCTTTGGCAACATTGTTTTTCCAATTAGTCGCGAAACCCTGATTCCCTTTAAACACGGGCCTGCTACCTTTCTCTTTGTTGTGGATGTCTTCTTGTGATGATTTCATCCCATTACCTTACCTCTTTTTAGACTGATGGAAATCTTGATCATTCTTGCAGAAACGTGAAAAAGGATAGCTATCCCTTGCAGAATTTGTGCTTTGGCCAAGGAGGCCTTCCTTGAATGACTTTTGATCAATTTTAGCCAAGTTACTTGATCTTTCTTCTTATTTGAATGGAGTCTCTTCACACAAGAAAAATAGATATTTTTAGGATACCAAATCAAACCTATGACCTATGAAACCCTAAGTGACCTAGTGGAAAGGCTCTTTGGACTTAGCCTTTGCCTGAAAACTTGATTTTGGATCCTTAGGTGTAAAACAGAGTTTTGTATAAACAGATGTATTGAAGATCCAAAATCCAATATACTTGATTTATCTAAAGAGCCTATAGAGACAGTTTTGAGACCATCAATGCTTGAGGTATTTCGGAGATATAAGAGAGTTGGTTGATTGGTATCCCTAGGTAGCATTAGAGGGGTTAGGAAAAACAAAACAGAGGATTGAGGCCAAGGTGAAACAAAAAAGAGAAAATGAGTGACATGAGCCCATGATGGATCTTATGGGATGGGTGATCTGAGCTTGACATGATGGGATGATGAAATAGTGAAAAAATTATCTTAAGGATAATGAAGGCAATGAGATTTCTAGAAGTCACAATGTTCATGAACTTTGTTTCTAGAAATATAGGGTAAGCATTTAGTCATCTATAAAGGCAAAAATTACTAATGACTAACAGATTTAAAAGTTCCCTAAAAATTCAACTTCTATGTTTCAAGATGTAAACTGACCAAGGGGGATTATTGGATGCCTATCCCCTTGGTCCTAACTTGAACTATAAATTCTCTTGTGGCCCCTGTGGGGAGAGTTTAATGAGTTTAGTTAGGTTATTTTTAGGTGGCTTTGATTCACTTAAGGTGTGAATGTGGTGAAAAATCACATAGTTTTACATGTGGATATGCAGCGATCCTTTTCAAAATCCCTTATTAAACTATGTTTGGTTTTTCCTTTATCAAAAGAAAAACATGTGTGGATATGGGCAACTTACAATGTTGCCTAGTTAATCTAAATGATCAAATATAGGGAGATGGTAAAATATCAACAGAGAGTGGTCATATGCTTGCCTAGGATCACCCAAGGGTGAAAAGGCAACAAAGATTACTTGTTCTCTAAGGATAATTAAATCCTAGTCCCGAATCCTAGTGTCAAAAATTGAATTAAAATTAATGAATTTAAACTAGGAAAATAAAAAATATTTAGCTAAGAATGTGTGGAATAGGACCACTTATTTAGGCTAATTACCTATGTTTTTTTTGGTGTCTAAATTCGAAAAACATAAATTATTACAGAATGCAAGTTAATTTCCCACTACTTAAACTATGTGTTCACTTTGCGAAAATAAAGTTGAAATTTTAAACTAACACCTAAACTACTGAAACGCATCCAAGATTGAGATTTAACAAGTCATGGGACACCTCAAACAGTGCTGGAATATTTCTTATGGGCTGCCACTCACTTTACAAATAGGAAATGAAGGGAAATATCAGAAATTTTTTGCCTCTGGTTTCTGCGCGCAAAAGAATCACACATGCGCAAAGTCTGCGCGTAGTTCACTACTGAACGCACGTGGTTGGGCACATATTTCTGTGAAAAAGGTGCGCAATTTTCCTGCAAGAAATTTTTTGGAGCTTCTGAGCTTCTACCTCTCACTTAGGCTGAACAGGCAGAGAAGAAGATAAAAGGGGTTGTTCAAGCCACACTCCAGAGCAAAGAAAGAGCTCTCTGCAAAAGGCACAACCATATTAACTAAGAATTAAAATCAATGGATTCGCTAATCCTGTGTTGTGGATTTGGTGCACGAGTTTACCAATCCACACTTGCTTAAGAGGAGTGGTTGTTTCCTCTTAAGTTCCTGGTCATAGGTAGATAATCAAGGGAGTCACAAAGTTAGTGAACATGCCAAAACATAAAACATACTAGATAAGGAAATTCCATGCATATATAGAAAGAAAATAAAAGCTAAACAAAAAAAAATACAAAATATCTAAATAGAGTCAAACAAAACAATAATCCAAATGGTGGTGCTTACATCCCCTCCTATTGAGTGCTATTGGGAATAAAGGATGAAACGTTTACCAACTTTCCAAGTGCCCTTAGAACTAGGAAGTTCTAAGACCTGATGCAAGGATGTCTTTACCTCTAAGTTGTCTTGACGCAAAGTCCCTCTCTCTACTTCGAAGGATTCGAGTTGTTGGATGGCCAACAACTCAATCCCCTCTATCTCTACTCCGGATCACACACTACTAAATTGCTTGGGGAAATTTTGGCCAGCATAATAATGTGTTCTCTCTTTGTTCATCTCTTGGTGGCCTCTTATAGAAGAATTCAAACTCTCCTTCCCTCTCCTGGTACATTGATGGATGGTGACCCAAGAGAGGAGGATGATTCCATTGTGTGCCACACTATTCTATTGTGTGCTCCCTTGAGGTTCTAAGGAGGCTTGGGTGGCTATCCTTAGGTGGCCTCAAATGTGGGATCAATTTCCTAGAGTGTGCCCTGTGGTTCTGGAAAGTGACTTCCACCACTCTAAGGTTCGTGCAGCTTTTTGGGGAAAGTCACGCAAAGGCACACCTATCGAAGAAAAATGCGTGCAGAGGTACATTCCGCTATGGTCTTGAGTGTGCAATTTGATTTTTCTTCTATACCTTAGATATTTTTTAAATTCTTCAGATTCTCTAATATGCCTTAGCCCTATAAATCCTTCTGCCTGACATTTAATAATGTCATCTTTTCTTGTCAGATTTTTCAGTGATAACATTGAGTTTTGGTAAAATCGATGACCTCCTTTCAAGATTATGAACTTGCTTTTACCATACTCAAATTTTATATTTGAAACCCAAATTAAGAAGGTAATATTTGCACCTTAACCTTTTCAACCTATGCCTAACACCATTTTATCCAATGGACTAGCTTGGATATTGGATATTGGATATGTCAGGTGTTGGATTTCTAGAGTACCCAATCAATGCTTTTGAGGCCAACTCCCTAGCTCCAACTAAACTTTAGTCATATTGAAGAGGCAACTTGAAAAATCCAACTAATAGGAGACATTTTTCCTTCCTTTTGATTGATTTACAACAAACCTTAATGCCTCTCCTTTCTTATTTTCCTTTTCCATTCTCCAACAAAAAAACATTAATCTTATATCATAAAAACTTTATATAGGTAAGAATTTCAATCATTTTCCTCAACTCATGGGGTACCTTTATACCTCAACCCATGCAACTAGACCTAAGTCCATAGTACAACCCATCACACTCTAAGATGGTTTTAATTGTCTCCTCAAAGTTAGGGAATACTACACCTTACAATGCCAAATGGCTAAGCCATATTTGAACTTGTGTGACTTTTCCCTTAATGGAACACATTCTAGCTAGTGATCATACAAAATAATGCACCAACACCACTAACACACACCAAAAGTCCAAGATACCCGTAGATGTGGCCTGCACCCAAGAACTTGGACTAAACCACCATAAAATGTACCTTCAACTTTCGATGTCCCAAAACACTAATATCCTAACCCAATATGGGCTATTTTTTAGATTTGTGTAATTCACTACTTATCAAATCCTTGCACCTCGCTAAAAATCCATGACAAATCTACTCCAATGGTCACCTTCCAAGTTCCAACACATCATTTTGAAACACGACAAAACCACTTGTATATGTTGCAACAACCTTGCAAACTTCTTTAGTGGGTCACACATATATTTCAAATTTATTTTTAGTCTTGATAAGTGGTAGTGCTAAGGTGAGGGTATCCACTTTGATCAAGGAATTTTCACTTAATACCATTACCAAATTTCCTTCATGCAACTTGTGAAATATATTAAGTTTTCTTCATAACTTCTCATGATGCTTAGCTTGCTTGTTTGTACCTATAAGTGAGACTAAAACCTCCCAACCTCTCTAACTATTCCACCTCTTCAACCCTTGTTAGTGTCTTCTTAGACATGTACACATGCCTCAAACAAAACATAAAGCTAGCATCCAAAATGTGCATGCTCGTTTCATCTTTTAATGCCTCGCTGAAACCACATTATCGCATTGCTTAAAATGAAATATTCACATCTTAAGGCAAAACAATTACTTTTCTTATGACAACCTAAACTATGCAAGTGACTTGGAGAGGACTTCATTTTCTAAAGATGAAAACATAGGGTCTTACAACCCCATTCACACAACAATTTGAATATATTTAACCTAGAAAATGGTACATATGCTAGTCTTTTCAAATTTGTCATATGACTTTCAAGAAACTAATACTTGTGTTTTAACTATCAAATCCACTTACTATATACTCTTTTTTGTGTCCACCCACCTAATATGCAAGAATAATTAAAAAATTTCAATATAACAAGTTAAAAACACATGTTTCCTCTATACACTTAAATGTTTTCAATACAACGAAGTTAAAAGCACTCTTACATTCAAATTCCAAAAATACATGTTTGCCTCCGTAAACTTTAACAACAAAAACATTACATAAAATTAATAATATTAAGATTAAATCATTATTATTATAATAAATAATCCTACCCTTTCCACCACAACCAAAAACATGCAATAACTTTTTAGTTATTCAAATACAACAAAGATCTTACTATGTAAGTGAAAATAAAAAAATATTGTAATTTTTTTTTTTCAAGAAGCGAAATTTAATCATTTTTGAAAAAGTTGTATTAATTTTGCATTACGAAATCCCTCCCATCCCCATTCTTTGTTTAAGCTCCAGAACAAGTAGTATCTACTATATTTTTATAAGTCAGGCACAAAAATGAGGTTGAAGAGAGTTGGGACTTATGTTTTTACCAGTAGCAGACCCGATATCGAACCCCACCACGGAATTTTCGACAGCACCAAGGAATGTTCCATGTTCAAAATCCACTTTTATTTTTGCATCCAACGCTTGTATGTTTAGAGTTTAATCTTTGTGCTTGATATCATTACTATTCGCAGGGATGGAATTTAAATTTGATGAGTTCGAGAGACCATTTATCATAATAAAGGAGCAGTAGAAAAATACCTAAATGCGAGGCTTATATCCTCAAAAGGCCAACATTGCACCCGCTAGGGCCGTTGTGAGAATAGAAAAGATGCTCTAGAGCCCCGACAAGGATGTCACCATCAGTAAGTTATTGTTCCATTTATTCATTCTCTATTTTTAGATTGTTGAAAACCCTTAAATTTTTAAAATAAGTAGAATTTACTTTACACAAGTAGAAATTACTTAAAAAAATTGTAGTTATTCTACAATGACTGAAATAAACAAATACTCTGTGATTTTTTCATTGTTTCTCACAAAAAGTGAAGCCCAATGAGCTAGATGCTTTACATAGGCTGATGTCTGCCTATGAAAGCTATCGAAAATTGGTGAATGCATTATGGTGTCACCAATTGCATGCTATACAAGGATCTACTTGGTGTAGAGGTACTTGTGGTGGGCCTTTCACTAGCCAAGAGCCACCTGCTTACCTACTTGTATACTAATTGCTCAATCGATTACCAATGCTCCATAAGAGAGGCTTGGAAAACAAAGTGTTTTCTTAAGAATTTGAAAATATTCTTATGTTGGATCTACGCCCATCCAGGGTTTTCTATCCAGTTAAACAAATGATGTATATTTATTTGTAGTGAAAAACAATAGTTTAGTCCCATTGGTAACTAGAGTTTGAAGCCTTGTAGAATATGTCTAATAATTTTAGCATGTTGTTAAAAGTATTATTTTATTTTACTTAGAATTTAAACTTTGAGATAATTATAACCACCAATTTTGATCTTAAACCTAATAAAATATCATATCGATCATATAATTTTGTTAGAAAATTATATATTTTAGAACAATGAAACACATAAAATATGCGGAAAATACAAGCACACAAAACACATAAAACCAGAGAGACACAGATATACGTGGTTCACCCGGTTTGGGCTACGTCCACCCCGAACAGCCAGTCCTTCCTTTATATTATCCAACAAAATGAAGAGACAAAACCTACAGCAGATCCGCTGTAATATCCTCTGTTCTCTCTCACAGTCTCCCTCTCTGTTTCTCACTCCGAGAATACACTCATAATACACAGCCGCAATACAATGCCCTCATATATACAAGGGGGTTGCCTTCTAGGGAAAAAAAACCTAATCTAAACATAACTTCTACCGTCAGATCATTTGCCTAATGAACGGCCCAGATTGACTAGAAATTACTATACTTTTACAAGGCAATTTTACATCTGTTTTTAGCTTCGAGGCACTTGCCCCGGAGCCCACGCCGAGGAGCTCGCTGCGCCCCCCCTAGAACCTCCGTAAGCCGAGTGATTAAATTTCGGGCGGCGTTGCCAGCACTTTTCGTCTCGGGGGTCAATGTTTGCGTCTAAGTAAACAAGATAATCGGGCTCCACACCCAACAAATTTTTTGATTAGAAATGAATTTGTCTGGCTTCATTATACCATCTCAATGTTTTGAAATTTGATATGTAGAATAGAGAAGGATTAATGTTATGCTGCTTGTTTAAGAGTGAGTCCACCAAAAGTTCTGAATTTGGAATGAAAAAGAGATAGACAATCAACAAATCATTTGTGTGTATGACTTAAACATTGATGAAAAACAATCACACCAATGATGTTTGTACCGCATAACCAAGAATTCCAGCCATCTCATTTTTAGTCACAAATATACTTTTATAATTATTATTGTAGAAAAGCAAGTCATTAAAGAGAGAGAGAGAAAAGGAAGCTTGCACAACTAGTAAGTGTTTCCTCTATAGTTGTATGAGACTCAGTGTTCACAACTCTTCTCGGAACATGGGACATAAGACATGCTTTCATAACCTCGTTATACATGGCAAGCCTTGGTTACTCCCTAAACTTACACTTGGGTGCTCGAGTCATGTCTATTGGTAATTATGTAGTAGACAAGGTACACACTTGAATCACTGTACCGTCAAATTTTCTTTACGAACTTTCATAGTGCTTAGAAATCATCATTTCTATCTTTTAACCTAGAATAAGAATACAAGGACTTGGTGTGAGAAGTCAAGTCTTGTTGCAATCCTTATACAAAAAATTCTTAACAACTGAAAGAGAAAATTTTTCAAAGAGAAATTTGTTCAAAGAACAATGAAAAATCTGAAATTTTCTTCTCACCAAATGTTTCTAATGGCTTGGGAAATTCTCAAGAAAGCATGCGTCGAAGCCCACTACCTTGAATACTCCTCTTCTTCTGGGATGTTGTTAAAGTGCAACTGTCTACTATGAAACAAGCTAATGAGGAAGCAATTATTCAGATAATAAAAGGATAGAGATTGTGCCCAATAGTGATCCAGGAGGATCTTGATCGTTACAATTCAGCAAAAAGATCCAAGTCAACTCCAACAGTTCGATGTCTAGTTCAGTTTTCAAAATCGTCAAATCACCAGTGAAAAGGTCCTTCAGTATCATGGTTCAATGTCAGGTTCATGGTTTGTAAAGGTTTAAGGTTCATGGTATGATCGTCATTTGTGTGACGAGAAGGTGAATTTTTGGGTTAAAATGATGATGTAATATCCTAAGTACTAAGACCTAATCCTAAGGTCTAATCCTAGTACTAAGGATCTAGGCATTGTGTTAAAATCCCTAAGTCTATCTCCTTAGGCTTTAAAACCTATCTCTAAAACTAAGTGATAGCCTAAGTCCTTAACCATATGTCAAATCCTAAAACCTTATGGTACAAAACCTTATAAACCTAGTCCTATGCATATAAACCTAACTCAAAAACCTACACCTAAAAATTCTATGGTGTAACACCTAAGAATTATTCCTAAGACATGTTATAAAACCTTGTGGTCAAATCCTATAGCGCAAAACAATAATATAAAACCCTATTAAAATCTATGCCAAAAACCTTTTAAAAAAGGTTTGGATGATTGGGTGTGAAACTATAGTATAAACCTTATTCAAAGGTTCGGGATATATTTAAAACATATATGTTTTAAAAAATTTAATATAAAGTTTCCACAATGTTAGCCCCCTATGAATTTTTTGACAAGAAAACAGGGGGCTAAAATGTTTTTGAGCCTTCAAGGAATGAATTTACCTCTGAAAACACATCATCCTTGAAGCCTCCTTATGCCCTTGTCCTTTGATAAATCCCCACTGATGTTTCCAGTTATAAAGCCTCTCTGATTGCGAAGAAATGCCCAAAAGGCCTCCTCCTTTTTCCCCTTATATCATCCCTTCTAAACCTCTACTTCATCCCCTTTTAATCCTCTCTATTTCCCCCCATTAACCCTCTAAACCATCTCAAGTTCCCTTTTAAACCCTTCAAATACTCTTTTTTTGGTTTATTAAACCCTTTTCCTCTCTATCGTTGCCCTTCTTTGGCCTTAAATGCATTAAAAGGGGAAAAAACCCATTTTTCACTTTATATTAAGTCCTAGCCCCTTTCGGCCTAGCCCCTTAACCACTTACCCACATGCCCAGGTGTCGGAACCAGGCGCTAAGGTCTTAAGAGCTTATCACAATCGCAACCATCGAGTGAGCACATCTCTATGTGTTAACTTAAACTTCCGATGCAATTGGAGTTTTGTTCGATCGGCTCCCGCTGCGATCTGAGTCGTCGATATATAATGGATCCGACGACATAACACTAATCGTTGTGCGCTCGCCGCCTTTCCCTTCCGCCCCTCCGATTACATTTGGACCGTCGATCTCCCGCCAGATCTGACGCTGGCGCTCCATCACATCACGCCAGTCGCATCGCACCCCCCCCCCTCTGCGCCTTGCGATTGCGATTCCTAGATCTGATCCCGACCGTTCATTCCTTTTGATTCAACAACCTAGATCCCTTCACTCCCCTCCCATCACTCCTCTCGTTTCTCCATGCTGATTGCTTCTCCACCGTTGATCTATCACCCGAATCCAACGGCTGGCACTCAATCGCATTTCCCGCCCCGATCACAATCGCAATTGTCAATCACTGCCACTTTCTGCCCTCTGCGATTACAATCTCCTCCGTTGATCCATAGTTTGATCCAACGGCCCAACGCTAATCACTACGCACTCGTCACCCTTTCCCTTCCACTACTCTGATTATTTTTTAACCGTCAATCTCCCACCAGATCCGACGGCCCTCGCTTAATCGCTCCATCACAATCGCAATTTCCAAACCATGCCACTCTCCGCCCTTTGTGATTGCGATTCTCCAATCCAATCTTGACCGTCCGTTCATTCAAGATCGACAGCCCACGTCGCATCACATCTCTACTGTATTTCTCCCATCGGGCTTCCCTATTAACCTCATCGCTTAACCGCCACCGTTGATCTCCTCCTGAGATCCAACGGTTCATATCTAATCGCCCTCTGCCCTAGCCGGGTCCCACATCCAAAGGCTCCATTTCATTATTTTTCCATGTTTTCCTTTGTAATTCACCCAAGCATTGATCTTTGGGCTTTACACTAATGATCATTTCTTCCGCCGCTCTTCATTATTTCCACTGTTCTCCACTACTCCACCACCATTCCTCCGGCCTCCACAACATCTCTTCCATCACCCCTGAGATTTCATAAAAAGTTTATTTCATTATACAGGGATCACAGAGAGACCATTATAGTGGCCTAGCGTATCAACAGAAAGGATTCAAGGGGGTTAAGGCTTATTATTCACGTAATTAATGCTTAATCTCGCTTTCAAAGGGAGAAGCGCAGTTTGAAGACAAAGAGCACAGCAACGAGTCATATCTGTGTTTGACATCAGCAGAACACGTTTTCTCTAGAGGCACACCTTCCTGCAGTAGTCTCCATGCCTTCTCGAGCCTAGAAACAGTTAATTACACTGACAGAAGCTTCTTAAATACTGTCAGGACTGCAGTTATGGAAGCATGGAGACCTGAAGACCTTTTTAGTCACCTTACTTCCTTCAAAAGACAAAACAAAGGGCCTTACAGCCAGAAGGACATTCAGGAACACATCCAAGGTCAAAGCCAACCTGACAGAGTCTCCCAAACCATACCAAAAGTACTTACAGCGATGAAAATTACCATTAAGCAGAGTGGGCATGAACTCTTTCTCCACTCTTTCTTAATGAGATCCATTTAATGAATGTCACCTACCATTGTTATTCTCCTCTCCTATAATAATTTCCGAGAACATATTGGAAAGGTTGTTGTTCGTTTGTTGTCAATTGTAGTTAGAGGGATTCAGTTTTAACTGTTAGAACAGTTTGGGAGAGAGTAGAAAAGTAGTGTGTAATGTAGTAGTCTAGGAGGAGAAGTTTGGATTGTATACAACCATTGAGCTCAGTGTATGTGACTGGTTTTGCATCAATTAATCAAGCACATTTCTTTGGATCCTAGTCTATTACTACGGGTGATGTTTCTCTCTTTGTGTATTTTATTTACATTTTCATGCTATTCATTGGTCTTCTGGGCTCGCATCAGAAATATGGCATAGGCTTTACCCTTGTTAGGTACCCTATGTCTCTGCTCTCCTTGCCTTAAATTTTTTCTGCTGATAGTGAAATCTAAGAGTAAATTCAGCTAATTTAACCAATGTAGTGGTTCCATATGCTGCTAGTTGATGTATGAATTAGGGGTTTGCTGCTTAAATATTCTTGTTGGTGTCAAAGCATTGAAGGTTCAAAGTCCTTCTCTGATCTATAGACCCTGGCTCTGTTAAATTATCTCTGTTTTCCCTTGAAGCATGCTAAAGTTGACCTGGAGTTAAATGACCTCTGGTCCGATCTATAAGCTGCCCCTTTGTCTCTCCTTGAGAGCTGCCTTTGAGTATGTCCAAGCAGGTCTGGAGTTAAATGACCTCTGACCTGATCTATAGACAGAAATTGGGTTGTTTTCCTTCTTTCACCTTCAATCCTTAATGTTCTATTCCACCATATATCTAAAAAGATCCTTTAGTGTAGATGACTTTCCCTCTGAAAGCCTTGGCTAGTTGTGCAAATAATCCCCTTTCATGACTCCATAGCCCAATGGATGGCACATTCTTAACCTATCCTCTTTTGCTGAAACATCCTGTTGCTCTGCCCCTTTCCTTCCATTACTTTCTCAGTTTATGATCTCATGACTCAACCCAGAAACCAACCAACAAAATCATTTTAAGCCCCCTTTGTGCTTCATACCTAGCCTAATATCTCATTTTGAGCTTTCAAAGATATATCATTCTTTGTATTTATGGAGAGATCCCTCTCCGGGTCCAGGAGGGCTAGATCGTAGGGCCCCAAAGTGGTTATGATGTTGTCTCATCTTTTGTTCTTGCCAATCTGGCCAAAACATGGGAACCCCAACATAATGGCGACTCCACTGGGGAAGTAAAGACCACTTAGCCTAGATTGGCTTCTAATTGTTGATGGTGAATAGCATCCTGCTTCAAACATTCATATAAATCCACTTGGTGACTCCACACTCCCTATGATCCAAAGACCTGATGACTCCACTAGTGGAGGACTCTAAACTGGTTGAGAAGAAGCAGTAGCCTTCTTTGCATAAATATGGATCCAGACATGGACAGAGATACAAAGTATGATGCTTTGTATGATAAATTAAATGAATTAACAAAAAAATTTGGTAAAGTGCTGGAAATGTAAATGGATAATCTGAATGCAAATGATAAATATTTAGAACAGCCCATGCCTCTTCCAGAACAAGAACAAACTCAAGACCAAGAAGATGAGCAAGACATGTACGATGCTCAAGAATTTGTAGAAGACAAAGATGAAAGTGATCAGGAACTGCCTGATTGCTTACCTATGTCTTCTATTACGCTGACTAGAGAAAATTAGGACCTAATAGCAAAGGCTAATAGGGAATTTTGCTTCGAGGAAACAAGGGACTACATAGAAGAGGCAGAATCTGATGTGGAAGAAGAGGCTCAAGAAAAGATCCAACCTCCAAATCAGCTAATACAAGAGAATGAGGATTGTTGTTCTTCTATCCATGATGAGAGGGAAACCCCTCTTTTGATAGAAGAGGAGATTGATCAGATATTAGATCAGCAGTCCACCTCAGAAATATTTTATAGAACACACGCTCCTTCTTATTCATCTTTTGAGTTTGATGATTTAGATCCAGAAAACTCCTCTGTGGATCAGGATGAAGAAAGACCTGCTGAGAATCCGATGGTTTTGATTGGTGACATTGCTTACGATTATGAATTTCTTAGTTATGATCTATTTGATGATGATTGTTTCCAAAGAGAAGATGAGCTTGCAGAACCATCATCAGTAGACCCATGGGAAGAAAGCCAGGGCCAACAACTCCAGAGAAGCAGTGAACCTAGTCAGCCTATCTATGACACCGATGGGGAAAGTTATGAAAGCATCAGTGATGAGTGTCATGAGAACGGAGGACAATAGTTTTTCTTCTTAGAGGATGAGGAGGAAAGAAAAGAAGAGATTCTTGAGCAAGATGAAAATATTGAGCCTTCTCTTGAAAAAAAGGAAGTAATGGAACAAGCCCCTGCTCAAGAATACATAGACCTTTTCACGGAGCTCAGCACATCAGAGCTGAATATATCAGAGCTCCGAGAGGACTCAGCTGCTATATACGATGAGTCCCCCAGTTCAGAAGACGAAGGAGACACTCTTTCTCAAGAGAGTTTTCTTCTCAATCCAGTGGAAGAAGAAGAGATCCTGGTTGAGGCCTGCCTGCCAGATATTCATAGCCAGGTATCTTTTCATGATCCTTATGCTAATTTCTTGCACACTTTTGAAGAAGGATCAAAGGTCTTGTTGAGCAGCATGTTGCAGACAGAAATAAAATTTTTTGTATCTACTTTTGGGGAACAAAAAGAGTGGGAGCTGCCCTGCCTATCTAGCCTACTCAAGGAGTTGAGCAAGAGAGACCGGTCATGGGATCATTTAATGGACTGGTTGCATTGGAAGAAAATGTTTGTAAGCTAGACTATGAATATTCTAGTTAGAGTAGGGTAGGTAGGAAAAGATAAATAAAGCTTAGCCTGTGAGCATGTAGTTAGTTGTTTTAATTTCTGCAAAGTCCAACAAGCCAGACAGTCTAATCCTTGCTTGAATGTTTTCAATTTCTGTCTTAGAATGTAGAGAAGAAATATGCTAGACAGTCTAATCCTAGTAGATAGTAGTTTAGGTAGAGAAACTATGAGGTCAACAGTCTAATCTGGTCTCATGGATTAATAAGGGTAGAAGTAGAATAGGTTTATTTTCGTGCTTGTAAAAAATGATGATGTAAAGGGTCTGCAAGTCCAAATGCACCTAGAAGAAAAGGTTAGGACTATAGTCTAAGTAGGTAGTTGTTTGGGAGAATATTACTGCTACTGTAATGTCTTCATGATTTGTGGTAGCTGACCTAAAGAAAGAAAGGGATGTGCCAAGCAACAGGCATCTGGCCTACACCAAAGATCACTATCTGAATTCTTGACTCCTTCAAAGAAGAAGCCATCCCCATGTGGAGCCACTGTTAGCCCCCTATGAATTTTTTGACAAGAAAACAGGCGGCTAAAATGTTTTTGAGCCTTCAAGGAATTCATTTCCCTCTGAAAACACATCATCCTTGAAGCCTCGTTATGCCCTTGTCCTTTGATAAATCCCCACTGTTGTTTACAGTTATAAAGCCTCTCTGATTGTGAAGAAATGCCCAAAAGGCCTCCTCCTTTTTCCCCTTATATCATCCCTTCTAAACCTCTGCTTCATCCCCTTTTACTCCTCTCTATTTCCCCCCATTAACCCTCTAAACCATCTCAATTTCCCTTTTAAACCCTTCAAATACTCTTTGTTTGGTTTATTAAACCCTTTTCCTCTCTATCGTTACCCTTCTTTGGCCTTAAATGCATTAAAAAGGGGCAAAAACCAACTTTTCACTTTATATTAAGTCCTAGCCCCTTTCGGCCTAGCCCCTTAACCACTTCCCCACATGCCCAGGAGCCCAGGCACCAGAACCAGGCGCTAAGTTCTTAAGCACTTATCGCAATCGCAACCATCGGGCGAGCACATCTCTATGTGTTAACTTAAACTTTTGATGCGATTGGAGTTTTGTTCGATCGGCTCTCGTTGCGATCTGAGCCATTGATCTATAATGGATCTGACGGTGCAACACTAATCGCTGCGTGCTTGCCACCTTTCCCTTCCCCTCTCCGATTACATTTGGATCGTCGATCTCCCACCAGATCCGACAACTGGCGCTCCATCGCATCGCACCCCCCCTCTGCGCCTTGTGATTGCGATTCCCTGATCTGATCCCGACCGTTCATTCCTTTTGATCAAATGAACCAGATCCCTTCACTCCCCTCTCATCGCTCTTCTCGTTTCTCCTCGTCGATTGCTTCTCCACTATTGATCTATCACCCGAATCCGACGGCTGGCTCTCAATTGCATTTCCCGCCCCGATCGCAATCGCAATTGTCAATCACTGCCACTTTCTGCCCTCTGTGATTGCGATCTCCCGATTACAATCTCCGCCGTTGATCCATAGTTTGATCCAACGACCTAGCGCTAATCGTTGCACGCTCGTCGCCCTTTCCCTTCCACTACTCCGATTATTTTTGAACCGTCAATATCCCACCAAATCTGACGGCCCTCGCTTAATCACTTCATCGCAATCACAATTTCCAAACCATGCCACTCTCCGCCCTTTGCGATTGCGATTCTCCGATCCAATCTCGACCGTCCATTCATCCAAGATCGACGACCCACTTCGCATCGCGTCTCCACTGTATTTCTCCCATCGGGCTTCCCTATTAACCTCATCGCTTAACCGCCACTGTTGATCTCATCCTAAGATCCAATGGTTCATATCTAATTTCCCTCCGCCCTAGCCGGGTCCCACATCCAAAGACTATGTTTCATTGTTTTTTCGTGTTTTCCTTTGTAATTTTCCCAAGCATTGATCTTTGGGCTTTACACTAATGATCATTTCTTCTGCCACTCTTCATTATTTCCACTATTCTCCACTGCTCCACCACCATTCCTCCAGCCTCCACAGCATCTCTTCCATCACCCCTGATATTTCATAACAAGTTTATTTCATTGTACATGGATCACAAAGAGACCATTATAGTGGCCCAACGTATCAATAGAAAGGATTCAAGGGGGTTAAGGCTTATTATTGACGTAATTAATGCTTAATCCCACTTTCAAAGGGAGAAGCGCAGTTTGAAGACCAAGAGCACCACGATGAGTCATATCTGTGTTTGACATCAGCAGAACACGTTATCTCCAAAGGCACACCTTCCTGCAGTAGTCTCCATGCCTCCTCGAGCCCAGAAACAATTAATTACACTGACAAAAGCTTCTTAAAGATTGTCAGGATTGCAGTTATGGAAGCATGGAGACCTGAAGACCTTTTCAGTCACCTTACTTGCTTCAGAAGACAAAACAGAGGGCCTTACAGCCAGAAGGACATTCAAGAACACATCCAAGGTCAAAGCCAACCTGACAGAGTCTCCTGGACCATAACAAAAGTACTTACAACGATGCAGATTTCCATTAAGAAGAGTGGGCATGAACTCTTTCTCCACTCTATCTTAATGAGATACATTTAATGAATGTCACCTACCATTGTTATTCTCCTCTCCTATAAGAATTCCCGAGAACATATTGTAAAGGTTTTTGTTCGGTTGTTGCTGATTGTAGCTAGAGGGATTCAGTTTTAACTGTTAGAACAGTTTGGGAGAGAGTAGCAGAGTAGTGTGTAATGTATTAGGCTGGGAGGAGAAAGTTTGGATTGTATACAGCCATTGAGCTCAGTGTATCTGACTGGTTTTGCATCAATTAATCAAGCACATTTCTTTGGATCCTGGTCTATTACTATGGGTGATGTTTCTCTCTTTGTATCTTTTATTTACATTTTCATGTTGTTCATTGGTCTTCTGGGCTCGCATCAGAAATATGCCATAGGATTTACCCTTGTTAGGTACCCTATGTCTCTGCTCTCCTTGCCTTAAATTTTTTCTGCTGATAGTGAAATCTAAGAGTAAATTCAGCTAATTTAACTAGTGTAGTGGTTCCATATGCTTCTAGTTGATGTATGAATTAGGGGTTTGCTGCTTATATATTCTTGTTGGTGTCAAAGCATTGAAGGTTCAAAGTCCTTCTCTGATCTATAGACCCTGGCTCTGTTAACTTATCTTTGTTTTCCCTTGGAGCATGCTAAAGCTGACCTGGAGTTAAATGACCTCTGGTCTGATCTATAAGCTACCCCTTTATCTCTCCTTGAGAGCTACCTTTGAGTATGTCCAAGCAGTTCTGGAGTTAAATGACCTCTGACCTGATCTATAGACAGAAATTGGGTTTTTTTCCTTCTTTCACCTTCAATCCTTAATGTTCCATTCCATCATCTATCTAAGAAGATCCTTTAGTGTAGATTACTTGCCCTCTGAAAGCCTTGGCTAGTTGTGCAAATAATCCCCTTTCATGACTCCATAGCCCAATGGATGGCACATTCTTAACCTATCCTCTGTTGCTGAAACATCCTGATGCTCTGCCCCTTTCCTTCCATTACTTTCTCAGTTTATGATCTCATGACTCAACCCAGCAACCAACCAACCAAATCATTTTAAGCCCCCTTTGTGCTTCATACCAAGCCTAATATTGCATTTTGAGCTTTCAAAGATATATCATTATTTGTATTTATGGAGAGATCCCTCTCCGGGTCCAGGAGGGCTAGATCCTAAGGCCCCAAAGTGGTTATGATTTTGTCTCATCTTTTGGTCTTTCCAATCTGGCCAAAACATGGGAACCCCAACACACAACATTAAAGTTTCTAAACCGCCAGACTTGAAACTGCGTTGAAAGATTGTAACATGTGACCAGACCAAAACCGTGTCGGATTTTTCAGTTGTGGATGACAGCTGTTGTAAAATGACATATATATACCGCGTGTTGCAAAGCATCACATGTAACAGGTCACACCGGAACCGTCGGATTCAAGACCGTTACCAGAACCGTCGGAGAGACTGCCAGTGTTACATCGTGCCCGCCCACCTGATCACATGCAACGGATATCATTTTTGCTCGGTGAGGCTAACCATCAGTGTTAAGGCCTAACCAAAGTTTAAAAATGGGTTTTTGAATTTAGTATCAGCGCTAAGGCCAACGTAATATCCCTAGATTCATGTACGGAGATAGGATTAAATATCCTAATCACTTAATTTCCTCAACCAAATGCTAATTTTGGTTATCAAAGGTTTGAATGCAGCTTTTAAAGCCATGACATTTCTTCTTTGGAATTCATCGTGGATTTTTTTGAAGGCATAGTGCTTTTGGAGTGCAGTTTCAGAAGGTTAGAGGCGATTTTGTTTACAGCACTGCTCAGTCGTCGGTGGTCAGAATTGAGCACGGGCACAGGCGTCGGAAAGGCGAGGAAGAGTACTTTCTATTTACAGGGTTCATAAGTGCCTACGAGCACAGTCTTTTTGTTCCATTTCAGTGTAAATATTCTTCAAGATCAATCCTAATAAAAACGGACCCCCACTTAAAAGTGGACCCGGAGATGTAGTCCAGGAGCGATGAACTCCATCATCAAATTGTTTGCCTCTTCTTCTCTCTGATTATTGTTGTTATTTAATTCATTTATGTTGTTGGTTTAAGTCGTTTTTCATTAAATCATACTTCAGTTAACAGTCAATCTAAAGGAAAAACTAATCAAACTGCTTAAGCACTTTTATTTGATCAGTATCGGATCATTTTTGGTATCAGAGTAGGTTGTGCTTGTAGTTTGTTTTTCAGTGGATGTTAACCAGGTTGGGATTGCAACGTGGAAAAGTAGAGCTTGAGGAATTCGATCCAGAGATTGGAAGGTGTAAATTCGATCATCAATCAACAATGATAGGGACTGAGACCGTTGAGACTCCTAAAGCTACTGAAAAGAAACCCATGGATGAGAATCAAATCCAGAAGATGTTTCTAAACATGTAGCAAATGTTGGCAGAATTGTATGAAAATAAGAAGATGAGGGATGCAGCCTCATCATCAAAGGCATCAAAGAAGGACAAGGGTAAAGGAAAGGCAGATAAATCTCCTTCTCCTCCGTCATCTCCATCATCTTCTTCTTTCTCTTCTACTTCTAGTTCTGAATCAGAAAAAGAAAAGAAACATAAGAATCCATTTTTAAAACCTGATGTTAAGTTTGAATTACCTGTGTATGATAGTGAAATAAACCCTGAGAAACTAGATAATTGGGTAAAACAGTTAGAAGACAAAGATCCAATTAGCTACTTTTAGAATGGGGGGTACTGCTTTGATCTGGTGGGAGAGTAGCACACGGATAGATTTAAAGCATAAAGGAAAAGTTATCACCTCATGGACTAAGTTTATTAAAGCTCTAAAGAAACAATTCTATCCGTTGGGTCACACACAGCAAGTTGTAATTGATTGGCAGCGCTTGCGACAAGGTAAGGGACAGAATGTTCAAGAGTTCACATAGGACTTCAAAAAGAAAGCATTAGCACTGGGTATTTCTTTGGACAAAAAATAAACGTTGTTGAAATATATTGGCAGTTTGCACTCATATTTGCAGCATACATTATTAATGTTCAATCCTAATGATTTTGATGAACTTTTTGTTCAAGAAATTCATGTCGAATCAGGTGGTAAACCATTCAAGTTTACACCAAAGACATCCAAGTAGATGGAAATTGAAGACAGTGAAAAGAAATGCAATTCAAAGGGAAAGAATACTGCCACAGCTCAGAAGGAAGAATATAGACATATGTGTACACATTGCTAAAGGATCGGCCATGATGAAGCTAGGTGTTGGAAACTTCATCCAGAACTGAAGCCGAAGAAGTTTCAATCGAAGAAGGGTGTAAAGAAGGCTGAAAAAACAGTCCAACAAGGCTTGGACTTGGGATCCGATTCAGGTGATGAAGGTAAAATCATTGCTATGGTTACAACAGGTAAAATTTTTGATGCTAATGCTTCTGCTTCTTCAAACATCAAACAACAGAATGAAGATAAAAGCATCAGGTTATTTCATATAAGGGTAACTTCAAAACATACTAAGATAGATATAGTGTTCGATATGGGATCACAGGAAAATTTTATTTTTGAGTCACTGGTTAAGCAATTGGGTTTGAAAATAGGGTGGTTAAAGGAACAAATTCAAATTCATGTTACCAAATAGTGTCGGTTAAAATTTGCAATCACAGCTAACTATATCGATGAAGTGGAGCTAGATGTGATATTGTTAGACATTTGTGGAATTGTCTTAGGTAGCCCTTATCTCTATGACCTCGATGCAGTATTTTATAGAAAGGAACATGTGTATCATCTCAGAAAATATGGGATTAAGTACATCATTTTGGCACATAAAAACAAATATCACTTGAATTTAATTAATGCTAATCAAATGAAGCGCTTAATAAGTTCAAGTAGGAGATGCATACTCATGTCGATAAAAGAGAAACATAAGGATCTTATCGATACTTGTTCAGGTTTTGAAATTCAGTATGAAGGTAATTTGGTTTAAAAGGTAGATACATTTCAGGATCTAGTTAAAGAACAAAAACATTTACTTCATAAAAAGAAAATATCACATGAGATGTAGTCGATGTTTGATGCCTCTAAAAATGGAATGTGTCACAAGTCAGTTGTAGAGTGTAAAGAAATAAAGCAACAAATTTCAGGGATGGAATTCATGCGACACATATTAACTCCATACATTTCACCCATAATTTTGGCTCATAAGCAAAATAAGGCATGGGGAATAAGTGTCGATGTTAAAGTTGATTCAATTAATCAGAAACATTTTACAGCATTGATAAATCATCAACATCCATATGAAGATAAAACAAATGTTAAAGGATATGCAATGAAAACAGTGATTCACATAGATTATCAGTTGCTTCAATATCGTCAGTCATATACTAAGATGCAACAATATCACTACAGTCAGATGGGATTTCTTCAGCAAAATCACTGAGTAATGAAGGACAGGGAAGGTGTAACAAGTAAAGTAGTTGATATGTTGTCTTTGAATGCTTCAGTAGTATTGCATAAAATTTCATTGGTTTATGAAATTTATGTAGAACAAGATAGTACTGATAATGATTTTGAAGATACTTTTGAATCGCCAACTCATGATGCTCAGATCAAAAGAGTGCAGGTTATTCAGGAAATTTATTTTTCTCGGATTGTAGGCGTAAGCAAGACTATGACACAAAGTCAAAAATATTGTTACTGGCCTCATATGTATGAAACAATTTTGAAGTACATAAAGGGATGTGTAATGTGTTCGACAAGCAAGCCATGCAATCGAAAGATTGGTTTGCACATGCCACTTCTAGTTCCTTTGCAACCATGGGGCAGCATGGATTTGGTTCAAGGACAGACAGAAATGGTGAACATGACCGGGATACATATTCTTCGAGGTAACTATAGTATACATCCTAAGATGTGGGATGAATTTGTAACTTATGTGCAGCAAGCTTACAAACAAGCCTTACATTCTTCTGCGCTACGACAAGCATTGAATCAAGTTAGGTTAAAATTGTGCCATGATAAGCATCAGTTTCATGTCAACGAGCAGGTATGGTTGTATGTCATCAAAGTCAAGATGAAAGTGAGAGAGATATATTCTCACTTATTTTCAGTTTAAAATTAAGCTTTTTTGGTCTAAAAGCTTTTTAAGTGGGGAGGATTGATCTAGGAGGACCTTGATTGTTACAGTTCAACAGAAAGATCCAAGTCAACTCCAGCAGTTAGATGTCTAGTTTAGTCTTCAGAATCATCAAATCACCAGTGAAAAGGTCCTTCAGTATCATGGTTCAGTGTCAAGTTCATGGTTTGTAAAGGTTTAAGGTTCATGATATGATTGTCATGTGTGTGAAGAGAAGGTGAATTTTTGTGTTAAAATGATGATGTAATATCCTAAGTACTAAGACCTAATCCTAAGGTCTAATCCTAGTACTAAGGATCTAGGCATTATGTTAAAATCCCTAATTCTATCTCCTTAGGCTTTAAAACCTATCTCTAAAACTAAGTGATAGCCTAAGTCCTAAACCATATGTCAAATCCTAAAACCTTATGGTACAAAACCTTATAAACATATTCCTATGCATATAAACCTAACTCAAAAACCTACACCTAAAAATTATATGGTGTAACACCTAAGCATTATTCCTAAGACATGTTATAAAACCTTATGGTCAAATCCTATAGCGCAAAACAATGATATAAAACCGTATTAAAATCTATGCCAAAAACCTTTTAACAAAGGTTTAGATGATTGGGTGTGAAACGATAGTATAAACCTTATTCAAAGGTTCGGGATATATTTAAAACATATATGTTTTAAAAGCATTAATATAAATTTTCCACAGTGTTAAAGTTTCTAAACCGCCAGACTTGAAGCCGCGTCGGAATATTGTAACGTGTGACCAGACCGAAACAACGTCGGAGTTTGCAGTTGTGGATGACAGCTTTTGTAAAACCGCGTGTATATACTGCGTGTTGCAAACCATCACATGTAACAAGTCACGCTAGAACCGCCGGAGTCAAAACCGTTGCCAGAACAGTCGGAGAGACCGCCGGTGTTATATCGCGCCTGCCCGCCTGATCACATGCAACGGATATCATTTCCGCTCGGTGAGGCTAACCGTTAGGGTTAAGGCCTAACCAAAGTTTAAAAATGGGTTTTTGAATTTAATATCAGTGCTAAGGCCAAGGTAATATCCCTAGGTTCATGTATGGAGATAGGATTCGATATCCTAATTACTTAATTTCCTCAACCAAATGCTACTTTTGGTTACCAAAGGTTCAAATGCAGCTTTTAAAGCCATGACATTTCTTCTTTGGAATTCATCTTGGATTTTGTGAAGGAATAGTGCTTTTGGAGTGCAGTTTCAGAAGGTTAGAGGTGATTTTTTTTGCAGCACTGCTTAGTCGTTCGTGGTTGGAATTGAGCACGGAGATAGGGGTCAGAAAGACGAGGAAGAGTATTTTCTGTTTACAGGGTTCAGAAGTGCCTGCGAGCACAATCTTTCTACTCCATTTCAGTGTAAATATTCTTTAAGATCAATCCTAATAAAAATGGACACCCACTTAAAAGGGGACCCGGAGATGTAGTCCAGGAGGGATGAACTCCGTCATCAAATTGTTTGCCTCTTCTTCTCTCTGATTATTGTTGTTATTTAATTCATTTATGCTGATGGTTTAAGTAATTTTTCATTAAAGCATACTTCAGTTAATAGTCAATCTAAAGGACAAACTAATCAAACTGCTTAAGCACTTTTATTCGATCAGTATCGGATCAAATACTCAGTTGAGAGAAACTATGACAGATACTCTGTCAACCATAGCAACATATGTTGTTCTATTCCAGCACAGTCAATGCACAATCCCATGCATAAAATGGAAATAAACATGCAAGCTCTGCAGGAATACACGTTTCCCTTTGCACAATGAACAAGAAAGTGAGATATCTTACAAACAACATTAGCCTTTGTGATAATACTAATTTGCATTTCCCAATTCTAGTGCAAACACCCAAAGAAAGAAAGTGGCATTGAAAGGAAATGACATTAAGCCATAGCCCTTACAAGCAACCTATTACCCCTCAAAATGCATTTGCATTTTCAGCATATTATTTCCAGTAGTTAATCTAATCTTAGATCAAGGAAGAAAAAGGGATATTGGTGTAAAAGTTAGGAGGACAGAATCAGCAATTAGAAGCAAGCATTCTCCAAAATGTTTCTAAATATAATAATATATATACATGAAAATTATTTTTTAATCCATTCTAAAAGGATGTTTTTTCGAGATCCTAGGTTGGACTAAGACAATGTGCATGAGCATATCTATCTTTCCAGCGATTTTAGCACAGTGTAAGAAAATACTATTTGTGTTTTTGGGCCCTAGATAAGCGTTTTGGATATAGAATCAATCAAGTAGCACAAATCAACAAATTTTTTGGATACCCATTACAACATGGGTGCATGGATAAAAATGATGGTTGAAGCTTGAGAATATACATTTGTTGTTTGGTGTTTTTATATCCTTCCATTGCATCATATTCATAATTCTTTAATGCCTTACTTACACCTCTGTATGTTGGTGCTGTAATTGAATTCATGCCAAAATATAGCAATAGAGGTGTGAATCAAACCCTATTGCTGGAAACAAGTCTGAAAATGCAATATCTATGTGATGGATCCAGACTCTCGAAAGGTGGCTGCATCATATGCACATCAGTGGCATCTAATGATATGTGGCTAATATGCTCATCCTTATCCTATTATAGAGAAATTAGAAAGCATCAATAGGCATTAGCTTTAGAAGCATTATGGTATGACTGAGTTTGTAATGACACTGTCAAATATTTTCCATTAAATCTTCATAGGATGCACAATGGGTAAACCCTCATTCATGTAGGCACATGTGGTAGAAAGTTAGCCCTTATCAGATCCATATCTCTTGCTTTTGTAGTGCCAACTGTAGCATACTTATTTCCACTAGGGAGGACTCTAGTCATTGTGATTGTTTGGCAGCATAGAAGGCATGAATAGTAACTGTATTACTTTGAGACACTCAACTCTTTATAGGCCATATTTTGTAGCAAAAAAAAAATTAATTTTCGATGAAGATTAGACCAGTATCATGATTGGGAGACATATAACAATAGAAATTTACTGAGACAACATTAAAATTATGCATGCAGGAGACTATGGGGATATGATGATGTAGCTACAATTTGCAGATCAATTTGTGGGAAGATATTATAGATTGTATTGATCATCAAAACAATAGCTGAAAGGTATTCTTTTAGATCTATAAAACTAAGTTATTTTTCCATCTTAGATAATTCCTTGCCTAGAATAAGGTTTGTTTAAAATTAAAAAAAAATCAAGAAAAAATTCCACATTGAGAGATCTAAGGACTCCTTAACTCATCCATCACGCAAATCCCTAGGATGGACTCTCTTTCTAAGTAGTTTATTTCAGGCAATATGACACAATAAATGACATATTTTAAGGTGGAAAAAAAGTTCTTAGCACTAAAGGACTCCATTGAGTTTGCTAAGGTATATTTTCAAAAATAAGGAATCATTTTAAATATGTTTGACTTTAAACAACTTGCATAACAATTGAAATGGTCAACAAGTGCATTTCTTTTCATGATGTTTCATGAATCCATGTGCCCGCACACATGTACCCATTACATCCATGGTTGGAAAATATTGTTAGACTCTCTCGAGGCCTAACCCTAAGGTCGTCAAGGAGATTCGATCCCGTGACCTCCCATTTTGCAAAGTACTTAGCAGCAAGGACTCAACCAATTGAGCTAACCCTTGGGGTTGGTAAACAAGTGAAATATTAAGGTAGGCTTTGTAAAATCTTTGTGTGGTTTAAATAGTTTGGAAGATAAGCCCATACTTTGAGGAAACTCCCTACCAAAAAACGGAGTTGTCTAACAACCCTTGATCTTTCTTGCACATATCTGCACGAGTTGTGTATCTATTACAAGTTTGATGGAGTTTGTTAGCCTTATTTAGATTGTTACACTATGAAGAGAAGTAGTCTGTGGAGCCCCTTGACATGGTCAACATGTGCATTTTTTAGGAGTTCTAAGGAGATGAGAATAAATGGCAGCAAATGACACATTGGCGCATTCTCTAAGGCCAAAGAGAACCCTAGATTGAGGAACGCCCTTCTTTTTGGGCGAATGGTTTTATAACTTAATACTAATATGCCTACACTGTGGTTCTACTTGTATTTCTCGAGACTTCAGAAGCCTGGTATTTTTGGTTTATCCTTACAAAAATCATGCCCAACTTCTCTGAATTATTATAGCATTACTAATCTACTGACGAATAGATTCATTGACAGGTAGACTATTACAAAATGGGTCTAGAGTGAGGAAAAGTGACATTGGCAAGGTATCTCTCTCCTGACCTTCCTTACCAGCTAGTTGTAGATGATGTCCACCTAACTTGTGGTTGTATACAAGCCATGGAATCCCTACCAAAAAATGGAGTTGTCTTAACAACCCTTGATCTACCTTGCACATATCTACACAAGTATCTTTTAGTAGTAGTCCCAATTTGAGTTGTGTATCTATTACAAGTTTGATGGATTTTGTTAGGCTTATTTAGAGTGCTCTACTATGAATAAAATTAGTGTGTGGAGCCCTTTGGCATGGTCAACATGTGAATTTTTTTAGGAGTTCGAAGGAGATGAGAACCCATGGCAGCAAATGACACATTGGCACATTCTCCAATGCCAAAGAGAACCCTAGATTGAGGGACATCCTTCTTTTCAGGGGAATGGTTTTATAACTAGTGCGTCATGGTCTTCAATATTATCTCCAAGACCTTCAAGGTGTCTTCACTTGGCATCCCAAGTTCTACACCTGCTCTAAGCCTCTTCAAAGGCTTCTTTAAAAAGTCTCCAAGGAAGTCTTCACAAGGTGCTTCAAGACTGTCTTCACATGGTGCTCCAAATACTTCAATATTTGGTCAAACATCTGCTCTAATATGCCCACTATCAAGATATTATTCACTTGTACACCCTTTCAAGTTCATTGTTCATTAATTCTCATTCATTATTCTTCATAGGACTGAAATCCAAGCATGTGGTTACTACTTTGATTCCCTCATAGGTCACATGTACGAGCCTAAAGTGGACATGAGCCTTCAAACCTTGATGTAAAGTTAGGTCAATGATATACAATTGTATCACAAGTATATCTAAAAGGTGAATTATCTCAAGTATTCCACCAATTTATAGAGTTTGATATTTTTCTTTACGTTAGGACATGAAGATCCTTCACTATCATAGTTAGCACAATCACAATAGTAAGTCCGAGCTTGTTAAGGTTCCAAGAGATCTAAGTTAATTTTTTTCGAAGGTGTATATCTCTGTTTCTAGCCTTTTCAATGCTACAAGAGAGTGTTCCTTTTCAAGTCCAAGGTCTTACAAGTATGAAATAACACACTTCCCACCAATATTAAGATTAGCCTCCACAAGTGACTAACATAGGTCCGAGCTCTTGTAAGAAGCAGCTACAAGACTATGTTTTGAGCCTTCGAGCTACAATTTCTAGTCTTTTTACACACAGGTCAAGGTATCAAGACAACTAATCAGAGCTTATTGTTTACAAGTTATCACAGGTCCGCGTTGAAGACACCAGCTAATATGACTTGCTTTATCTTCAAGACACTTCACTGCCTTCAACACCAAATCTGAGCTAATTCACATAGTTATGTTCCATTTTAACAATTATCTGAGGCTTATTATAGTTGAACATAAGTTATGTTGTTACCTGTGGTGGTTTCCTACAACAGCCTGCTTCAATTGACAAATAATCATGTCCTTAACCCAAACCAAAATATTCATGTCCTCGTTGTGTTGTCCCTTGACAAAAATTTGGTGAGAGAAATGATAGACGGTGCTTGCATTTATATGAATTCGACACTAGAATAAAGGGACACGTCCTTTGGAATTGAGGCTGACATGAGAGGCCTAGCACATGCCGGCTCAACAACCAGATAAATACCCTTAACTTGTAAAATCTATATCTCATAAACTATTTGGAGTTTCGGGCCAAGTAATAGCTCATTGGAAAGAGGAAAAAATCCTCTTTAAGATGGTCTAGGTCCCATTGAGAAAATATTCCTCTAAGGTGGCGAAAATTATTTTTCTTTGTGACTGTACTTAAATTTTATGCATAAAAAATTTGGGACAACATGAGGAATGTTTGGGATAGTATGGCTTCTCCATTGTTTGGCTTCTTCATCATCATAGGATCATGTAGGATATCCATGCCATCCAATAATAGTGCAGTGATATGTCACCAACCATAGTGCAACATTTATTAATTTTCCATTAGGATATTTCCAAGTCTTTCATGTCATGTCTCCAATCATTGTTTGTGTCATTAAGACCTTCATCAAGTGCCATCACCTATGACATCATCAAGTCTCGTAATTCATGTATAATCCTTTAATATCAAGGGTAAGGACATCATCTGAGTTCTAAGCTTCTTCATCAAGAGTAAGAACATCATCATCATTTCTAGTTCATGATTATTTCAAGCATCTTGGACAAGACATCTTCTTAATGGCTTGACATCATAATGGCATCATTAATAGCTTGTCATATTCATTAATGACATCCTTATCAAACAAGAGGGACTTGTCACCATGAGAAAGGACATCATCATATTATGCATCACAAGAATATTTTCCATCCCAATAATGCCATATGGACATCAATGACAACCTTTTTTAACATCTATAACAAACTATTACATAATCGGTCTATAGTGAGGACAATTGCAATTGGCAAGGGATATTTCTCTTGACCTTCCTTACCAGCTAGTTGTAGATGATGCCCGCTTAACTTGTGGTTGTATATAAGTCATGGACTCCCTACCAAAAAATGGAGTTGTCTTAACAACCCTTGATCTATATTGCACATATCTACACGAGTATCTTTTAGCGTTAATCCCACTTTGAGTTGTGTAACTATTACAAGTTTGATGGAGTTTTTTAGCCTTATTTAGAGTGCTCTACTATGAATAAATTAATGTGTGGAGCCCTTCAGCATGGTCAACATGTGAATTTTTTAGGAGTTCTAAGGAGATGAGAACCCATGGCAGCAAATGACACAATGGCACATTATCCAATGCCAAAGAGAACCCCAGATTGAGGGGCATCCTTCTTCTTAGGACTATGGTTTTATAATTTAATACTAATATACCTACACTATGGTTCTACTTGTAGTTATCAAGACTTTAGAAGCTTGGTATTTGTGTTTATTCTTACAAAAATCATACCCAACTTCTCTAAATTATTATAGCATTCCTAATCTACTCAATTTAGGTTCTCCATGTACAGGAGCATCACTAGAGATAATTACCAAAATAAATGATTTGAGTAGAAGTTCCTTTTCCATTGGAGATGTGGCAGCCTAGTAGGTATATCTTTGTGTAAAAATGCCTAGATTTCTCCAAAATTTATATTGTTGGTTTCCTTTTCTCTCATATTATACTATCCTTCAATGTTAAATTATTCTTATTTGGTACAAATGAGTTGGACTAGTGTAAGGGTTGAAGTTTCTCCAGTGGGCTTCAAAAGCATATGCAATTTATTCTTATCCAAAGACACAAATCACACCATGTTGCAATTCAAGTGTTTTTTCTCCTTAACAGTCTAGTCATACTCTCAGAGTAGTATTAGTTCTATGATCCTTTGCTCCCAATTATCATTTCTTCTAACATGAAAACTAATGAATACCCTTAAAGAGAAGTAGGTGCTCCATACTAAAGGTCTTGATACTTATTTATGTTCCATACTCATGAATATAACAAATGGAATATCTTGGCAAATAGCTTCATTTCCAGAATGTCCTCTGCTGCAAAGAAAAGTTCCCAGAATGGACCCTTTCACATCCAGGATGTCCTCTACTACTGAGAAAAGTGCCCAGAATGGACCCTTTTCTAATGTAGAAAACCTCTATTCTAATTGTCACAAACTTCTTGGGGGAGATTTTCTCAAAAAAAGTCAGAAACATCCACAAAGAGTGGATCCCCATGAAATACGTGCAATAAATTTAAATATTGTCTATAAAAGACTATTACAAAATGGATCTAGAGTGAGGACAAGTGGCATTGGCAAGGTATCTCTCTCCTGACATTCCTTACCAGCTAGATGTATATGATGTCCACTTAACCTGTGGTTGTATACAAGCCATGGATGTTGCTATTGTAGTCTAGGGATGTAAAGATGAAAACATTTTATTGCCAAGACCAAGGTATCCACTTTATGAAGCATTGCTGGCATACAATGTCATTTAATCTAGGCAATATAATTTTAATTACAAAAAGGTATTGGGAAGTTAATTTGGAACACCTTGAAATAGTAGCTAAGAAGAACATAGTAGTAATCGTTCTTGTCAATCCCAAAAATCCTTGGGGTTTTGTTTTCAATCTTGAGCATTTATCCAAGGTTGCAAAGATGGCAAACAAGTTAGGCTTGTCTATAGTTTTTGAGGGACTATATGCACTTAAAATCTACACAGTGGTTGGTCCATATTTGTTAACTTAAAAGCAAGATGAAAACATGATTAAAATTAGCCTCAAAGTCTAATTTTTCTTTCAACGGTAATTTCCCATAATATAGATAGGAAACTGGGATGATAATGGGAGTATTCTAGGAAGCTCAAATTTAAGTTCCATTCCTTATTTTTTTCCTACCTTTTACCCTTCATGTGTGGATTTATATGGACGCTGGGATTATTTTGTTACATTGATTCTTTTATGACAAGTTATTTAGTTTTAACTTGCTTAAGTTAATAATGGCCCATGTTCGTTGTGGCTGAAAAAACCTCATTGAAGGATTCAAGCTAGTAAGGACCTCCATAGTAGCAATTTTGAACCACAACACGTTGAATGTAATCTAAACCTCATCACTAATTTATTGATTGGGCTATCCATAATTTGTCTTCAAAAGCATTGATAGCCTGAGAGAGGCTATTTCTGAAAGGAACTCCTTTGGAAATGAAAGGTTAAGACCTTGAATGCATTTATTTGGCAAGGTGCCATGCTTAATATTTCTTGCAACTTTTTGGCCCACTTAAAGTGGGATTGTTTCATCAAATAAAGAATTCTTTCTATTCTCCCAAATTGTGTAAGTAGTGGTATTATGGGAAAGTTCTTTTAGGCTCCTAGCTTGATTGAGCCTTCTCAACCTCTCTTTCAAAATATAACAGATTTGGGAACATAAAAAATATCTAAAATGTAGATTTTCTTAGAATGTTTTCATATTTAGGTCTTTGTATATTAGAAGCTTAAAAAATTTGTCCCAGAGAATTTGGGTCCAACTACATCCCCAAAATACTATAGCAACTAGATGGATTTCTCCTCAAGAAAAGCCTCGTAAAGCCTCAAACTTTTTCAAAGTAGAAATATTTGACATGGACTCTTTCTCCAATGTGCAACACTGCAACTGCCTCAATAAATAAATAAATAATCTTTGAGGTAGTTACAACTCCTCAAGACTTGTCCAAGAAAAGAGTTAACAACAATGAATTAATTAATCTTCCACCAACCTCACATGAGTAAATCCAAAGCAACCAACTCCATGGTTGAATGTATAAAATGAAGAAGTCAAATCTCAAAATAGTAAGTGGGAAATCTTAAACAAAACAAATCCGGGCAGAAAAGGGTGAAATATGGGTTTGACAAGGCCAAAACTCCATGGAATAAATAAGTATTCACCTTCAAGAATAGTAAGAAGTGACTCCACAAGTTTATCCTACAAGGATATGTTCCAAATTTAGTAAGATGACTAACTAATGTGCCACCTTCCCTTTGCAAGTGTGAAACATTTTTCCAGGGTCATTAGACCAAAAATATTGCGTATTTTTTCTGAGTGTGTGCTTGCATTTATTGCTCATATCAGTTGAAACTAAAGGGTAGAAATAACTCAAATGTGTTTTAAATAAATTGCTTTCAAAATTTTTACATCAAACTTACTAGTTTGGGATTGTGGGAATCAAATTTATGAAAAAACATTGAAAATGCGGTGAGCTGCCAGCTAGCAAAAATTTCTACATATGTCTACTTAAATATTATAAGAACCCACAGTGTGGATTGGCCCAAGGAAATGTGAAGAGCATACACCCAATGGCAATTATCACCAACATCCTCTGCAGTGCCAATCAACTCCGCAATGGTATCATACAATGATCTCTAGATAACAATGAATCTACAAATGTAGCTCCAAAACTAAGGCCAGCATTTGATATAAGTATTTTCTTGAGAAGGATTCTCAAGAACAATGGAGAGAAAAAGAACGAACTTCCATTTTGAAGTGAATTCCTATTTTTCCCTTTAGTCTATTTTATCTCTTAGTGTTGTTTCTCTTATTAGCATTGTTATGAAAGCACATATAGTCAAACAAGTTATTTGTTCAAAAATCATAGCTTGCTTCTTAAGTAGTATAAGGGGTCATAATGTTATGTTGAAAGGTCATGATTAGGAATTCATGTTTATAAAGTCATCATTTTAGCAAGTTGGGACAATTTTCCCAACCTTCAGCTCACCAAGGCCTTGATTAGTACAAGAAACCTCCCTTTTTGTCAAAATGAGTTAGCATTACGAGTGGAGGCATAATTGCTCTCATTTTGCTTCAACTTTCGTTCTATTAATCACCTATACATCTACATATAAAATTCTACTTGATAAAATTATTTCATCCTTTGTCAAATTGTGTTAGCATTACGAGTAGAGGCATCATTGCTGGCCATTTTCTTCTATGTCTGTTCTATTAATTACTTATACATCTAAATGTAAAATTGTGCTTGATAAAGATGATTTCACCCTTTGTACTCTCTTCTCTTAAATTTTGTTTATGTGTTTTCCTTTACATTTTAGTCAAGTTCACATTTTTGAGGCATTTCATTATCATCACTCTAAACTAACAGCCATAGAGAAAATCATTCTCAACACCCTCTCAAAAATATTCTTGCAAGGTAACACTTGTGTCATTCAAGACTCTAACAAGTTCAAGTTAGTGATCTACTCACTAAGATACCCATCCATCAAAACAGACCTTCCTTATTAATGTATTCATGCATAACCATCCATCAAAACAAACAGTCCTTATGAATGTATTCATGCATAAAAACTTATAATTAAAAATCAATGGATTCTCATAACACATAATGATGTTATAAACATTAACTTGTACAATTTATGGATCACAGAAGCAATATTCCTAAAATTAACATTAAATTTTAAACAACACATCCACATGGAAGGAAATTAAATCCACATTCCAAAGCGAGAACATAAAAACCACAGACAATCAAGCTACCTTGTTCCCATAATTTCCATGAACTACTGGAATTTGTCTCGGTGTCCTCTACCTAGCTTATGTTGTGGGGTAAAAAATAAAAGTGAGAAAACCCAATGGAGAATATCTTCAATTAAGAACTGTAGAATTTCACTTTAACAGAAAGAAAAATTCAGCTAAAGTATACCTTACGACCTTTATATTGTTGCATAATCTTTTAGCCCATGATCAAATGTGACTTTGTCTAATTAGACAAACCAACTTACTAATGATATTTTTGTCCTAAGTGTACATATTAAGTGATCAAAGTTGGTTTGGTCTTGAATCTAAAAAAATAGTTAGTTGTCTTGGAGAGTGAAATGAATAATGTGGGCATCTAATTTATAGTCTGGTATAATGGACAGGCGAGGGTTTTAAACAGAGTTTGAGTCCCATATAAAAGGTTGCACTAAGATTGAAGGTATTAAGTGTTGGTGGTTGTCAATGGGATACAAAGTAATAGACAACTTCAAGATATTGATATTGGGCCTGTAGATGATCATTTGAAGGAGATATTTCAGCTGTTCAAAGTCACTTATTTTATTATTTTTTTGGAGAATTGAACAAAGAAGTAGATCAGCTATCAAAAGAGGCTCAATGTTTGCCAACAAGTCTTTATCTCCTTCGATGAAATGAAGGAAAAAGTTTCTTCATTGTTTGGTTCAACACTCCACAACTACTTATCTTTCTTGTTTTGTGCTTATATAGTTTGGGACCACTACAGGCCCAATAACTCAAGTTGTAGCATTGTTTTGGACTTTGAGGCAATTAAAAGTTTCATTGCAACATTTTTTTGTACTCTAGAAACCATTTAGAGCATTATTGGTTATGTATTTTGTCGATGATATCATTGATATGTATTTCGTATATATGCACCCTTACATGGTATATAGATGAGAAAAATTTCCATATTTTGTCTCTAATGGTTTGGAATCATGGTTTTTTTTTTTTTGAACAAGATCGGTTGTATTATATTTTTAAAAAGAAGGTGAGGAGAAGTGTTCTCCATTACAAAATTCCCCAAGTCTGATGCAGAGGGAGGTTTGCTTGGGGGCTATTTCATGAGATATGTTACTTTATTTCCAGTTTTCTATCCTTCTTTTAGAGTTGGAAACAGTTACATTGGAACTATATTGTTTGACAAACTGACATAATAACATAATACACTTTACTTTCATAATAAACTATGTTTATTGCTAGAATTTAAAGCTAGATCCATGGGTGTTCAAAGATTTTATGAGCTATTTGTTGACAGTATTCTCACTTCCTTGATATCTACTCCCCTGATCCATTGATGTAGAGCCTTGCTCCAAATTTTTTCTCATTGCTTCTTTGATGAAGTTCAGTGATTCCTACATATGCCTGCAACTGTTCTTTAATGTTCTTATTTCTTCATTGCATGTCTTCCATTGTGATCTCATATAGGCCATCCATGCTTTGGATTTTTCTTTATCTTATTGGATCTGATTCTTGAGATTTTCTATCACTATTCGGTGAGATTTGAAAAATGCACAAGGGTGTGATCTGTCCTCTAGAGGATCCATCTGTGTCTTTTTGTTGTTGTTGCTGTGAGTTGTATGTGCCCCCCTTCTTCTGTTGATGATGCCCTCTTATGCACTACTGCTTTGTTACCTGCAATTCTCTTTGAGATTATTATTGTTTCCTTGTTGATCATGGATTTTTGATAATGTTGGCTGAAGGTAAGCGTTGCTGCCAATGGTGGAGGCCAGCTCATGCAGGAGCAAAGAAAGGAGGCCTGGAGGCGTGCTAGCAAAGGAATGAGGTTAGAAACTAGGAATAAAGCATGGATGAGGTGGCCTGGAGAGATAAGGGAGTTGTTGTGCGTGTGTGTGGGCCAGTAGAGGCTCAGGAAAAGCCATGGAGAAATAAGTTAAAATGCAGCAAATAAGATAAGGCATCCATACAAAAGCAGAATCATGAAGGAGAGATGAAACGTTGGATGGGTGATTCGAGTTTTATTACTACATAGGAGGGAGGAGGGTTCCTGAGAGTTCACGTGAAACAAGATTCTATGAGATTTTGGAGTATTGTTTGCAGATATTTTGGGAGTATTGCTGATATTGGGAATTATTCCAAGTTTGATAGATTGCTTGATTGTTGATTCAAGAGGGATTTTGGAGTTATCATTAGATTTTTGAATTGAGTTGATTTGACTATTATCCATCATGGATGAGAGTGGGTAAATCAAGGAATAGGAATTTGTGTTGTGAGTTCAACAATTTGTGCTTGTCCAACATTTTGTTGAACTCCTTTATTTGCTTGATCATCTGCCAGCTTATTGTTTTTACTCAAAATGTGAAAATACTCTATGTTGCCAATATGCCTTATTATTTTTTGAGCTCTGCTCAAAATTTGATTTAAACTTGCATTTTTTGGAAGAGAATTATTTACCATTGCCTTGATAATGATGGTCGAGTCCCTAAAGACGATAGCTCCTTTGATTTTTTTTTTCTTTTAGAATTTTCAGTCCTAGCAGAAGCCCATAGGCCCCTGCTTTGTTGTTCGTCATTTGGCCTAGTCCCCAGTTGTAAGGTAGCTGTGTTGATTGATGTTGTAGAGTTATTATTCCTCCAGTACCTACATTGCCTGGGTTCTTTTTTAATGCTCCATCAAAGAATAGGCATGCTTTATTTAGATTCTTCACCCATGTTTGAAATTCTTCTTCAATTTTTATAATTTTCCAACTCTGATGCTCCTTTGTATTTTTCATTTGAGGTAACTGTTTGATATTTCTTGCTACAAAACTGATCCAGCTTCTTTCTTCTTCTTGGAGTTGGCTCCGATTGATTCCCTTGACCCCTTTTGCTGTGAGGAATTCCACCATTAGTCCCCAAGATTTTGTTGTAATTTTGCTTACTGTAGATATTTTGTCTTTGAAAATTACTCCATTTCTTGCTATCCATAGTTGCCAGCAAAGGAATGATGGAAGGTTGTTCCATAGTCTTTGCACTTTTTGTTTGTTTTTGAGAGAGTGTGGGTAACTACTCTTCCATCTACTAATAAAGTGATTTACAGGAAGGTTGTATTTTATATTTGCTACTATGGGTATCACCATTTCCTTCGAGCATTTTCTTGAGAAGGAGCATTCCATAAATAAATGTTGGATTGTTTCCTCCTCCTTCCTGCAAAATGGGCATTGAAACGGGCCACTTATTCCTCTTTTCTTTAGATTCTCTGCAGTTAGAGATTTGTTGTGAAGTAAGGTCCACATGAAGATTTTTATTTTGGGTAGGGATTCAATCTTCCATGTTAATCTCCAATATTGCTAATCTTGTTGATTTTGATTCTCGTGAAGTTTTTGGTACCCTGTTTTAACAATGTAATCTCCTCCTGTTGGCTCCCATATGTAGACATCCTTCTTATTTTTGTCTATCGGGGTTGCTCCTACCAGTAGAGTTGTCAATTAGTTCCATTGGCCTCTCAGGTCACGTGAAAGATTGGGTTTGGCCCATGGCTTCCAACCTCCATCCATCTCCCAGCTGAAAATGTCATTCAGCTTGTGAAGTCCTTCCCTTATCATCCATTCTTTTAATTCTTTTATACCTGGATTGTTTCCCAAAGGGGGGTGTCCCATTATGTCGTCTTTCCAGATGTTTGTCTATTCCCCATTTCCTAGTCTCTTTGTGATATATTCTTTGATAAGTTGAGTTTAATTAGTAATTGCTTTCCATATCTAGGTGCATGGCCTTGTTGGGGGGGTCTTGTCCAGAATCAAGGTTCTAGGTCCATTGAGATATTTAGCTTCAAGGCCAGCTTTCCACCATGACCTTTCTCCTATTAAGAATCTCCAAGTTATTTTACTCCCCAGTGCTGTGTTCATTAGTCCTAGGATTTTTATGGAAATACCCCCATTTTTATATGAGGTTGTTAATTGTTTCCAATTTAACAGACTAAATTTTTTCTTTTCCCTTTTCCCTCTCTATTAGAGGAAGCTTCTGAGTATTAATTCTATTTGTTTATGGATGCTTGCAGGGGCCGTAATAAGAGAAAATTCGTATAAAGGTAGAGCTGACAATATGGATTTTATGAGCGTGATTATGCCAGCTTGGTTCAACCAAAGAATTCCCCAAGCCTAGGTCTTCACTTTCATTTTTTCTGCAAATTTACTCCATATTTCGTTCTTCATTTTTTTCTTACTAATTGGCAGCCCCAGGTACTGAAAATGGTCCCAGCTATTTTGGAAAGGAATATTCAGAATTTGTGACATTTTCTGCAGGGTTCTTAAGAGAGTATTCCAGCTATATAAACATCTCTTGCCATTGTTGACCATGCCTCTGGAGACCTCCATGAAACTATCTAAGATAGCTTTGAATCTTCTTGCCACTATGCAAGAGGCTCCACCCAGGAGAAGAGTGTCATTAGCAAACAGGGAATGATTTATTCGTTTGGTTCCTATGCTTATATAGAGACCTCTTGGGAGGTATAAATGCTAGATTTACACCCACATTTAAATTGTCAACTTGGGGAGACGCAAGACTTAGAGACGTAGCACAATATATGCCAGAATACGGCCTCAGGGATTTTTCCAATCAAAACCCTAGATCTAATGCAGAAAGGAAATCATGCGGAAAAAGAAATAAGACATTTCAAGAGAACAGAATGCAAATTAATAATCTATGAAGGAAAAGGGTTCAAAAATTCTTAATCAACTACAACTACACTTGCAAATATGAAATATTCAAATAAATAACTATTTAAAATCTATACTTAAAATGCTTCTTCAAGATTTGTACTTAAAATGCCACTTTAAAATCGGTACTTAAAATCCTGCTTCCAAATGATGCAAGTACTGTTGATGGGAGGAAATCATAATTTTATGAAAATATTCAATTCAAACTAAGCGAGGATATCTTCAAGAGGACTCTTGGACACTTTAGTTATGTTAAAAATATATTTAAACTAATCTTAGTATTTAAATAAACATGATATCCTTACAATCCCAAGATCAATTCATATAACAATTTAAATTATTTATAAGTGCCAAGCAATATGGATATGAAATTAAATAATCCCTTGTTGGTTTTATAACATGATTACTCCCATTTGAATTTCTGTAATTTAATATATGTTCCGTTGTGAAATAAATTGATAAGAAGCACTTGTCAATTAATATTCTATTTTTAATTTAATTGTTGGAAAAAAAATAATTAACACTATTAATCAAGCCTCTTCAATTAAACATAAAAGGTAAAAGAAATGGAAAATCTTTTAAACATAAAGGAAATGTCAAAACAGAATTGAAGCAAGCACACCACACTCAGGAAACGAGAAAAACAACTCAGAAAATGAAATCAAACACAAGCAAACCTATAGCTGCAGCGAAATAAATTATTCAAGCAATAGACTGAATAAATCCTACAGAATCTGAGTTGATTGATGGGCCCAATCTCCCAGCTCAATATACCTAAAAAGAAATTACATTAACACAACAATTCAAAAATTAAAAGAGCTGGAAAAAAACAAATAATTTAAATGTGGATTCATAAAAATTGAATAAGAAACACACTCCATTTCAAATGTTACAATGTTGGTTCTAGTTCATGATCCAGCGTTCCACAGCAAGCTCTAGCATCTCCTATCTTCTATGCCCCTAGCCTTTGCCTTCTAGATCAATATATCTACATCTATTACATTCCTCCTCTACGAATGTGCAACTCTTTGCTTTATAGCAGCAGGGATGTTCCTAAATTAATGGAGTGATGGTTATACAAAATACAAATTTAGGATTTCTGTTGATTAAAATCAAAACAAGAAGAAGTTTGGCTTCCAATAATGGTTCGATCTTCTCTCACTACTGGCAGATGAAATCGAACAACTGGAAATGTAGTTATTACCTCCACATTTGATATTGTTTAATAGGCATGTTGTTGCAAGTCTTTACCGAATGGTACTTCTGGAAATAAATCCATAGCATGGGTCTTCATTTTCGATGTTGGAGAGCCTTATTTACATCGTACACCATATGTTCACTATCTATGACTCCATCATATCGCTGGCAGAGGAAACACACAACTTGGAAAGCTCTGGTGGTTTTCTTGAGAAAGATTTCTTTAGACTTGAGAATTCCATCCTGATGGATACCACTTTCATGTGCAAAATTAGCCCCAACAATGGCCTTATGTGGTTGTGCAACCATTCCAGTAAACGCAGATACCATATTCAAATCATGATTTTCACGCACTCCCTAATTCAAATCATGAAGGTTCTGCTCTAAAATCCATTTTGTAGTACTGTTTCTGAAGAGGAGTCACCAAAAAAAATGCATTCTATCTTTGGCGGCAAAGATTTCTCAACATAAAAAATGCTAATGTTAAATTGTTTTCTTGATCATATTGCAGAGGCAAGCTCACTTCGCAGCAACTTGGTAGATGCAGCCATGTTTTTCAACGCAGGAACAACCTCATCATAATTTGTCGATCTTGGGTGGCTCTTGCATGGGCAGTCCTATATAAATTATGAATGACATTTTTTCATGTCTCGGGTGGAATATCTAAAGAAAATAATTGACGTCTCATAAACCGATTTCGATCTTAAATTCGACATTTATTATTTGTGGCAATATCTACACTTAATACTGTGGCTTCAAGTTTATTATGAAGGTAAAGTCGAGGAGAAATAAGATTGATTTCAACACTCAATTCTCTGGTTTGAAGTTATCAACCAAAACCGTTCTGCAAAAACCGGACCTGAATTGACCCAATCCGTTCGCGTTCAAAAATGGTTTTTAGTGGAATATTCCTCTAATGATAACTCCTTCACGAAGCCGAATTTTTCCAAACAGTTTCTGGGTTATATGAAACATGGTGCTCTTAATAAAAACCATGTCTCGGAATTTAAATATTCTACTCGATTGAGTTGTAAAATTGATATTTTCACCTACAACAATCTCATACTCAACTACGCAGTTGCTGCTTTTATGCATAGATTCATATTTGAATGTAGTCTTGTACTAGACTTATTCACCTGCCACCAAGGAGACATTTATTAATAAAATTTACACACAAAACACTCGTCAATTTAACTAATAAGAAGAATTCATAAATTAATATCTATCGTCTCTAAATGCCTCTAATCATCAACTTAAAAGGACAACAATTCCATGTACAAGCATCTAATTATGTGATAAATATCGTGAAAATTTCGGCAAAATTGCGGCTCAACATCCCCCCCACTCTGAACTTCTTGCACGTCCTCATGGAAGCCAAACCTTTAAACTATAAAACTTATAAAAGAAGGTAGGGGAAATTCTCGAAGATCATGCTTCCAATAAGTGTGTCATCAAAGATTTCAGCAAGCAAGGACGAAGATGCCTGATATTGTAATGCCTTCAGTAGCCTACAACATAACTATTACAATGTCTGCCAACCACGTTACAGTATCAATTGTAGGAATGTAACAAGATCAGGTACAACAAGTAGACATTATAGAGAAAAGAGTGGTACACCTACCTATTACCTTGTCCCTTGTTTTGTTTCTGCCCAAAGTCTTATGATGAAAAAAAAATTCTTGCTGAGAAGGTACAATTTAAAAAAAAAAAAATATTGCAAGTTCCATTCACCTATTATAAAAATCTTGTACCTAGGTCATGTAGCATGTATTTAGAGGCAACTACAATCAATACACATTATTATCAACCAACATCTTGTGAGCAGCCATCATTGAGTAATCCATCACTCTAGATACCATGAAGATCAAAGTGAGTTATGATACCAATAAGCAACCTCTTTATTGAACACTCTAAATTTCATTGTCATCTGGATTCAAAACTACATTTCCTCTTAATCTAGTACAAAGAATAACCTTCCCCAAGGGTACCACATCATTAAAGATTCTTGATTTTTGAAAAGTAGAACTCAAGGCACTATGTTCAAATCATCTTAAAACCATTTTTCAAGAGTTAAAATGATGAGTTTTAAGGGAAGAGAAGGATAACCAAGAAAATCATAGTATGCAATTAACTTTAATACCACAGACATGGCCCTGCTTCTCGTAGGTGTCCATAACCTCGGCAGGGATGTCTTTTGACCCAGCGAAATATCATTGTCCCACTTAATAAATATAGATTCAGAGTCAGTTTATTTGAATTTTTAGATGAAGGCCATTGTCCTGGCTTGGTAGCTAGATGATGGTAGTGCCACTCACAAGAAGTAACATGGATGAACAAGTCGGCTCGTGATGAGACCTCCTGTCTTCCAGCTTTTTGGCTAAAAGCCATTACTCTGGCTTGGTGACTAGCAGCAACAATGTCATGCCCGTTAGGTCTCATGATCATGGTAGGTCGGCTCATCATGAGACCTCCTATCCTCTAAATCTTTTGTAAGCTCTGATTATGTTTAACCTTAAAGGTTACTTAATAAGTGGGGAGACAGATCTACTCCTTAAGAGTACGAGATGGTGTGAAAAGTTTTTAATGACTAATCATTACTGGCTAGTTCCTCTACCTTAAAAACTTATTAAAAATATCCCAGATAATGACTGAAAGATTCTTTGAGTCAATAATGCTAGCGTTCGCATGACATCTCATTATGATCTTTACTAGAGTGGTCCACCATAGGGGGCTCTCAAATAGTACCTTCTAAGGGAAACTTAAAATATATATCCTAGACGACAAATTATTAGAGTGATTAATCATGGTTACTTTTGCAAAATCATGAGGTATTAGAGTGAATTGTACTAAACAAGATTTTTCACAAAGATGTGTGTTAAAAACTAATGCGGATCAAAAGAAATTTCAATGGCTATCATATAAAATTCAAAACCCTAATAGCATTATAACACCTTTATTCATTTATTATTCTACCCTACCCTACACTAAGAAGCATAAGACTCTTAATTTTAAGTATAGGAGTACTTCCAATGCATCCAGGTGCGCAATAGAAGGATAATTATGCTCATGTTCAAATTTGAAAAGTATATGCAAGAAAATACTAGAACATGAGGTACCAACTACACTAACTGATGTGATTCTACAAATTACCAAATGATAAACAAGGAGTGGATACTGACAGTCATTTGGAACCAAGATTTTATGGGATCCATATACTCTTGGTCACTTGATTCATGAGTAACATTCAGTCCATCATGCAAATCCTCCACATTTCTTTGTTTACCCTCTAAAGTGAAGATCGGATCAGATAGATGTTCTGCTTCTAATGGTTCCTTCTCATCATGCATGATCCACAACTTCTTGGTCTCCTTTGGAAGATCTTCCAGATCTTCATGAGTCTTCTCTTCCAGAGGAATAGACCTTTCATTGATTGATGCCAAAATATAATCTTTCTGTGAAGTAGAAACCCTAGCTTTTGCTAGGATTTGAAAGAAATCTTGGAACAACATCACACTTACTGACATTTATTGCTAGCTAGAAAGTCTTATTAGCAACAAACTTGAAATCTTCATTTACGGGCAACCAAACTTTGGAGTGACCCCAAGCAAAAGCAGATGCGTGGCGCTTCACTCATGTCTTATCGTCATCTCCGCCCTCTAGTTGCCCTGCGAAAGTAATAGCGAAAAATAAATCAACTTCAATTACAGTAAAGAAAGCAATCCACACTTTGCAGAAAAGAAAATCACACCTTACAGAAATTGAATAATCTAGATTGCGAAAAAGAAAGTTACCTAATGAAATAAATGACTCCTTAAAAACTCAATTGCAGTAAAAGAAACAAAACTCACTTGCTGTAAATAAAATCACTCATTTGCGGAAAGGAAAACTTGGCTTGTGAGATTTCTGGAAATACCATCAAGTATGCTTCAGCAAGAAAGGGGAATCTCATTAATCTCAAAATTTGATTGCAAAAGAAAAGGAAAAATCATAACAAATCACTAGGCCTTATCCTACAACGCCTTCCCGGCAACGACGCCAAAATGTTGGGAGGTATAAATGCTAGATTTACACCCGCATTTAAATTGTCAACCCAGAGAGACGTAAGACTTAGAGACGTAGCACAATATATGCCATAATATGGCCTCGGGGATTGTCCAATCAAAACCCTAGATCTAATGCAGAAAGGAAATCACGCGGAAAAATAAATAAGACATTTCAAGAGAACACACTGCAAATTAATAATCTATGAAGGAAAAGGGTGCAAAACTTCTTAATCAACTACAACTACACTTGTGAATATGAAAGCATGAAATAAATAACTATTTAAAATCTATACTTAAAATGCTTCTTCAAGATTTGTACTTAAAATGCCACTTTAAAATCGGTACTTAAAATGTTGCTTCCAAATGATGGAAGTACTTTTGATGGAAGGAAATCATAAGTGTATGAAAATATTCAATTCA
This sequence comes from Pinus albicaulis, assembly GCA_034641835.2. Taxonomy (NCBI): domain Eukaryota; kingdom Viridiplantae; phylum Streptophyta; class Pinopsida; order Pinales; family Pinaceae; genus Pinus; species Pinus albicaulis. Next base: position 1,251,779,935 of record CM076574.1, read on the forward strand.
AACTGAGTGAGGATATCTTCATGACGACTCTTGGACACTTTAATTATGTTAAAAATATATTTAAACTAATCTTGGTATTTAAATAAGCATGATCTCCTTACAATCCAAAGATTAATTCATAAAACAATTTAAATTATTTATAAGTGCCAAGCAATATGGATATGAAATTAAATGATCCCTTGTTGGTTTTATACCATGATTACTCCCATTTAAATTTATGCAACTTAATATATTTTCTGTTGTGAAACAAATTGATAAGAAGCACTTGTCAATTAATATTCTATTTTTAATTTAATTGTTGGAACAAAAATAATTAACATTATTAATGAAGCCTTTGCGATTAAACATAAAAGGTAAAAGAAATGGAAAAACTTTTAAACATAAAGGAAATGTCAAAACAGAATTGAAGCAAGCACAACCACACTCAAGAAATGAAAAACACAACTCAGAAAATGAAATCAAACACAAGCAGACCTACAGCTGCAGCGAAATAAATTATTTTAGCAATAGACTGAATAAATCCTACAAAATCTGAGCTAATTGATGGGCCCAATCCCCCAACTCAATATACCTGAAAATAAACTACATTAACGCAACAATTCAGAAATTAAAATAGCTAGAAAAAACAAATAATTTAAATGTGGATTCATAAAAATCGAATAACAAACACACTCCATTACAAATGTTACAATGATGGTTCTAGTTCACGATCCAACGTTCCACAGCAAGCTCCGACATCTCTTATCTTCTACGCCCCTAGCCTCTGCCTTCTAGATCAATATATCTACATCTATTACATTCCTCCTCTACGAGTGAACAGCTCTCTGCTTTATAGCAGTAGGGATGTTCCTAAATTAATGGAGTGATGGTTATACAAAATACAAATTTAGGATTCTTGTTGATTAAAATCAAAATAAGAAGAAGTTTGGCTTCCAAGAATGGTTTGATCTTCTCTCACTGCTGGCAGATGAAATCGAACAGCTGGCAATGCAATTATTACCTCCGCATTTGATATTGTTTATAAGCATTTTGTTGCAAGTCTTTGCCGAATGGCACTTCTGGAAATAAATCCATAGCACGGGTCTTCATTTTCGATGTTGGAGAGCCTTATTTACATCGTACACCATATGTTCACTATCTATGACTCCATCATATCGTTGGCCGAGGAAACACACAACTTGGAAAGCTCTAGTGGTTTGCGTGAGAAATATTTCCTTAGACTTGAGCATTCCATCCTGATGGATACCACTTTCATGTGCAAAATTAGCCCCAACAATGGCATTGTGTGGTTGTACAACCATTCCAGTAAACGCAGATACCATATTCAAATAATGATTTTCATGCACTCCCTAATTCAAATCATGAAGGTTCCACTCTAAAATCCATTTTGTAGTACTGTTTCTGAAGAGGAGTCACCAAAACAAATGTGTTCTATATTTGGCGACAAAGATTTCTCAACATAAAAAATGTTGATGTTAAATTGTTTTCTTGATCATATTGCAAAGGCAAGCTCACTTCACAGCAACTTGGTAGATGCAGCCATGTTTGTCAATCCAGGAACAACCTCATCATACTTTTTCGGTCTTGGGTGGCTCTTGCATGGGCAGTCTTGTATAAATTGTGAATGATATGTTTTCATGTCTCAAGTGGAATGTCTAAAGAAAATAATTGACGTCTCATAAACCAATTTCGATCTTAAATTCGACATATTTTATTTGTGGCAATCTCTACAATTAATACTGTGGCTTCAAGTTTATTATGAGGGTAAAGTCGAGGATAAATAAGATTGATTTCAGCACTCAATTCTCTAGTTTGAAGTTGTCAACCAAAACCGTTCTACAAAAACCGGACATGAATTGACCCAATACGTTCACGTTCAAAAATAGCTTTCATTGGAATATTCCTCTGACGATAACTCCTTCACCAAGCCGAATTTTGCCAAGAAGTTTCTAGGTTATATGAAACATGGTGCTCTGAACAAAACCCGTGTCTCGAAATTTAGAGATTATACTCCATTTAGTCGTAAAATTGATATTTGCACCTACAACAATCTCATACTCAACTACCCAACTGCTGCTTTTATGCATGGATCTATATGTGAACGTAGTCTTGTACTAAAATTATTCACCTGCCACCAAGGAGACATTTATTAATAAAATTTACACATAAAACACTCGTCAATATAACTAATAAGAAGAATTCATAAATTAATATCTATCGTCTCTAAATGCCTCTAATCATCAACTTAAAAGGACAAAAACACCATGTACAAGAATCTAATTATGCGATAAATATCGTGAAAATTTGGGCAAAAGTGCGGCTCAACAATACCTATCAGAGTGGAGTTTCTTCTGCAGTGTTCCAAATTTCTGCTGAGAGATTCTGCCATAACGATATAGAGGAAAGGAGACAGGGGAAATCCCTGTCTTAATCCCCTTGAACTTTGGAAGAAACTACATGGCCTTCCATTTATAAGGGGAGCTATCCAAGGGCCCACTATGCAGGCTTGTAGTAATTCCAGAAATTCATCAGAGAATCCAAAGGTTTTTAACACATCTGCAAGAAAGGAAAGATTAACTCTATCAAAGGAATTTTTCCATATCCATTTTTAGAATCAAACCTTTTTCATTGTTGGAGAGGCTGGTGTGAATGGCTTCTTGTACTAAGATGATGTTGTCCACAATCTTCCTATTAGGGACAAACCCTCCTTGGTTTTCTGTTATAAGGGAGGGAAGGAGGGATTTCGACCTACCAGCTATTATTTTGGAGATAATCTTGTATGAATTATTGCATAGAGATATGGACCTGAAATGGTTGAGAGTAGATGGTCAGGGATTTTTGGGTATTAAGGCCAGAAAGGTTCAGTTGGTGTACCCTCCAATCTTCCTTTTTCTCATTACATATCTTATCATTTTCAGCAGATACTTCTTGATGAAATGCCAAAATGTTCTGTAGAAAGCTATGGGAAAACCATCCAGTCCTGGAGCCTTGTCTGGTTGCAATTCCCATACTACTGCCTTTAATTCTTCTTCCGTCACTTCCTTAGCGACGGAGATATTACTGTTGTTGTCTATAATTATTGGGATGTGTCTCGGAAACTCTTCAGGGTTTTCCTGGCTATCTTGAGCTATGAGGAGTTTTTTGAAGTGGGTGAACGCTTCATTTTTTATTTCTTCTTGTCCTTTTAACTCTTGTCCCTCCCTTCCTGTGATTTTTCCAATATTGTTCTTTATCCTTCTTGTTTTTGCTGAATTGGGGAAGAAGGAGGTGTTCTTGTCTCCAGCTTGTATCCATATCTGTCTTGACTTGAGCCTCCAAGTTTCTTCTTCTTGTCTATTGTTTCTATAGATTTTCCATTGCACTTCTTTTTCTTTTGCTTGCTTCTCTATGGTACTATTACTACTCTCCAATTCCTCTTGGATTTGTTTTAGCTCATTTTTAAGATCTTTTTTCTCTTTGTGTGGTTCTTTATATCTGTTTTTTTCCCAATCCTTTAGGCTTACTTTTGTTGCTTTTATTTTTGTTTCCCATATGTAAGTGTGAGAGCCGCTAATGTTATTTTTCCATACATTTTCCACTTCTTTTTTTTCTTTTTCATTGCTGCCCCAAAGCTAATTATATCTAAAAGATAGCGATTCGTAGTTTTTAGCCATGCCAAGCTCCATAAGTACTGGTTTATGATCAGATGTTGCTGATGGAATAATTCTGGAGGCTGCTCTGCTATAATTGACTATCATCTTGTCTCGGATGAGGATCTGATCTAACCTTTCCTTGATGTTTGCCTTGTCTATTGTTCTATTGTCTCATGTATATTTCCCATTTTTTTGTGGGATGTCAATAAGGTTGCTTTGGTCCATTATTTCTTATAGAGTTTCTTTTCTTGGATCCAGCAAGAATTCCCCTCCTCTTTTTTATTCAGCTTTAAGTATTAGATTTAGATCTCCCACAACTATGAGGTTATCTTCACTATCCTCCCCAATGCTTTATTTTAATGTTTTCCAGTAGTTTTCCTTGTCCTTATAGTGGTTGGGGGAGTATATATTGTAGATGTTGGCTTTCCGACCTGTTTCAACATTCTCCAGCTTAGTATTTATCCAATGTTCTTTTTTTGTGTGTTGTTGCAGTTTCCATTTCCCTTTTTTCCATATGGTGCTTATCCCTCCTGAATCTCCATTAGCCGATATCGCTTGTCCTTCATAAATCCCATATGTTTCTATAATCTTATCCATTTCTTGACTGCTAAGCTTTGTCTCTTGAATTAAGAGGATGTCAGGTTTTTCACTTTTGATCAGGTCTTTTAAAAATTTGATTTTGGAGGGGTGACCCAACCCTCTACAATTCCAAGAGACAGCTATCATTATTTATTATTATGGGCGATTGCAGGGCCCTTCCCTTTGTGTGCTTGTTGTACTTTTTCTTTATTCTTTGTTCCTTTTTCTAGAAAGTTATCCAGTCCATGTTTTGTTCTCAGTGAGATGTCTTTGGCTGCTTCTTCATCCCTGATTTCTTTGTTTGTTCTCCTTCCAACTTTCTTTATGTTCTTGGTGTTTTGAGGGGTTTCTTTGGTTTTGTTTCTAGTTAAGATTCGGTCCAGGTTTTGAGGTAAGCGTTTTTCCACCTGGTGAGGGGATCCAGGGGGGGTAAGGATGGGGGATGTGAGGAGAGAGCGCTTAGGTGATGAGATGGAGATTGGATCTAGTGGGATGAGGGAAGATGAGAGGATATCAAAAGGGGTTTCGAATCATGGTTTATAATGTTACAAACATTTTTTTTCATTAAAAATTATTTATTTTATGTATTTTTTCCAACTCTATTTTATTAAACCCAATTCTATCTTAGTTTGATCCAGTTTTGGCTGGAATCATGGTTAGATAGGCAACTAGTTCTGATTTTTATAACTATGCTCATACTAGATAAGATATATAAAGATAAAGTACTACTTGGTACTTACCTCTCCCAAAATGTAACGAAACCATTGAAGGAGGAGCAAAGCAAGCTTCAAATCAAATATTCAACAAAGAAAAGTAAACAAACATGCTTGATGTTCCAATCCTTAACAAATATTTCTGAAGAAAATTTTCATTCTCTAAGATGAGTCAATACACCAATTATTTTCTAAGGAACACCTCTTGGGGAAGCCCAAATGATTCTTCCCCATATTTGTAGATGACATCTCTAGTAAACCTGTTGGTGTAGACTAGTGCAACTCACCTTGGCGGATTTGAACTAAACACTTACAAGCACTAAACTAGTATAATGGCCAACAACTTTGGCGATAATTGGTTGAGGTAACCTCTTAGAATGATTTTCTGCACCATTTGTAGAACAGATAAGAATTTTCACTCTTAGTGTCGAAAGTGTCCTAAAAACAAAATAATTTCTTGGGCTGATATTTTCTCAATAAGTCAATTTTTCTTACAGTATTTTTACTTGGGAAAACATGTGCTTCTTTTGTCAACATTCTTGCATATTATGTTTTATTTCATATCATTTTCCTTGAATGTGGAATTGTGTATCCTGTAATTTTCAATGTAAAGGAAAAGTATGATGTTGGGTGTTTGAATTTTGTTTTGCAGCTTAAGAAGAACATTCAGCTCATTGCACTAGCAACAAGTTGGACTAACCATGTAGATGATTGGTACCCTCAAGTTTCTGCTAGTCATATAGGCACAAGTTTCATTATCTCAGCTGCAAAACAAAGAGGTAATGAAAAGAAACCTCGGAAAAACAATGCTCCATAGTGATGGCTACTCCAAAGGATGCTAGAGTTTTGAAGATTGTTTATTGATGTAAAGGTGGAAGGTTCTCCACCGAAGTACTTCAGTTATTGTGTGCAATAACAAAGAAAGCTGGATGATGAGGTGCATGATTTTCTGTACATTTATTAATGCGTTCTAATTGACATTAATAATATTATCTCATCTTATTTCACTCTAATGTTACCACAATTTGTTTCATTTCAAAAGGATTAAGGAGAATACCTGGAATTTTTATGTATAAGGTTGTGATATTCCTAGAAGAAGTAGACACTATACTTGGAGGGAAGCTGCTGAAAGTTCTAGGATTTTGTCACTGCTCACACTTCAGGTTTGTCTATATTTATTTTGTATTTAGTTGCTCTAAATAATTTGAAATATACATGCAAACACTTAAGGAATTTAAGATATGAAATTATTTCATTTATAACTTGTTGAACACATTTATAGGTTAGGTATCTTGATGATTATATCAAATGGAAATATATTGTATACCCATAAGATCATTGTCCTGATTGTAAGCTTGTGGAAAAAGAGGGTGTTTATTTTAGGAATGCTACCTTTTGTGGGAAAATATATGAAGGTGGTGAGGCTAAGAATTTATTGGACATTGGAAACCTGTAAGACATTCATATCTCTGTTGTCAAACATGGTAGAAAAATTGAAGAGACTGAAGGTAGTGTATTCCATGTTTCCTTCGATATGTTCAGATATATTTGATCCCTTTAATCATAATGTGATGGTTTTGTGATGTGCTGAATTTTTCTATTAATTTGTTTATTAATAAATAATGTTTGGCTTGAATCAGGTTTGTGTTAGAAATGATTCTAGTTTGAAGCAAGTTTATGTTAGCAATGGGTATGTGAAGAAGGAAGTGACCAGGTGAAATCATGTGTTATTAAATACAACAACAATATAGATGTTGCCCTACTTGTTAGCCGGATTATATCCTAAAAAGAGTCTAATTCCCATTAGTCACAGGGATTATTCCTCCTTCAAGCGCTTCAGGAAGTTAATCAATGTAGAGGACACCATCATAGAATCCATGAGTAGCTGCAAGTAAGATCATTTTGATCCTCATGGTTTACTCTAAACTAGAAGGTATTTCTCACCTATGTATTTTAATCATTCATCTGTTGCATCTTGTGCTTTAAGATTCTTCATTGGTAGTCACATGGACACATTGTATGAACCCATCACAACTTCACTAATTATAAATGCTTATGGAAGCATAGTATGGAGTCTGACTCACTACTATTGTGCACAATAATCCCATGACTATTATTACCAACAATACCAATTCTAAATACTAACAAATATCGAGGATGGTGTATTAGCTTATGTAGTGGAACACCACTTAATGCTCTTTTTACCTTTTCAAATATTTTATGAAAAAAATTTGATTGAGAGTATCTATTCAGCCAAATTTTCCCAACTTTGGCACCTCCCCAAGTGAGACATCCCACATTCCCCTAGGAGATGATTAAGAGTATATATTCAACCAAATTTTCCCAACACTATCACTTTCCCAAGTGAGACAGTGCACTAGGGACAATTAAGAGTATCTATTGAGCCCAATTTACCTTAAGACTCACACCTACCTAGGTGAGAATGCCCACTAAGGATCGATTAAATAAGAGTATCTATTCAACCAAATTTTCCTAGGGAATTTCACATAACCAGGTGAGATAGTCCTTTAGGAGCAATTAAGAATAGCTACTCAACTGAATTTTCCAAACTCTTGCACCTAACCAGGTGAGCTAGCCCACTAGGGGCAGTCAAGAACATCTACTCAGCTAAATTTTCCCAAGACTTGCACGTACCCATGGGACTCTGGCTAAGGGAAAAAACCACCCTTGCTCACCACCCTTCTAAGACCAGGTTGACTTGATTTTTTATCTGAGAATTCAATTGATGCATTTTAACTAAATATTCCTCTTATGTTTTTTCTATAATCGGTGAAATTTCTGGTATAGGATTAGGAAGTCGGAGGATAATTTGATAAAAGTAACTAGAACCTTCCCATGGGACATCCTGCTAGGGCGATTAAGACTATCTATTCATAAAAAATTTCCCAACACTTACAACCACCCAATTGAGAAGGCCCGCTAGGGATGAACCTACTAAGGTAATTGACAGTATCTATTTAGAAAACATTGTACAAGACTTGCAACTACCCAGGTGAAATAGCTCACTAAAGACAAACATGTTTAAGGGAATTTTAACCTTGGTTGGGGAATAACAACACCCCTGTTTTACCAACCAAATAAACCCCATTTAACTTGTCTTTGACTCTATGTGTGTATGTGTTTTTGTTTTCAACTCTTTTCTCTCTTTCTACTTCTTGTGTGTTCTCTTGGCAAAGTTGACACAAGTTCAAAACCACTGGAACCATCCATGCAAATTTTGTACAATCCCCGTAGCCAAGAACATATTATACTAGATTCAAAGAACTAGGAGATATATCTTTTCCATGTCTATCTTTTACGTGCACATATGGTCATCGATTCAATTTTTTGTTGGTTATCACATTCACTACTACAATATAAATTCAAATGCTGAAAGAGTCTGGCTATGGAAACTAGATCATTTATCACATAAGCAACTCAGCTTGTTTTTTTTTTGTTTCATAGACTATTTACAGTGCCTACAAGGATCAAGGCAATAATGAGTGGTATTGTTTCATTTCAAGGCTATATAGAACCCCCTGAAGATAGGGATTGAGTATGAGAATAAAATAGTTAATCACCTAGACAAATCAATTCACTAAGATGCTAAGTTTTTTTAATCTCCTACAAAATGCGTGATGGTTTTTTGTATTCGGGAAATAGTATGTTGTCATTTTTTGTTTTAAATCACCATGAAAATGGTCATTAAATTTATGAAAGGGTTCAAATTTGTGCCACTTTGTAATATCAATTTTCTAAATGCAAGCCATATTCTTGCAGAATATGTTCCCAAAAGTTTTTTATACTGAAAATAGAGGCAACATTATCAATAGGGAGTAAATAATCATTTTTCAAGCCACTCAAATTGTTTTAAGGTCTACTCCCATTTTCCCTTGCGAGTTGTTGTTTTATTCAAGGCTAAACATCTTCATAAATTATAAATTATCTTAGGATAAATGGGTTCTTTCAGTGGTCAACATAACTGTAAACTACAGATCTATCACTCAAAATATTTATAGATGATAGAGCATCTTATCTACCTATGGAAGAGAAGCTCTGCATTACATAGAGAAGTATTCTTTTTGTCCTATAATATGCTAGAGCTTTAAAGATAGTAATATATTTACACAAGGGACATTCAAATATATTTAGTGTAGCAATTGTGCCCCAAAAGTCATAGAAATAACTTCCTCTTGTTGATTTTGTCTTTGATATGTACATTAATTTTCAGTTGGCTAACACTACCTATTCCATATTGTTGTAGGATACAAATCTTCATAGCACAAATATACATATAGTCATCTTTATTTATTCATTGGAGCATATGCATATTTTACACAAAATAGTTAACTTAGTTCATATAGATTACAATCTCAAACTTGTTCTAAGACTTATTATAGAATGGAATAAATGTATTCTACTTGTATGTTTGTACTTCCCAACACTTCATTTACACCTCCACCCGATTTTCATAACTTCCATAACCATTAGGTAGGTACTTGCACCTTCGATGTTATTTTGCTTGTTTAGTAAAATATTTTCCAAGACTTTACAAAGTTTTACAATTTCTTGAAAGTTGTATAGTTTAGAATTTATAAAGTTTCAAGGTTTTTGTTTTTTAATTCTAGTTCTTTAAAGGGTGTTAGCTCAATGGAAGAGCGCCTGCTTTACAAGCAGGAGATTGGTGGTTCAATTTCTTCGTTCCCTGATATTCATATGGAATGGTGACAAAGACTCTTTTGACCATCACCAATGAGATTATGGTGACATTTTTTGACCCTCACTAATGATCTTAAGGTGATATTTTTTTACCCTCACCAATGAGCTTATAGTGACATTTTTTGACCCTCGCCAAAATATGAAATGGTGAGGGGCAACAACCGCCACCATATATATGCATCAATATTGACGGACATGAAAGGTCCATCACTATAAATCATTTTTATTTAAATGAAATGGTGACAGTCACTATCCATCATTATAATCATTATTCGTGACGGAACTTGAATGTCACCACAACACCTATACTTTTGGTGGCACAACCATTGGTGATGTTCAGGTTTTTGGTGATGGAGGCTAACGTCCATCACCATTGCTCATATAAAATTGTGATGGTCATCATCCGTCATTATAAATCATTATTGGTGACGAACCTTGAATGTCACCACATCACCTATACTTTTGGCAAAGCCACCTTTGGTGACGTTCAAATTTTGGTGACGGAGTCTCTTTTGACCATCACCAATGAGATTATGGTGGCATTTTTCGACCCTCACCAATGTCCTTTTTTCTTGTAGTGTCTGTTACAATGTCCTCTCTGGTCCAACTTTCTGCGGTTGTTGCTACTTTATCTGTTGCTTCCCGTAGCAAGATTCTTCAGTCTTCTTGCTAATGATTTAGCTAGATCTGCAATCGCTCTGATACCATGTGAAATTTTCTAAATATTATTTATGCAGAAACCCTGTTGTTAAATCTGGTTATAATTCTCCTACTTAATCAAGTTATTAATATGAAATTTCAGTATTAACATCGAAGTAAACACATTAACACTACTCACTGATACAAATCTAAAAATGAATACATGCACACAAACAAAGTGACACACAAGATTTTCTAGACAACTTTCCCCAAAAAAACCCAATGTGGGAAAACCGATCTTCTAGCTGCTGGAGGGTTTATATTATTATGTAGAATCTAAGTACAACAAATTTGGGCACCTTATTGGTTAACCCGACAAAGAAATATAAGATCTACAGCAATACCTGATGTTTCAGAGAAAAAAAACTGGACTGATTCACACCCTCAAATAGGATTTACAGAACTCAACCCCTTTCTGCCTCTAGAAACCCCTGCACTACTCTTAAGCCCTCTGTGTTAGCCCTGCTGATGCCCCTATGCTGCTCAAGAGAGGGATGCGTAACCCCAGACTGGGTGATGCAGTCCTTACGTTGCCCTGACTGGCCCTGCGTAAGCCTGGATGGACTTCTGCTACCTCTGCGCTGCCCTTTCTGGGCTTGCGTAGTGGCTAAAACCCTATGTGTTGCACAACTGCTGCATAGCCTCTGCTTCTCTGCGCTACTCATGGTTGCTGGTTCTATACCTCTAGTTGACCCTTGGCTCTGGAATCAGATCAGCCTCTTAGCCAATACTACCCCTCGCAGTAGCTGAAACACTTTTGGATATTCTTAGCAAACCACGCCCTAGAATTCCAGCTTAGTCTCAGTGATCTGCCTCCGTGTTTGTTCTCTAACTGACTCCAAGCCTTTCCTTTATAATTTTCTCGTTGGGAAACCAATGACCATGATATAATATTGATTCGATGACTAAGATTAAAATAAATGTTGATCCATGTGACTTAAGTCATTTCTATCAAATGTTTAAATTAATTACCTTTAAGATTTTAATTTTCCTAAGTTAGACTTATGGTCCTTAATTAAAAATACTAATTAATTAATTATCTCCCAAACTGGATGGAATTTCTCAAATCCATTTATGGGTCTTGGATATCTCATGTACTCTAGTCTCTCCACAAATTTAGGGAGCTAGAGCACATCCGAAGCTATCCCAACACATCAAAAAAATCAACATCCCCCTCCATCATCACCATCATGGGTCTTCTCGGATTACCCATAACCATAATCTAGGTTTTATAGGTTTACCTTAAACCATGCCCAAGGCTTTGTCGGCAGACCCTAAACCATGCCTACAAGAATCCTTGTCCACTTCATTCTCACACGTGGTTTCTGGCTTACCACAAACCTACACTTCAAAGTGGTTTTTGGCTTACCACAAACCTGCATTTATAAAGTGGTTTCTGGTTGACCACAAACCTGCAATTACAAAGTGGTTTTAAGATTACCACAAACTCCATGGGGGTTCACATGCCTTACAAGACTTACAACACAACTTCATGTACATAATATTACAGAATTTTGAAAGGACCATTAGAAAACAACATATGTGACACATACTACATGATCATGAGTCTATTCTACAAACTCACACAAACTTTCAACTAGTTGGCCATCATCCTTTAATCATTGTTGCTCCTCTGTTACCTCATCTTTTGAAATTGTTCACATCTTGGGCGTCTTTGTCTTTGTCAATTAAGTCTTGGAACTCCATGCTTAACCTATTATTTGTTAGAGTAGTCAGTTCTAACAAATTAACTTCATATTGAGACGGCTAATCTCAATATGTATATTGATTTTAATTCCAAAATACTCTCACCATATAGAAAATTGATTTACCCAAACATGCACAAACAACCATGCTTTAATTGAGTCATCCTGGAAATTGGATAAGCGAAGAATATTCCCTCTAAATGAGAAGTTCAATAGAACTTCCCTAAATGTAAGATCTCCCTCCCTTAATGTTCTTTGGATAACTATCAATGTCTTTAAAGCAATCGTCTAGTTATGAGTTTTGGCCAGTCACCTGACAAGAGCATGTATACAATAAGCTACATCCACTTGAGGTCGAGCTGATGAGGTCACCGGAAAAAGTTTTCTAACATGCCTTTCCTTTGAAGGACACTTGACATGATTAGTGGCCTTAACCACAACTACATTTAACTCCTTGTAATCACTATTGACATTATTAAATTAAATTAAAATTTATAAAACATTTTGTATTAATAATATAAATATGAATTATATATATATATATATGATCGTTGAAAATGTATATATATATATATAAAATATTAAAATTGAAACCAACATTCCAATTAATTAATTTGATTTAAAGTTAATGGGTTTTATTAGAATTAGACATCATACATAAGGAAGAAGAAAAAAAGATACATACATGAAAACAAACATTCAAATTAATCTGATTTAAATTTAATGAGTTTTATTAGAATTAGAAATCATATCTAAGGAAGAAGAAATAAAGATAGATACATGAGAACCGGGAATATTTTAAAAATATTTTAAATAATTGACCTTAATTTCATTAAATATTTTTGAAATTTAATATTATTAAAATATAAAAACAATAATTTTAAAAATATATTAAAATTGGATTATTATATATAAAAATGATTAGATATAAAGAATATATTATTTGAAATATTTTAAATAATTCACATGAATTTTATTAAATATTTATGAAATTTAATAATATTAGCATATTATGGTTGGCTAGAAAGTTTATTATGAGCTTGAAACAATTGTAAGTTGGTCGATCTTTACATTTAGAGTAAAAAGAGGTCTCTCTTTGAGACCCTCGTCACCCTTGTTGTCTTATACCGATGTGAAGTTTGGGGTTGCAAAATATCCAAAGAGTCGTGGAGGAAGATTGAGATGATTCAAAAGTAATTCATAACCTACAACCTTAAGATCAAGGGAAATACTCCCTATCCTATCCTCGTGATCAAAGCTGGTTTGTCCTCTATTGAAAGTATGACTATGTTTAGATATCTGATGTATAAGAAGAAGCTTTACAACATGGAATCCAAAACGCTCCCTAAAATTGCTTCTAACTTTAGTCAAAACCACCACCTTCGTCTCAAATGCGGGTCACATAAGGATGCCGAGTCTTGGCTCAATCATTTGGGAATTAAGGAGGAGCTCAGTATGGAAAGAAAATATAGCGTAAAAAATACTATCACCTCCAAGTTTGAGGACAAGCTGTGGGAATATCAGGGGTTGGAGGGTAAAATGAAGCTAAGATACTATAAAGAGGTGATCAACCCCACCCTTGATAATTAGAATTATCTCTCTGTGTTGACCAGTACTAAGAAAAAAATGAACATCGTTAGGATAATAACTAATTCTCATGAGCTTCAGAGTGAGACCGGGTGGTGGTCTATTCCCGAGACCCCCTAGAACAATAGAATCTGTCAGATTTGCGATACTAAGCAAGTGGAAGATGAAAAGTGCTTTCTTTTAGACTGCCCGACTCTTGCTCACATTTGCTCTCAATTCCCTAACATTTGTCACACTTCCAATCTTCTGGACCTATTAAGCCAACCCACCTATAGCGATCTTGGAACGCTTCTTTCCCTTCTCTTTGATCATAAGAACAAGATTTTGAAAAATCAAACTTTGATTCTTTCTCCTTTCTTGAGGTCTGATAGACTGCATTGGTCTTATTGGACGCTAATCATCATCATCATCTATAAAATATAATTAAATATTTAAAAAAAAACATGATCAAAATATATTAATTGGAATTATTTTGGATGGTTGGCAGAATGATTGTTATTTGACCTACCTAAGTGGAAATATAAGACTATGATCAAAATATACTAAATAGAGTTATTTTGAATTGTTAAGTAAAATAGTTGTTTCTATTTTTTTTTGGGTGGACCACAACATCACTGCTATCATCACAATGGAGAATTAAACAAGTGACTTGACATCAAGAAGTGTCTTAAAAGAACACCTCATCACCATCTGTCCAAAACCCTATGGGCAAATAAAGTAGTCGTTATCTCCCCTACATGAGTAAAAATTAGAACACCTCATCACCATCTACCTAAAACCATATAGGCAAATAAAATGGTTCTTATCTCCCCTCTACATGTATAAAAATTATAATTATAATAACTATATACTTATAGATATTATTATATTAACCCTTACCCGGAAAGATGATGAGCTAACGTGACATGTTTGATGATTTCCCCATGAAAGCTCAACATGTACGCGGTGAGAGAAAAGGGGGATCTTATGTGTCATTGGTCCACATCTCACTTAAAAAAACCATACGGCCAATAATATTCGCTTTTCCATCAGCCAAAAGATTGTTTTATCAGGTTAAAAGTGTCGCCTCTTCGGTGGAATTGAACCGGTAACTTTCTTGCTGGTCCAATTAATGACGTCGAAGAGAGAAACGGTCCCTCATATGTGTAACGCGTAGGGACTGGAATGTGCCTTGTTCAAAGCTCCAAACGTGTGTGTACAAAGATTGGGGTTAAATATTCCGATAAGGATGCTTCTGTCTGCAGGTTATAGAGCCAATCCCGTTTGAATTGTAAAAAATTAAGTTCGATTTGTCACAGAGTTCAGCGGATTTGTGAAGTCAACGATAGCCTGAGACAGCGGTTTTTGAACTGTGAAAAGATGGACTGGGATGATTCACACTTGTTCAACCGATCCTTTTGAGAATGTTTGCGGCTTTTGATGGTTTTGGGAATGGCGCCTGTGTCCGAGGCGAATGTCCATTACCATAAATGGAAACTCAGTTATCAAAACTGGTCTTCTGATTGTATGCCAACAACGATCATCTCCATTAATGGGCAGTATCCGGGTCCCACGATCAGAGCTCGGGAAGGAGACACTATTGTCGTTGAATTAGAAAACCAGATGCCCAGTGAAAATGTTGTCATTCACTGGCATGGAATTCGCCAGGTGCGATTAGGTCTCCATTAAATTAAATTTCAGAGCTCATTCTTATTTTGATTGATGGTTTCTTTCTTTGCCCACAATATATGTTTTTTATAAACCATAATGGTGATGATGGTAATGCTCATGTGCTTCAGTACGGAACTCCGTGGAATGATGGCACTGCTTCCATATCTCAATGTGCGATTCAACCGAGCATGACATTTATTTACAGAGACGTTGTTGAGAGAGTATGTTTAGATCGTATTCCCTTTTCCTCAATTGGAGCGTAGCATGTATTGGAAATATTCCCAACCACCGCTACGAATAAGAGTAATAGTAGTTCACACTTGAATTGATTTTTGTTGCACGAAAGATAAGGGGCAGGTTTCAAATTTGAAGGTGTTTACATACAGAATCCGAAAACAGAGTACTCAAGCCTACTCTGCGTTTAATTTATATTTCTTGTCGTTGACTTATCATTTTCTCGCATACTGCAGCACGCAACTTTTAGAGTTTACCACTTAAGCATTCAATGAAAGTTATATTTCCACTGATGAGATATCGTCGAGACCCACCAACCATTTCCGTATTACCAATCCGCCACAAACCTTTGTTATTTCCTTATTTCTTACATTTCTCGCATTTCGCACTTATCGCGGTTTACCGCATTGCAACCCTCACTTCGCAACTTTTATGTTTTAACTTTTAAACCCCGCACCGAAACCTTGCGATGTTGCAACGCGACATTGTTATCACATATCGCACAATTTACCGTTTACCTTTTAGCATGCTCGCAGCCCGCACTTCGCACATTTTATGTTTTACCTTTTTACCGCCCATAACTTCGCACTTCACATATTTTATGACTTACTTCTTTAATCGTCCGCAAGTTATGTTATTTTATTTGCGATGCGATGTGCTCGCAATAGCACGTGGAAAGCTTAGGAGGATAGCGCATGTAAGCATCCGCACATTGAGGATAGCGCCCACAAAGTAAACGATTTAAGTTGCGATGCGATAAGTGCCACGTCACATCGCAATCGCAAGCTCTTAAGATTTTCTCGTATCTCACAAATGTTAAAAGTTAAGATCGCTAGTATGCGATTTGCAATGGAGGCATGGACGCGATGTGGTCTCAGAGCTGGAACCTATAATATTAAAAGTACGCTATTTTGTGTTTTGTAAACTGTTCCATGTAGAAACAGAAGAATCAAGTGGAAGGACAATTTGTTTGTTATACATCCAGTGCAGCGTTGAATTGAATTAAGTTACAGGTCTCAACCATTCTATATTAAAAAAGGAATGTAATTTATTTTGTTGAGAGAGATGAATGAATAGAGAAGAGTTGAATAAATTAAAAATTCCTCTCCTGTGTGTTCCTCACTGTCTGTCTGTATATGAATTTTATTTTTTGCATATAATTGCATTCTCTGTGTTGTGGGGGAAACACATCCCTCTGTTATTTGTTTTATTTCCAATTTCCAACATGGTATCGGAGCAGGTCTAGGCTCTCAGTGAAAGAACGAGCAAATATTTATTGAAAAAGTTGAAAGGTTGTTTTGAGAAGCTAATTCTCCAACAGTGAGAAGATTTTGTTTACACAGTCAAGATGGCAGTAGCAAGCACAAGCCTAACTAGTCCCCAACTACCATAGTTCAATGGAAAGAACTATGATTATTGGACTATTACAATGAAGGCCGTGTTTGTTTCAGAAGGTATTTGGGAGCTAGTGGAATATGGTTTCCAAGAACTAGCAGATGCAGCAGCATATAATGCTTTGACACAAGAAAAAAGAGATTTGTTGAGAGATTATAAGAAGGACTCCAAAACTCTCTTCTATATTTTCCAAGCAATACATGAGAGTATTTTCCCAAGAGTTGCAGCAACATTTAAGTCCAAGGAGGCATGGGATACCCTCCAGACAGCCTATCAAGGCATGACAAAGGTGAATACAGCAAAACTTCAAATTTTGAGAAGAGATTTTGAAATTCTTTGTATGAAAAAGTCTGATAGCATAGACTCATTCTTCACACATGTGATTGGGTTGGTTACCCAAATCAGATCTCATGTTGAGACACTTGAAGAAAGGAGAATATTTGAGAGAGTCTTAAGAATTCTACCATCAAAGTTTGATGCCATAGTAGTGGCCATTGAAGAGACAGAGGATCTCTCACAGTTTTCAGTGGATGAGCATCATGCATCACTAATGTATCATGAGCACAGACTAAGCAGAGCAACAAACTCCTCATTGGAGCATGCATTTAAGACACAAATGTCTTTTGGTCAATGTGGAGGTCGAGGAATATCAAACCACCGAGGAAGAGGAAGAAGCCCACACAGAGGTGGAAGAAGCAACCTTGCAAACACAAGTGGAAGGGGCAGCAATCAAAATCTAAGCCAAGGCTTAAGCCAGAATCAAACACAAGGATAGAGGTATGATAAATCTCATATCCAATGTCATTATTGCAAAAAGTATGGTCATTATGCAAATGAATGTAGAAATAAACAAAATGACATGGGTAGTAAACCTAGTGTAAATTTCACAAAAGAAAATCAGAACCATGGGAACATGCTTTTAACTTGTAATGTAGCACAAGAAAACAAGAAGATGTATGGTTCTTAGATTCATGGTGTAGTAACCATATGACTGAAAACATAGCAATGTTTTCCTATCTATATGAGAGTGTAAAATCTGAAGTGACAATGGGGACTAATAGCAAGGTCTCTGTCATGGGAAAATGAAGAGTAAACATACTGACAAAGAAGGGAAAGAAGATGTTTGTGCCAAATATCTATTATGTCTCTGGCCTAAAATGTAACCTTCTAATCATTGGATAGCTCGTACAAAAGGGCTACAATGTGTTTTTTAAATATGATGTGTGCACAATCATGGATATACCTCCAAGTAGACAGCTCATTGCAAAAGTGCATATGACAAGCAATAGGATGTTTCCTCTCGAGATCGGATCAGACTTGAAGGAAGGAGGTGTTGTAGCAGTTTTCACACAAGAAATCTTTCAAGAAGTGAAATATGAGAACTGGTTATGACGTTTGAGATTTGGACATCTCAATTTCGAAAGTTTGAACTTGTTGCATAGAAAAGGCATGGTAAAGGGTTTACCACTCATAGAGAAACCAAACAGCCTATGTGAAGGCTGCATCTTGGGAAAACAACATAAAAAATCATTTCCTGCAGGAAAGAGTATAAGGGCAAAAGCACATTTGGAGATTGTCCACTCAAATTTATGTGGACCAATGCAAATTCCATCATTAGCTGGCATTCATTATGTTGACATTTATAGATGATTACACAAGGAAGACATGGGTCTATTTCCTAAAAAAAAAAAGTGAAATGTTTGAATAGTTCTACCACTACAAATCTCTTGTTGAGAAAAAAAGTGGACAATACATAAAAGTGTTGAGAACTGAAATAGGTGGAGAATATATCTCCAAAGACTTCCTACATTTCTCCAGGGAACATGGAATACACAAGAAGTTTACCACAATGTATACACTTCAGCAAAATGGTGTAGCATAAAGAAAGAATAGGACCATCATGGACATAGTAAGAAGTATGTTGAAGGTAAACAATTTTCTAAATGATTATTGGGCAAAAGTTGTCTCTTGTGCAACTTATAGTATTAATAGATGTCCAACCAAAATTGTTATGAACATAGTTCCAGAAGAAGCATGGAGTGGAACAAAGCAATTTGTCACTCACATGAGAGTGATTGGATGTGTGGCATATGCACATGTCCCAGATTAGTTAAGAAAGCAGTTGGACAGCAAGGGGGAAAAATGTATATTTCTTGGATACAGTGATGAATCCAAGGCTTACAAACTCTATACTCCAACAACCAAGAAAGTAATAATCAACAGAGATGTTCAGTTCATAGAAGAAGAAGCTTGGTATGGAAGTTTAGAGAAGACAATAAATGTGAAGACATGTATGTCTCATGAAGACAAAGAGGAATTGAATGCAAAAAGTAATTCCTCAATGGTGACTCCTCTTCCACCAACACAAGCTCAACAGAGCATACCACAAGGAAATATTAGAAAAACGTTGAGAAATCAAGGAAGTGCTTCTCCAAGCACACCACAGGGATCAACAACTCCCTTGAGTTCAAGTGCAACTCTAAGCACATCTTCAACAAATACAAAAAGACCAAGATTCATAAATTTAAGTGAAATTTATGAGCAATAAGAAGCTGATAAAAATGCTAGTATGAATTCTTTATTTGCATTATTTTGTCATGTTGATGACCCAATTGATTTTGAAGACGCAGTCAAAGAAGAGAAATGGATTGAAGAAATGAATGAAGAGATAGGAGCAATAGAAAATAATGACCCATGGGAGTTAGTGGACCTCCCACAAAGAAATTAAGTTATTGGAGTAAAATGGGTCTATAAAACCAAAAGCAACATTGAAGGCAAGATAGAAAGCCACAAAGCAAGGCTAGTTGTCGTACAAGTAGCAGCAAGGAAGAGACTATGAAGAAACCTTTGCACCACTTGCAAGGATGGAGACAATGCAGATAATATTATTAATAGTAGCACAACAAAAATGGAAGGTTTACCAAATGGATGTGAAGTCAGTAGTCTTGAATGCAGTGCTGAAAGAGGAGGTGTATGTTGAATAACCTCCTGGCTATGAAATAGAAGGCCAAGAACACAAGGTGTGTAAGTTGAAGAAAACTCTGTATGGGTTGAAGCAAGCACCACGAGCATGGTACAAAAGGAGTGATGCCTACCTGGTGGACAATGGGTTTGACAAGTGTGATGGTGAACCCACACTCTACATCAAAGAAAATTACGGTAAGATTCTTATTGTTGTTTTGTATGTAGATGATTTGATTTTTACAGGCAATAATGTTTCTCTCATTGCTGATTTCAAAGTAGTCATGAAAAGTGAATTTGAAATGACTGACTTAGGTTTGCGAAGATATCTTTTGGATATAGAAGTAAAGCAAATAGAAAAGGGAATTTTTATCTCCCAAGCAAAATATGTTGCAGAAGTTTTAAAGAGGTTCAATATGAAGAATAGCAAGCCATCATCAAATCCAACTATCATGGGGTTAAAATTGAGCAAGGAAGATTGTAGCAAGAATGTCAATCCGACATTGTACAAAAGCATAGTTGGCAGTCTAATGTATTTGACTGCAACTAGGCCTGATATAATGTATGTAGTAAGCTTGATATCGAGATTCATGGATACGCCAAAGGAGACACATTGGCAAGCAACCAAGATAATTTTGAGGTATGTAACTGGAACAAAGGAGTATGGTGTTCTATACTCCAAAAGTGATGATTTTAAACTGATTGGTTACACTGACAGTGATTGGGCTGGAAGTGTTGATAACAGAAAGATCACATCAGGGTATGTTTTTCATTTGGGATAGGGAGCCATTTCATGGGCTTCCAAGAAGCATCCAATAGTTTCATTATCAATAGTCGAAGTTGAATATGTAGTAGCAACAGCGGCGACATTCCAAGAAATTTGGATGAGAAGGATACTCAGAAATTTATGTTATGAACAAGACAAAGGAACCACAATTTTCTGTGACAACAACTCAACAATTGCATTGTCAAAGAATTATATTTTCTACATGAGAACAAATCATATTGATGCCAAATATCATTTCATAAGGGAATTAGTTAACAATGGTGAAATTTTTTGTAGCATTTCAGATCATAGGGACATTTTGTAGATATCCTCACAAAGCCATTGAGACAAAAAAAAAAAAATTATCTCAGACAGTGTCTGGAAATGATTGATGGCAGCAGTTGTGATTAAGGGGGAGTGCTGGAAATACTCCCAACCACCACTATGAATAAGAGTGGCAGCAACCCACACTTGAATTGATTTTTGTTGCAGGAAGGACAAGGAGCAGGTGTCAAATCCGAAGGAGTTTACATGCAAAATCCGAAAATAGAGTACCCGAGCCCACTCTATGTTTAATTTCTATTTCCTGTCGTTGACTTATAATTTGACCGCATACCACAACTTGTAACTTTTAGATTTTACCACTTAGGCCTTCAGCAAAAGTTATATTTCGGCCGATGTGATATCGTCGAGACCCACCAACCATTGCCGCATTACCAATCTGCCACAAACCTTTGCTATTTCCTTATTTCTTACCTTTCTTGCATTTCGCACTTATCGCAGTTTACTGCATCACATCCTGCACTTCACAATTTTTATGTTTTAACTTTTAAACCCCACACCGAAACCTTGTTATGTTGCGATGTGACATCGTCATCGCACATCACACAACTTACCGTTTACCTTTTAGCGCGCCCGCAACCCACATTTTATGTTTTACCTTTTTACCACCCACAACTTCACACTTCGCATGTTTTATGACTTACCTCTTTAAGCACCCACAAGTTATGTTATTTTATTTGCGATGCAATGCGCTCGCAATGGCATGTGGAAAGCTCAGGAGGATAGCACCCACAAAGTAAACGATTTAAGTTGTGATGCAATAAGTGCCACGTCACATCACAATTGCAAGTTCTTAAGGTTTTCCTGTATCAGACAAATGTTAAAATTTAAGATCGCCGGTATGTGATTTGCGATGGAGGCATGGACACGATGTGGTCTCAGAGACGAAAGACATAATATTTCAAGTTCTTTGTTTTGTGTTTTGTACGTTGTTTAGTGTAGAAACAAAAGAATCAAGCGGAAGGACGATTTGTTTGTTATACATCCAGTTCAGCATTGAATTGCATTAAGTTACAGGCCTTGACCATTTTGTATTAAAAAAGGAATGTAATTTATTTTTTTGAGAGAGATGGATGAATAGAGAAGAGTTGAATAAATTAAGAATTCCTCTCCTGTGTGTTCCTCGTTGTCTGTTTGTGTATGAATTTTATCTTCTTCATATAATTGTATTCTCTGTGTTGTGGGGGAAACACATCCCTCTATTGTTTGTTTTATTTCGAATTTCCAATAGCATGGTTATATTTCATTGTAATTCTATAACAAGACGACGACTTAATGTTAATTATGTGTGCAAGCTGCGACATATTTATATTATGCCCACTATGCTCTGCAGCAGACGACCAGTTTGTATGGGTCTTTGATAGTAGACTCCGCCAAAACAGAGCCCTTCATCTATGAAAGATAACTGAGTATCATCCTCAATGATTGGTGGCATACTAGTACTTACCAACAAGCCATGGGCCTCTCATCCAATCCCTTAGTCTGGGTTGGAGAGCCTCAGGTATTATTATTCCATGGAACTACTTTCTTTTACTGCCAAACTTGGAAGTGAAATTAATAGAAGTGAATTTCTGGATTCAATGTAGTGCAGTCCCTATTGATAGAGGGGAGAGGAAAATACAATTGCTTGCTAGAAAGTAGTCAAACATGCAATGCTAACAGCAGCCAATGCTTACTATACATTTTACCAGTGAATCCTCGCAAGACATACCACCTACGCATCGCCAACGTTGCTTCCTTATTTTCCCTCAATTTTATGATTCAGGTGAAACAACAAATTCATGGATTCTACACTCTTTCATCTTTAATGATGAATTATAGCTCTTTGTTCCGTGTTTTTCAGGAACACGAGATGACCGTTGTGGAATCAGACAAACACTACGTGGAACCGATGGAGTTGGAGAATCTAGATGTCTACTCAGGAGGAACATATTCAGTTTTGATAAAGGTCGATCAGGATCCCACCAAAAACTATTAGGCAGCTATGAATGTGAAAGGGCGGAAGCCCCATATGCCAACGGGCCTGGCCATCGTCAACTATCTCCCCAATCTCTCCACCAATGTGCCCACCATCCAGCTTCCTCTGAGCCCAGTCTAGAACAATTATGCCTATAGTAAGTCACTCGCCAAGAATTTTATAGCCCTCATCAGACAGGAAGAGCCTCCTCCAATGAAACC
The DNA here is from genome assembly GCA_034641835.2 of Pinus albicaulis. Lineage (NCBI taxonomy): Eukaryota > Viridiplantae > Streptophyta > Pinopsida > Pinales > Pinaceae > Pinus > Pinus albicaulis. Next base: position 1,251,803,096 of record CM076574.1, read on the forward strand.
CACTAGGAAATTGATCGTACTGAACACATAGAACAAGGTCAATGGATTCAGAAAATGGGCCATCAACAACATATCGTTGGTTCTTCCTCCCACTCTATACCTGGCAGCGATGAAATACAAAATTCAGGGCGCCTACAATACCACGCCCCCTCTGGATGCCTACCATCCCTAAAATTACAACATCACAATCCCACCCACCAATCCAAATGACACTAAGGGATTAGTGTGTATGTTTTCAAGATGAACTCTGTGGTAGATGTGATTCTACATAATGAAAACACACTAATTGTGAATGAATCGAGGGTCCATCCATGGCACATGCACGGTCACTCTTTCTGGATTCTCGGTTACAGCAACGGGTTGTTCAATCCTCGAGAGGATCCTAAGAAATACAACTTGGTGAATCGTCCTCTTCGTAACACGGTGGCATTGTTTCCATACGGATGGACAGCTCTGCGGTTCAGGGAAGACAATCTGGGAGCATGGCCTTTCCACTGCCATTTCGAAACTCATTTTTTCATGGGAATGGGGGTGATGTTCGCAGAAGGTATTGACAAAGTAGGAATGTTGCCTCATTCTTCCATAGGATGTGGACTCACACTGAACAAAATGATGCATAACTAATCCATGGTTGACATGGATACCTATACTAGCTATGTTCCACCCCAAGAAAAAAACATAGATGACTAGTTTTTAACTATGGCATAAATTTCCCCATTCTTTTGTTTAATTGTATATTGCAATATTCCCTAACCTGATCATCATAGAAAAGTTTGGGATGTTTCTGATCGTTAACTTCACTTTATTACACATTCACATTATTTAATATCTACGTTTTTCCGTCATGTCTCGACCGCATATTCCACATGTCTCCACCACATAGTATAGTGACTAGTTGAAAATAATGGATAATATTGTATTATTGGAGAGAGTTTGTTTCTTAGTTGTATGATTGTCCTAGATTAGGATTAGTCCCTATTTTCTAGGAGTGAGTTCCAAACTCCCTAAATTGATGTGAACATATATATATTTCTGATTCTATGATTAATTGAATAGAGTTTTTTCTGCATGGGAAGTCTCCAGGTGAAGCTTGCTCACCTATAAACTTCTAGTTTGAGATTATAAGTTTTGTCTTCCTTAATTTTTAACATGGTATCATAGCTGGTGAGCCTTAGTGGCTAGTCAGTGCCTTAGTGGTAGAATCAAGTGCCTTAGTGGCTAGAGTGCCTCAGTGGCAGAATCAAGAGCCTTTGTGGTAATAGTGGAGCCTTAATGGCTAATTAATTCAAGAGCCCTGGTGGTTGGGTGTGTCATAAGTCTTATTGGCTAAAGCTTGGAGCCTTAGTGGTTGGAGAGACGTAAAAAAAAAAAATCTCTCATGCACACTGGAGCAGTGTGGAATTTTGGTAGAATTTACACGCTGGTCAACTGAGATTTGATCGGGGGTAAACGTGGGTTTGAGGCTCGTTCGCGCATTGTTCGACCATCCCTTGGACCAATTTGATTCGACGTGCCCAGGAACACAGACCCGACATCCAAATTGCATGTTGTATTAGTGGTGACTTTGGCACGCTTGATGGGTTGGGAGATCACCATCTGTGTGGTCGATTAGTGGACAGAGTTGTAGATCTAAGTTGAGATCGCATTTTGAGCGGATCGATTGGCGAACATGGTCTATCTCTATTCGATCTATGTGCTTCGCCTATGGTGGATCTGGTGTGAGTTGAGATAGCCCTCATGACATTGCAACGGAAGTATGGTGGATCGTTGGTGCGGTTGGATTTGTGCTTTGTAGCATGCTACGGTAGTTGGGCATAGAGCTGATACCCGAGGTCAGTGTTTCTTTCGAATTTGATGCTCGATGTTGTTGTGCGGTGAGAGATCAAATATCGTGGCAGATGGTGCCACAGTGTGATTGAGATCGTGCTAAAGTAAGAGTGGTAGAAAATAGGGCAAAGGAGATCATTTTTTTAGTGGTGTTTGGCAGCAATCATGTTCCGCATTGTGGCATGGGTGTAATCATGGCATCGATAGAAGGCGGTGCCTTAGTGGCGCAAGACAAAGTGACCCTTAGTGGCATAATCGTGGTTGTATTTACCTCCAACCAATCGTGACAATGTGGGTTACAGTTTCGTGTATCAGAATAGTGTGGTGAGCGTTGCCCTTCCGATTCATGCTCGTGGGTGTAGTTTAATTTGAATTGCAATCTTAAGGGATTATATTGCAATAAATGGGTCATGGTTTATAGTTGTATTACATTTGTATTAAGATCCATTTGAAATGTATGCATATATTTAAAAGTATGCTTGTGTAATAAACTCCAAATTTATTTAGATGATGTTTTGATGCCTTGGTGGCCAAGATTGTTATTTTTTTTATTGAAAGCATCTTTGTTGTTGGAGATTCAGAATTTTTTGGTGGATCCATAGATCAGTCCTGACACAATGAATAACCATATTGCAGAAGCATACCTGAATGAGAGAAATAAGATCAATGGATTGAACTACACAAATCGGAAGTTCAAATTACAAACACTGCTCAAGGGTTCAAGTGCATGCACAATTGAAAATGGGGATGAAGCGAAACCGACCATAGCTGGAGGTGGAACAACTGCAACAATAAAATATTGGGAGAAGAGGGAGAACAAAGCGAAGGTGTTTCTGAAGATGTTAGTGAAGAACATCATCATCCCTCGCATCAGAGAGTGTAAATCTTCCAATGATATTTGGGTGACTCTCAAGGATCTGTATGAGACAAAGAACACAAATCGATTATTTTTCCTGAAGAGTAATATTCTCTCCATCAGAATAGAGGAGAATGAAATTTTTTGCTGCATACATCTCTCGAATGAAAGATCTGAAAGACAAGCTAGGTGATATAGTGGAGAAAGTGTCGAACATTGATCTTGTCACGGTTACCTTGAATGGTATGACTGATGGTTATCAGATGTTTATTACAGGGATGTCAATGAGGGAGAATGCTCCCGCTTTTGAAGATATGACAGGTATCTTGATGTAGAAAGAAGAGAGGCAGATGAATCACAAGCTTCAGTATGTAGACCTTGCATCAATGGCGAAGAAAAATCCTTTCAGAAGGAAACCTAAAGTAGGACAGAAAGGTGGTGGGACACCTTAGAAATGGCCATTTCAAGGTATATCTTCAACCAGAAATGATTCAAGAACCAAGTGTTTTTATTGTGGTAAATCGGGTCACATTGTTAAACATTGTTATAAAAAGAGGGTTGACGAAGCCAGACATAGAGAAAATAAACATACATGGCGCTTTGCTGACAAATATCAGAATCATGAACTCAAATTGTTTGTGTCTGATTCTGCTCTTTCTACTGAGATTGATGAGGTCGAAACCCATTTTGTGGATTCTAGAGCATCCACTCACATTGTTAGCCACCCATAAAATTCTGTCATATCAGATGGTGGCTAAATAATGTTGGATAGCCTTCAAGAAACAATTTCATGATTAAAATTGCTGATACTTGAAGACTATTTCATAATGTCATATCCTTGGTTAATATTCACTACTGTTTCCATTCAGAACTCAGAAATCCTGCTGATTTCTAAAAGCCAAAGTACTTCTGCAAAGGACCCTTTTCCCTTTTTTCTTTTTTCCACCATTAACCTCATTTTCTATTTTCCATTTCCCATGAAAGCCCCACAATTTCATGTTTCTCCCTTTCCATTTCATTAAAATCCCTTTTATAAGGTTAAAAACCCACTTTTTAACCTTACCGAAACCTTCATTTCCTTCAAGAAACCCTTCAAAAACCATGAAAATACATGTTTGTATGTATAGGACTTAAGCCCCTCAAGCTTAAGCCCCTAACCCTTTTCATCCATATACCTGTACCCTGGAACCGAGTTCTAAACCCTTTGGCGCTCAGCGCAAATCGCGATATCGCATTTTCCGCGGTTTGTTTAACGGACCCATCGCAAAAACTTGCGATGCAATCGTTCCGCCCGATCGCAAATCGCGAAATCGCAGTATCGCATTTCATCTCATTTAAATTAATCGATCCATCACAAATATTTGCGATACGTTTCGATCGCATCGCAAATATTTGCGATGCGATCCGCTTGATCGCATAATCGCATATTCCCTCCTCCATCGCAAATCGCATTTTTTGCAAAACCCCTGATCACTCATCGCAAATATTTGCGCTGCGATCCATCGCATATCGCAATTTTCAGTTTTCCTACAAAGAGCCATTGCAAATATTTGCGATGCGATCCATCGCAGTTTCCGCCCATCGCATAATCCGCCATCGAGTTTTCCACTTTTGCGATTTGCGATCAGTCCCGCCGGGCCCACCGTACGATCCCTTCGTCGCTCATATAAAATGCGCCTTTTTCCTTTGTAAAATTAAAAAACGTCATATTATATTGTGTACAAAGGTTTTTCCGCTGCCTTCTCCCAACCGTCGATCTTGCGCGATCGACGGCTTAGATTTTATCTTTTTCCACCATTCTATGATTTCTCCAATTAATCCCGACCGTTGGATGATGCCATCCAATGACCCTGCTTCCTCCGCACATCCTCCAATGCAGTTTAACCTATAAACGCAGGATTTCATAACTTTTTTTTGTATTTTGCAGGGTTTAACGTTTTCGCTATATTCAGATGAAATTCGAAAGATGAGGGTGACGACCTTCCCTCCTTCGATTTATCAAAGGAAATCATTCGCAGGTGTTAAATTCACGTTTTCAATAGTGTTTCATGAGGTATTGATGCCGTATAACCCTGCGCAGCCCTGTGTAACAGCGAGGCACCAAGAATCCGGCACAGTCAAAGAGTATCAGCTGTAGAAGACCAGAAATGTGCCAGCACAGAGAATTGAAGATAGTTTTATGGGGATTACGGCTAAGACTATTATCAAAAGCCTAATCCCCCAATCTAAAACACAGTCTGTAGAATACCTAAAGTGTTTTAGTGACAGCAAACCCTCCACCGCCACAACAAGGAGGCGAATTGATTCCTCCCAGCAACTAAACGCCAGCTGTTGCCTCAAACCTTTCAAACCAGGGCCGAACTTATTGCACAATCAGATATTTTGCCTCAGCGCAGCCAGGGAGTTACTTCTGCAAGGAAATCAATGCAGAAATATCTGCAGAGTTACTCCAAACATAACACAGAGCCTTAAAGTCAAATAAAGCTCCCACCGAGCTTTGATATTTATTGTAAAACGGTTAATGTAGAACCACCTGTGACTTCTTCATCGAGCCTCTCAAAAGGCCGAGAAGTCTTCACTCTGTATTAATTATCCTTGAGATATTTTGTTAGATCTCACCTCCTCATCTTCCTATAAATACTGCTGTGGAAGATGAGAAGTTTTGGTTGTTGGTTGTTGTTTGATCACAAGTTGTAACATTGAAACTCTCTGAAATAAATATACAAGTCTGTTGAAGTTGAAAACAAATTGAAGTCTTGGATGTCTTGATGATGCTGTTGCATGCCCGTTCCTGAGAAGGCTCTATCATTGGATTCATGAGCTTGGTTTTTGGTGAAGTATTCTAACTGTTAAATGTTTTCTCCTGTTTTCATTATGTTCCATAATTTCTTACTACAGTAGGCTGAAAGTTTTAGGCTAAGAAATGACTCCTGGAAGCACCTTAGACCTGTTCACCCTTCACTGTTTTATGTTTTCTTCTGCTCAAGTATTTTAGAGGCTTTAAACCTTCTCTTTAGTCTTCATGCTCGTTTATTTCCTTGATAGCTCAAATAGTTGGTTTCAGCATGTTATGGTTCTCCTCGCTGTCCGCTATCACTGAAAGTCATGCACAGTTTTCCCTTTGAAGTACCATTGTTTTAAGTTAACCGGAGAGGTCGGTTTTGATCTTGCCCTTTGCCATTGCTTGAACAGTTGTTTTGAAGGTCTTTATAGTTGCAAGCATAGATGTTATTTAGGTGTTCCCTCTTCTATGACTGCAATTATCAGTGAATATTTTATGTTTTCTAAGTCCTTTAAAATAAAATCTTTGAGGAAATAGGAGTTCTAATCTAGATTCAACATTTTAAAAGTTGTCTTGAAGTCATTATTTGCTTAAAGTAAATGCTTTGGGGGAATTTATGGTTATCTACCCGTTTTATCAAATATTCCTTATCATAAGCATGCTTTCAAGTTCCTCATAGTACTGCTTCTGGCTTCAAACACACGTTCATCTCATTCAAAAACAAAGGATCCCGTGGCCAAGTTAGATTTTCCCTTTGATATCCCATATCCATTGATGAGTTTGTCATGACCTTATTTTGACTCCATAGCCCAATGAACTGGATACTTTTTCTCTCTGTCTATCTTTCCTAGACCTTTCATATTCTTCTATATCAACTCAACCTAACCAAACAAACATCCGCACTTAATAACTAGTCTAAAATCCATAATCAAAGCAAACAAGATAAAACTTTGCAAACAAATATTTGAGAGATCCCTCTCTGAGAACAGGAGGACTAGATCCTGGAACTCTAAAGATTGGTTCTGATGTTGCCTTGTCTTTTGATTTTCCAAACTGTCAAAACACGGGATACCAACATAATGGCGATCATGGTGGGACATCTGAGTCAGTGACAATCCAAATACCCCTTAGGACTTCAGAAATCCCTTATTTTCAAGAATATCCAGTGATTATTAGCCACCTCATCGCCACCAACATAATGGCGATCACGGTGGGACCCTACTGAGAATTAGAGGTTTCAAAACCTTTCTTAAAACCTTTAGGTCCAGTATAACATAAGTAACTTTCTTCAAGCACTGCCTAACATAATGGCAATCATGACAGGACTTGATTGAATCAGTGACAAACTAAGTAACCCTTAGGATTCCTTTTAATCCTTATCAAACCTTGAAGGAACCAGTTACCAAGCCATAAGAGCAACTCTGTTTGTTTGAACACCTTAGCTAAGTGCATAATCAGACTTAGAACACTCTCTTAACCTATAAAACCAAAATAAACTCAGAAAAACCCAAAATATTTCAAGTTTGGCTTCATAATAAACATGGTAGTGGACCATAGAACCTTTTACCTCCTCACGAGCTAAAAAATTCCACTTTATAGTGAAACACTCATTCCCACATATCACTTACCTTTGATGTGTTTTACCTTGTACTCTTAGACAGAGTCTAGAAAGGGCCAGATAGCCTCTGGATCTCATCCTCTTTTAGAGGTGATATATCTGGTGAATGCCCTCCCAGTCAATCTCTGGTTAGATTTTGTTGTGTTTCGTGATATCCTTAAAAAAGGATGTTTCACAAGCACTGTGGTGGACAGTGTACCTCTTTGAAAAAACTCTAAAATTTCCACCTGGCGACTCCACAATCCTGAGCAGACCTTAAGACTCCGCTGGAAAGAACCCTTACCATTATAACATTTTCCAAATCCAGTTAGAGGACTGTAGGATCAAAATTTGTGTAAACAGATCAGTTAACCTCTCAAATATTGTCATACTTGGTTGAACTTTTCTTGTTATTTTGGGTCTGAAAACACACCATAGTGGCTTCTAGAAGTATCTACACTAGAGCCCATCCTGACCCCAACCCACCTGAGATAGTTGATGACCCAGAAAGTATCCTTTGGAAGTATCCTAAGATTAAATTATCAACTGTTTTCAGATCACCCCCAAGAGCTAAATCAGTTCCTGAAAAAATTGCATCTCTGCAACACTCACAAGCTAACTTAGTTAATCCTTTTAGGACTAGGTCATTTAGTGAGTTAGAACAACTAGATTCTGAGTCTTCACTATCATCTCCTGAAACAAGTGAACATCTTGGTAGCAGAGAAACAACGCCTCCTGATTTACATTTTCTTCTTAACTTAGGTGTCTCTCATCCAAGATCAGCTCAGCAATCTACTCCTGTTCCATCTGCTTCTGTTCATCTTCCATCCACTGTTCAAACCACCACACCTCAGCCCACTTTCCCTCTTGTCAATCCACCACTTATTAATCCACCCCCACCACATATCATGGCAGCATGGTATGCTCCCTTAGCCCTTACTGTACCCCTATTCAATCTTCCACAGGACTATCAGTCCAAAATTCCATTATATGATGCTAATAATGCTACAACTGCATCACAACATGTGGATAATATGAATGACTATTTTGACCGAAATGAAATTGATGATGATTCTTTCAAACTTAGATTATTTGCTCAAAGCTTAGGGGGAGAAGTAAGAAAATGGTTTAAATGTTTAGCCCCCCGTAGTATTAACGACCTCCAAGCCTTCCATCAAACATTCCTAAACAAATGGGAAGTAAATAAGAATCCTCTCCAAGTCCTTGCTGATTACAACAATCTTCGTAGGAACCCTGGGGAAAGTGTACAAGCATATTGTACTAGATTTAACAGTGTATATAATGCACTTTCCCTAGAACTAAAACCTCCACAAGGCTCAGCCTTAAACAAGTTTCCTGAAGGATTTGACTCTGACATGACTTATTCACTGAGAGAAAGAGATTTTGCAACTCTTGAAGATATGAAAAGGGGTGCTCTTTCTGTGGAAGTCAACTTAATAGAAAAGAGAGCAAGAATGAAAACTGAAAAGAGAGTATATTTCAGAGAGGAATCCCCTCCCTCTACTTCAAGCTCAAAAATGGAGAGAATGTTGGAAGAAATGATGAAAGAGATGAGCATAATTAAGAAAGCACAAGCAAATCAAAACCAGACTGCACTTCAAAACAATCAAAACAGAAATAGAAATCAGAATTATAGAAGAGATAACAATCAAGATAAGCAAAAGGAAAGTGACCAACAAATTAGACCTCCCTTTCAACAGAACTATGTAGATCAATATGAGGAAGACATGGAGCTGGAAAGGTTGGAAGAATCACATGTAAACTTGATTGGATCAGACAGTGGGTATGATGTTTTCCTCAATGAGGAAGAACAAGGTTTCCTCTCTAATGATCAAAATACAAACACCTATGAAGATTCTGATGACTATAGATTGGGTTTTGAAAACGCAATCATGGAGGTACACAAACAATATGATCTTAGGAGCAAGGGAAGTATAGAGAATTCAAAAGATAAGAATACTAGCACTGCTGTCAAGAAAAACGCAGAAAACCAGCCCAAGAAGACAGCAGAAAAAACCAACATTTCGGCCAAAAATCCAGATTTAAATAAAGACAAGGGAATCCAGCCAAATGTTGAACAAAGGACCCCTAGCACTTCAGCTAGTGGTCCTAGTAGAACTATTCCTATCACTAGTTCAAGCAAGGTTCAGCAAATCAAAGCTGCTGAAAAGAATCCAATTGAAAAAACAGATGTAAATATTAACAAGTCAATTATTCCTTTCAGCCTTGAGGGAGAGATTGCTAAGATAAAAATTACCATCCCCCTAGCTGAACTAGTAACCCAAGAATTGTACAAAAACCAAGTTTTGAAAGCCTTAAACTTAGGAAATGATACTGACACCTTAAACTTGACAGATGACAAACCTGAGCTGTTGTTTGGCCCAGAGGTTGAAGGAAAATATCAAGAAGGACCAGTCCCTCCCTTCTATGTCAGCTTGAACATACACGATAAAATTCTACATAATGCCATGTTAGATTCTGGAGCTTCACACAATCTCATGCCCAAGGTAGTAATGGAAAGCTTAGGCTTAGAAATTACTAAACCATACAAAGATTTGTATTCTTTTGACTCAAGAAGAGTCAAATGTTTGGGTTTAATCAAAGATTTATGTGTTAATCTAGCTCAGATCCCTGCCAAGAATCTAGTTATGGATATAGTTGTAGCTAATATTCCCCCTAAGTATGGCATGCTCTTATCAAGATCATGGGGAGCCAAAATTCAGGGCAGCCTTCAAATGGACATGTCTTATGCCACCATCCCCATTTTCAATCAAAACATAAGATTATACAGGGAATCCCACATGAAGTACATGGTGAGTAACATGGACAGGCCAAACAACACTCCAATCTATTCTATTCAATCAAGTTTAGACTCCTTTATCTTGTGTAACAAAGATGAAATTACTCAACAAGGTAAAGAAAACATGGACCCAATCAATTCACCAGAACAATCCAATCTTACCTTGAATCAACTTCAAAATATTGACAATCAACAGCAACAAGAAAGTGAAAATGAGTCAAACATACTCTGGACAGTAAATTTCGATGGATCCTGCAATAAAACTAGTGCAGGGGCAGGTGTCTGGATTCAGAACACAAATCAGAGTTTTTCATACAAATTAGATTTCCCGTGCACTAACAACATCGCTGAGTACGAAGCCCTCCTCCTAGGTTTACAATTGCTCAAACAGTTAAAGGCCCAAAGGATATCTATCTTAGGAGATTCTGAACTTATCATCAAACAAATCAAAGGAGAATACTCAGCCAAGAATCCAAGGCTTAGGGAATATCGAAATGCTGCCCTAGACCTACTAAAAACTTTCGAAAAATATGAACTCATTTTCATTCCTAGAGCACTGAATCATCTAGCAAATGCACTTGCCTTCATGGCCAGCAATTGCCAAGTACCCGAAATAAATGAACAACTCAGTATAAAAGTTAAATACAGACCTGTTGTGCTTGATAACGAAGATCACTCACAAGTGTTTGAATCTGAAAAACATATAGATGGTTTCTTGAAATCAGAAAATGATTTCAGCATACCGACACCAGAAACTAGCCATGAAGAAAACTGTTTGTATATTGAACAAATCCCAGAGGCTGAAATGACATATCCTGCTGATATAAATCATTGCGAAAATCCTTTTGAAGTAGAGGTAGTGAACAATGAAGACCGAGAAGACTTGGAAGTCTTACAACGCAAAAATGATAAAATCCCAAGAAGTCTCACACCTTTAGAACACTTGTTTGATCTCAACGATGTAGCTAAAGAACCCAGAATGGAGCCTGTGGAGACAAATGTAGAAGAACACAACATAGGCAGTCTCGCAGAACCCAAGATGATCAAGCTATCCAGCACCCTCCCAGCCCACATAAAATCACAGTACATAAAGCTTTTTAAAGAATTTAAGGATGTGTTTGCTTGGGAATACAAAGACTTGAAATCATATGATACCAACATCATCCAGCATAAAATTCCCTTGAAGGAAAATCAAAAGCCTTTTAAGCAAAAACTAAGGAGAATAAATCCCCTTTTATTACCTTCGGTTAAGGCAGAAATTGAGAAAATGTACAACGCTGGGATCATAGTACCCATTAGATTTTCGGAATGGGTATCAAACTTAGTTTCTGTTAGAAAGAAAACTGGGGAAATCAGGCTCTGTATTGACTTCAGAAATTTAAACAGAGCCTCTTTAAAAGACAACTACCCCTTGCCCAAAATGGACCATATACTTCAAAGAGTAGTTGGGTCAAGAAGAATATCCCTTTTAGATGGTTTCTCGGGTTACAATCAGGTGTTAGTGTTCCCAAGTGATCAAATCATAACTGCTTTTACCACACCTTGGGGCACCTTTATGTATGTCAAAATGCCTTTCGGATTAATGAACGCAGGGGCCACCTTCCAAAGGGCCATGGACATAGCCTTCTCTGAAGATATTGGCTATTTTATAATTATTTACCTTGATGACATAACTGTTTTCTCAAAAATTGATGAAGAGCATTTGATTCACCTAAGAAAGGTTTTTGAGAAGTGTAGGAAATTTGGCTTATCACTGAATCCCAAGAAGACCCTCTTTGGTCTCCAAGAAGGGAAACTTCTTGGTCATATAATTTCATAAGAAGGAATCAAAATAGACCCTACAAGGATAGATGGCATATTGCAAATTAGCCATCCTAGAAGCCTCAGAGAATTGCAATCCTTCATTGGAAAGATAAATTTTTTGAGAAGGTTTATTCCCAACCTTGCTGAGCTATTAAAAAACATTACAAACATGCTTAAGAAAAACGTGGGTGTGAAATGGACTTTACTAGCTAAACAATCATTCGAACTGGTCAAACAAGCTCTTACTCAAACACCAGTCCTGATTAGTCCAGATTTTACCAAAGATTTTTACATCTTTTCTTTTGCATCCGAGCATACAATAGCTGCAGTTCTACTTCAAAAGAATGATTTGGGGCAGGAACAACCAATATCCTTCTTTAGTAGGGCCTTAAGAGACGCTCCTCTCAATTATAATATCATGGAGAAACAAGCCTTAGCATTAGTGAAAGCATTAAAGGACTTTAGGGTCTATATTTTACACTCTCACATAATTTCTTTTGTCCCACATACTGTTGTCAAGGACATTCTGAGTCAAGACCCTGATGGTAAAAGGGGAAAATGGATTGCAACTATTCTTGAATATGACTTAGAAATTAGGCCCACAAAACTAGTAAAAGGGAAAGGATTATCAAAACTCATGGCTGGGCCTAACTTCCAAGCATTAGACATGAATATGGTAGACGTGTTGGAAGAAATAGAAGAATCCGATGTTCTTTTTATTGAAGAAACCTTTCTAAATTCTCCTTGGTATGCTGACATTGTTTATGTGCTTTTATATTTAAATACCCCTCCTTCTTTATCTAAAACTAAGGCTAGATTCTTGAAACAAAAGGCTTTGAGTTTTTGCATATTAAATGGAGTATTATATTGGAAAAATGTTGTTGCAATTTTGCTCAAATGTTTACTTGAAGATGATGCAGGAAAAATCATGCATGAATTGCACGATGGTGAATGTGGAGGACACCTCTACTGGAAGGCCACAGCAAACAAAATTCTCAGATCAGGTTACTATTGGCCTACCCTTTTTCCAGACACTCAGAAGCTGGTCATGTCTTGCCATAAGTATCAAATCTTTGATGGCAAGAGAAAGATCCTTCCCTTACCCCTACATCCTATCAGAGTTGAGGCACCTTTTCAACAATGGGGGCTGGACTTCATTGGAGAAATTCATCCATCTTCCTCAGCTCAACATAAGTGGATCCTCACAGCCACTGACTTCTTCACCAAATGGATAGAAGCTATACCTACCAAGAATGCTAATGACACTGTCATTATCAAGTTTCTTGAAACCCACATCCTATCCAGATTTGGTTGTCCCAGAAAAATCATAACAGACAATGCTGCTGCTTTCAAATCCAAAAAGATGGTTGATTTCTGTCACAAATACCATATAACCTTGGGCCATTCCACTGCTTACTATCCCCAAGGGAATGGATTAGCTGAATCCTCCAACAAGAGTCTCATTAATATCATTAAAAAGTTGTTGGAAGAAAATAGAAAATCATGGCACAGTAAGCTGGTTCATGCCTTATGGGCTGATCGACTAACCACAAAGAAATCAATAAATATGTCCCCCTATCAGTTAGTTTATGGCATGGATGCAATTTTTCCTACCTCATTAAGAGTTCCAGTCATGAAGCTCCTTCAAGAAGTACAGGTTGAAGAAAATGATATGCAGAGGAGGATCAACCAAACAATTCATTTGCAGCAGACCCGAGAAGAAGTTTATGAAAGAACACAGTTAGTCCAAGAAAATATGAAGAAGCAATTTGATAAAAGGACTAAGGCAAACAACTTCCAGATTGGAAGTGTTGTTCTTAAATGGGATTCAAGGAGAGAAGAGAAGGGGAAACATGGCAAGTTTGAGAACTTGTGGAGAGGGCCATATATTATTCATGCTGAGAGGGGTCATAATACATTTTTCTTGAAAGAAATGAATGGAGAAGACCTATATGGAGGTCCAGTCAATGGCAGGATGCTCAAGCATTACTTCTGTCAAGAATCTTAAGTTTCAAAGCATTTTTTTTTTATCATTGTAAATATCATAGTCTAACCATGGCATTCAAAGTTATGAAAAATCAAAAACAAAAAAACAAATAAAAGAAAAGAGGGCAGATTGTGAAAACAAGAAAGGCAAAGCCCCATGCCAAAAAAAAAAGAAAAAAAAAGAGAAACAAATCTGAAAGTGTGCAAGCTTAAATGCCACTCCTGATAACCACACTTCTAGTTATTCAAAAAGCCTAATCTTGACTAATTAGTTTTAAATTTTTTGCTGATAGGGTAGTGAATTTGGTTTGCCAAACTGTTTAATCTTGGCTTATCAGTAGATAGATTAGGATAGAAATTAAAAGGTTCAAACAAATTCAAAATCTGAACCAAAATATCCAAAGAGAGATGACTCAAAAACTGTTTTATTTTTTAGAGTCATAAAAGAGAAAAACTATTTCTAATTTGCCCAAAATCTGAATCAGTTATCAAGGAAGAGACAACTCAAACAAAAGCAAAGACAGAGCTATGAAGAGAAGAGAAGGCCATGATGAGAAAATTTCATATCTTAAGCCTTCCATTTTGATTTTAATTTTCTACAAATAATAATCTATGTGCAGCTTGTTTTTATGCCATAGATCACAGCAAGTTAAAAAGCTTAATCTTGACTTGACTGTTTTTGAATTTATGTTATAGAATTTAGAGAATGGAAGTCTGTTGGATAGCTTAATCCCAACAGACAGTAGATTAGGTAGAGAATCATATGGATCCAACTGTTTAATCTGGATCCATGAAGAAATAAGGAGTAGAGTTAGATTAGTTTTTATGCTTTCAAAAGAAAAAAAATTTGTAAGAGAGTTTGCCAATCCAAGTGCACTTTGATGAAGAGAAAATGTTAGATCAGTAGGATTGGGTAGGTAGAAAGTTTGTTGATAAGAGTTCCATTGTTTTCCAAAGATTGAAAAATGGTTTCCAGAGAAAAGAAAGATCTTTCAAAGCAGAAGAAACAACCCAATGGATGAGGCCGACTGGTCAGCCTTTCAGAGAATACAAGTCTGCAATTCTTGATGCCTTCAAAAAGACACCATCCCCAAGTGGAGCCACTGTTAGCCACCCATAAAATTCTGTTATACCAAAAGGTGGCTAAAACGTTTTGGAGCCCCCAAGGAACAAATTTTATTACTAAAAATTGTTGGCTCTTGAAGTCTCTCTAAGGCCTCATGCCTCTGTCCAGATCCCTTATTGTTGTTTACATCCTAAAAAACTGTGAAATCCTTCAAAATTCCCAAGTTAAAATACTGCTGCAGAACACCTTGGTCCCCTTCGTTTTCTTCCTCACTAACCTCATTTTCTATTCTCCTTTTTCCATGAAAAACCCACAATTTCATGTTTCTCCCTTTCCATTTCATTAAAATCACTTTTATAAGGTTAAAAACCCACTTTTTAACCTTACCGAAACCTTCATTTCCTTCAAGAAACCCTTCAAAAACCATGAAAATACATGTTTTTATGTATAGGACTTAAGCCCCTCGAGCTTAAGCCCTTAGCCCCTTTCTTCCATACGCCCGCACCCTGGAACCAAGTTTTAACCCTTTGGCGCTCAGCGCAAATCACAAAATCGCATTTTCTGCGGTTTGTTTAACTGACCCATCGCAAATATTTTTGCTGTGATCCATCGCAGATCGCAAATCGCAATTTTCAGTTTTCTTCGAAGAGCTCATCGCAAATATCTGCAATGCGATTCATCGCATAATCGCAATATCGCATTTTCTCTCCGTCGCATAATCTGCCATCGCAAATATTTGCGCTGCAATCCATCGCAGATCGCAGATCGCAATTTTCACTTTTTCTCCAAAGAGCCATCGCAAATATTTGCGATGTGATCCATCGCAGTTTCTACCCATCGCATAATCGCTATATCGCATTTTCTCTCCGTCGCATAATCCGCCATCACGTTTTCCACTTTTGCGATTTGTGATCAGTCCCGCCGGGCCCACCGTACGATCTCCTCGCCGCTCATATAAAATGCACCTTTTTCCTTTGTAAAATTTAAAAATGTCATATTGTATTGTTTACAAAGGTTTTTTCCGCTGCCTTCTCCCAACCGTCGATCTTGCGCGATCGACGGATTAGATTTTATCTTTTTTCACAATTCCATGATTTCTCCAATTAATCCCGACCATTGGTTGATGCCATCCAACGGCCCTACTTCCTCCGCACATCCTCCAATGCAGTTTAACCTATAAACGCAGGATTTCATAAATTTTGTTTGTATTTTGCAGGGTTTAACGTTTTTCGCTATATTCAGATGAAATTCGAAAGATGAGGGTGACGACCCTCCCTCCTTCGATTTATCAAAGGAAATTGTTCGCAGGTGTCAAATTTGCGTTTTCATCAGTGTTTCATGAGGCATTGATGCCGTATAACCCTGCGCAGCCCTGTGTAACAGCGAAGCACCAAGAATCCGGCACAGTCAAAGAGTATCAGTGGTAGAAGACCAGAAATGTGCCAGCACAGAGAATTGAAGACAGTTTTATGGGGATTACGGCTAAGACTGTTATCAAAAGCCTAATCCCCCAATCTAAAACACAGTCTGCAGAATACCTAAAGTGTTTTAGTGATAGCAAACCCTCCACCGCCACAAAAAGGAGGCGAATTGATTCCTCCCAGCAACTAAACGCCACCTGTTGCCTCAAACCTTTCAAACCAGGGCCGAAGTTATTGCAAAGGAAGATGTTTTGCCTCAACGCAGCCAGGGAGTTACTTCTGCAAGGAAATCGATGCAGAAAATATCTACAGAGTTACTCCACACGGCACACAGAGCCTCAAAGTCAAATTAAGCTCCCGTCGATCTTTGATATTTATTGTAAACAGATAATACAGCGATCCACCTGTAAACTTCTCCATCGAGCCCCTCAAAGGGGCGAGAAGTCTTGAATCTGTATTTATTGTCTTAAAAGATCTTATCTCAGATCTTTTCCCCTCAGTCTTCTATAAATACTTCAGTAGAAGATGAGAAGTTGTTGGTTGTTGGTTGTTGTTTGATCACAAGTTGTAACATTGAAACTCTCTGAAATAAATATACAAGTCTGTTTAATTTGAAAACAAATTGAAGTCTTGGATGTCTTGATGATGCTGTTGCATGCCCATTCCTAAGAAGGCTCTATCATTGGATTCATGAGCTTGGTTGTTGGTGAAGTATTCTAAATGTTTAATGTTTTCTCCTGTTTTCATTATGTTTCATAATCTCTTACTACAGTAGGCTGAAAGTTTTAGGCTAAGAAATGACTCCTAGAAGCACCTTAGACCTGTTCACCCTTCACTGTTTTATGTTTTCTTCTGCTGAAGTATTTTAGAGGCTTTAAACCTTCTCTTTAGTCTTCATGCTAGTTTATTTCCTTAATAGCTCAAATAGTTGGTTTCAGCATGATTTATGGTTCTCCCTGCTTGTCTGCCATCACTTGAAAGCTATTATTGAAGTCTCCCTTTGAAGTACCATTGTCTTAAGTTAATCAAAGAGGTCAGTTTTGATCTTACCCTTTGCCCTTGCTTGAACAATTGTTTTGAAGGTCTTTATAGTTGCAAGCATAGATGTTATTTAGGTTTTCCCTCTTCTATGAATGCAGCTATCAGTGAATCTTTTATGTTTTCTAAGTCCTTTAAAATAAAATCTTTGAGGAAATAGGGAGTTCCCCGAATCTTAGATTTCATTTTAAAAGTTGTCTTGAAGTCATTATTTGCTTAACGAATGTTTGTAGAATTTATGGTTAGCCCTGTCTATCAAATATCTCTTTATTGTTAAGTTATTTTTTCAAGTTCCCTTTGTTGAGAATTAAACTTCTCTTTCCAAATCATTAATGTCCATCTCATTCCAAAACAAAGGATCCTGTGGCCAAGTTAGATTTGCCCTTTGATATCCCATATCCATTGATGAGTTTGTCATGACCTTATTTTGACTCCATGGCCCAATGAACCGGATACTTTTTCTTTCTGTCTATCTTTCCTAGACCTTTCATGTTCTGCTGTGTCAACTCAATCCAACCAAACAAACATCTGCACTTAAATAAATAGTCTAAAATCCATAACCAAAGCAAACAAGATAAACCTTTGCAAACAAATATTTGAGAGATCCCTCTCTGAGAACAGGAGGACTAGATCCTGGAACTCTAAAGATTGGTTATGATGTTGCCTTGTCTTTTGATTTGCCAAACTGTCAAAACACGGGATACCAACAGATGGAAGATTAGAAGGGACCCAAAGCTTCTAAGTCCGTTGTAGCTCACGGGCTAGAGAAATATCAGAACTAGAATGCACC
>CM076574.1:1251821182-1252013837 GCA_034641835.2 Pinus albicaulis
TTAAATACCATTGCTATGTTTTGTTTTCAAAGAAAAGAGAAAATGTTTCAAAAAAGAGAGAAAGAGAGGTTCAGATATGCTCAAAACATGAACCTCTGAAGTGCAAAATATTGGCTCTAACATGATCAAACTTGAGCCAAAGGAAGTAAAGAAATCTGGTTCTAATATGCTCAAAATCTAAACCAGCAAAGAAGAAAAAGGAATCAGCTCTAACAAGCCCAAAACCAGAGATGAAGTGAAGAGGAAAGTGACTCTAACAAGCTCAAAAATTGAGTCACAAAGAAAAGAAGGATGCTTCAAAGTTTCAACATTTCAAGCCTTCAAGATTTTGTTTTCAATTTTCAATGGGAAGTCCATCAGATGGATGTTAAATCTTCCTTCTTACATGGAGATTTACATGAAGAAATCTACATGGAACAACCCCTTGGCTTTATCCAACACGACTCTAGCCTTGTTTTTCGCCTTAGGAAGTCTCTCTATGGTCTCAAACAAGCTCCTCGGGCTTGGTATGGATACTATAGGTACTCGCTTTTTATTACCCTTTACAGGTTCTTGATATCGTATTCAGGCTTGAATTTTTCCTTTGGATACATATGTTTTGGTTATAGTTATGGTATTTGTAGAAAAAAGGCATCTAGCTGGCTATGGTTTCCAATGTCTTTTTGTAAAATTATCTTGAGGGTTCATTTGAACTCTTTTGGGCAAAGAGCCTAGTCATCACAACTGTAATGTTTATATATTTTTTCATTAAGGGTTTTTCTCCTTTTGTTAACTCAAGCTTCTATATTTTTTTATATAATTTATGGCTGAAGCCTGCATGGTTGGAAATAAGACTTTTCTTCTTCTTTTGAGAAAAATGAAATAGTTTATTTCTCTTTAAATTATTGCATGTTGATATATTCATTGTCAAGTTTTTTACACCTTTAATAGCTTTGTTCCTTTCTCTTCTCCATGCCCACGTATAATGTAAATTATTTATTGCATAAAAATATCATGGAAATATTGGCATTTATGGTGTTGTTATTTTTTATTTATCCCCTTATAACCATGCACACATACAAGGTATTTTTACTTCATCTTATGTATTGTAGTGACAATAAATCTATATGAGCTATGTAATTATTATTTAGTTTAGCAAACATGAACTAGGCCAGAGGCCTGGTTGACTCCTATAATGGGTGACCACCTAAGGTTTTTGTAAGGCCGGTTGACGAGGTTCCTTTCCTTATCGTGAGCCTATAACATGCTACACTAGGCATAAAAAATTCTTCTTTGAATCAACTGTATTACTTATTGTCTTATAATATATATATATATATATATATATAGATATATGTGTGTGCAGTTTCCGAGAATACAATTTTTAATACAAGTGAAGTGTTAATGTTTAAATGTAGACTGTGTGCATAGTCGTATTTCGCTTACCACATGGGTATTTCTTCTACTCTAATCAAATATTTATGGTTTTTTTTGTTCATATCCACCCATACAGTGGATACCAACGTTTTTCCTTGGATAGGGTTTATTCCCCAATTCCACAACAAAGGAAACACTTATTATGTACCTGTAACCACCAATTTTCCTACAACATAAAACAATAGAAATACAGATACATCTATATATATTTCAATCACAGAACTTTAGCAGAATTATTCATTCATTTTCTTGAAAATACACAGAATCATTTAAAATCATAATAACATCCCATTCCATTCTTTCATAACTCTAAATAGTCATTAGTAACATAATTAACTTAGAATTATCTAGACATTTGCATACCTATCTAATGGTTTCTTGGAAATGTATTAAAGGTTTTCATGTGTTGATGTTTTGGAATTCATATGTGTTTCTTCGACATTACATCAACATCTTGAACTTATCGGCAACTAAATATAAGTAACGAGAAGGAAATGACCAACAAAGGAAATCATTTTATTATGCTTTCAACATCTTAGTACATCTCTAATAGGATGGAATATGCATGTGAAAGAGAACGTGATACATAGTCAAATTTAAATCAATCAACAAAGAACAAGAAGGTGATATCCTTCAAAACCATCACGTAATTAATACCAACTTTAATGATAATAATAGTAGAAGTAATAAAAAATAAATTATCTATACCTTTGTCCAGTTGTTAACTAATAAAAATTTACATTCACATTCTAGGAAGCGCTCTGAAAGGAAATCTGCAAACCAACAATGACGACATAAAAGCATAGATCAATGTACGAAGAAAAAACTAGAAATAAAAAGGGGAAAAACAAAATTCATTATTGGTCATGCTCTCACTCACAAATTGGGTAGCATTTGGATATGAAGATGTGGGAATCCCTTGTTCAAAGTAGCTTCTTTCTTTTTATAGTTATAGTGAGGCTAATGGATGGCTTCAATCCTATTATAATGGCAATCTGATGAGCGTTTGGTGGTTGCATTTGTTTCGTCCATTTGGAAACTATTCAAATCCTTTACTTTTCCTTTTTTTTTTTTATAAGAATGGATCTATTTTCTATTTACTTCAATTAAATGAATGCAATACATATGTGTGAGTTTTATACATTTCACATTGTTCACTGGATCAATAATCATAAACCAAAATCAATTCAATGCAATATTAATGGTTTCACACGTTAGAATATTGAATCCAAAGTCTTTTGTTGACATAGTTTTTTATGGGGGGAACCTGGACATCCGCTTGTGTCAACTCGTGAACCCATTAAACTCCACAAGCAACGGAAGCACCCAAGTCATAACATTTGTACACTCCAAAGCATGACGCACCCAATGCAGATGGGTCTTGTACCCATGATTGTGCAATGCAAAAATGAAAATATTGTTTCCCCATTTGGGTGTCATCGATCTTGAGTGGTGATAGAGCTGAACTCTTCGGACATATAATGGATTCTATAATGCTAAAATGTGTGAACCTAGTGGACATTATGTTATAGTCACAAGGGTTGAAACCTTATGTACAATTTGTGCGTTTGATATTGAGTAGTAGATTAACTTATTTTGGGAAATATATTCTAACTTCGAGCTAAGATATCCTTTGTATTGAACAATCTCTCTCTTTGTAAAAATTGTTCCCAACATTATTCTCTGAAATGATTTTCCCATCCTATTTGATTTTGATAACAAGCAAGATATTTTTTCACAAGGATATCACTTATTAATGCCTCGAGAATGGCATTATTTTGATCTAGGACGACCTGTAGAGGAGGCCCCTCTAAGTATGTCTTGTTGAAACAAAGAAGGGATATGTCGTAAAAGATATCCTCCTCAGGAATGACAGTGAACGTGTGAGATTCTCACGAGCTTCTCGTCATAGGATATATGATCATTAGTCTATCCACTCCCGAGACTACTTTGAAAATGGTTGCTTCATCTTTTTCACAAGACCTTTTTGTGAAACAGTAAAACTTTTTCGATTCTCTTATGAGTGAAAACTATTCCACGATTATCAAAGAGCTCTACATAAAAATTATTTCCCATAAAGTCCATTTCTAAACCTGACATTCTCATCTTATTTTTACAAGTATCTAAAGTAGAATTTGCAATTCTAAAAGTAGTATGAGTTTCCTCATCTGTCTTTTCCTATGGAAAAGAATCCATTGTTGTTGTACCATTTTTGTATGCAACAGTGTTGCTTGAACAAGATATCTTCCAATATTGACTAAAAGTGAATAACTTAGAAGCAAAATTAGGAGGAACAGTTGTCATCCAATCAGAAACTGAAGTTTTGCTTCCTATGTTTAGGTTCCATTCTCCATTAGCCATGCTAGCTAGCAGGTAAGGATAAAAAAAAATGTCTTCAATCAAATGAAATTGAGGGTGATCATATTTAATGTTCATGGTCATGAGGCTAACTAGAAATGATAAATCCAAATTGTCTCCCAATATCCATTTTCTTGTAACTGTCTAAAATTTTCCCCGTTTTGGTAATGATATAGCTACTCCATTCAGCATTAATTGTGCATAATTTTCATATTTCCAAAATGGTACCCATATATTCACTCTAGAATCCTCATTCTCTGACTTCCTTGAATGTTGAGAACTCTAATGACACATGGAGGATTGGGTCTGGTGATGACAAAGTTTGAACCACTTGCTTCAAAGTGAGCCCTGTTACATCCCAAGTAGGTGTGCTATATATATATATATATATATATATATATATATATATATGTATGTATGTATGTATGTATGTATGTATGTATGTATGTATGTATGTATGTATTTATATGCTAATATGCTAGGTTTAATACCATCCTCCTATAAGTATACAAAGTCCCCCAATTTTGAGAATGACTTAATGTTTTTACCATAACAACACTAGAAAGTATCATATTTTGTACCCCATTTATGAAATGTATGGACCTTGGAACTTCCAGGCCCTTGAGGAAGTATATAAATTGTTAGTGTACGTTAGTACTATCAGTCACTAGTCATAAAATCTTGCTCTTTCACATGGTTAATAGGGTTCCAGGTCTAATTTTTATAGTTTCAAATAGGTTTTCAAATAGAAATTTGATCATTGGTTAGTCATCAAGGTCATTACTACTCCCTTCATTCTCATGGTCAATAAATATTATCATGGTAAGGTCATTATTCCTTGGAAGAGTGTCTTAGTCATATTGTTCGTGATTCTAGTTATCATTCCATATAGTGTCATCATTAGGTCATATTATCAAATTTCATGTAAATAGGTCATGTCATCATCTAAGGTCACCATCAAAGGGAGTATTAATAGGAAAAAGTGTTCTATAATGATCTCTAAAATGCATTTTGATCTTTATTAAGATGTGATTATGTATAATAAGGCTTGAAGCAACAATTCACTAGCATCCAAGTCATTTTGTGAAAAGACAAGGTGGGGCCACATCAACACCTAAGAGAAAATCGATCCTCCAGCCTATAAGAAGACCAAAGGAGAAAATCATTTGCTCATTCCAATCTCATGTGACATCACTTCATCAAAAAGAAGCATTTCCAACTTCTGAAAATCTATTTCTTTCCCAAAAGAGCCAAATTTCTCAGTTGTGCTATGCTTTTCTCCAAGGTGTTGTGTTTTTCTCAAGGGAGCACAATATTTCTTCTCCGAGGGTTTTTTCTTCGGCTACAGGTTCCAACTCATCAAAAAAAAGTAAGCGGGTTACATTTTTCCCTCATCTACCTTTCTTTAGCTTCATTTCATGCTTGAAAGCTCAAAAAATCACCCTCTCCTAAGGTTTGTTGTATTTTTTGTCTCATAGCATTTTTGATCCATTTGCTGTGAAAAACACTAATATTAATGCTCAAATAACCTACCTCACCTTCCATATACCTTCCTTGACACTTTCCCTCACCTATTTCCCTCATTTCCTTCATTCACCTACAAATGCTTGCCTACACTACACTTTCCTAGGTTAGGACTGTGTTTTTCATTTTTATACCCTTTCCCCTCACTCATTTCCAAAATTTTCACCTACCTAAACTCCCTCATATCCCTACCCCAAAAAAATTTCGCAAAAATTTAGACACCCTCAAACCCTTCCATCTCCCTCCATTCCTAAAACTGCCCAAAAACCCTTATTTTCCTAAAACTAAACCCTAATTCCCCTTCCTAGTGGCTAGGGTTTCACATGATCGAGAGACCACTGATCAGAGGAAGAATAAGGGAGGTCATATTATCATATATGAACCCACCAGAGTACATGATATCATGGCTTTACCATTTCTCAGGAATCCGTTCCAAGATGCATGTTGCCTTGTTTTCTATAAGAAGATTGAATAATTTGGTTTTAGTGATAAATTAACAAGCACCTTTGCTACCAGTCTAAGGAGGGATAAGGAAACTATTGCAGGGTTTTTTTTTACTATTTTAGCAGAGGCCATTGCCATAGCCACTGGGATCCCAAACCATGGAGAGCTCTGGTTCAAAAGGATAGACCTAAACATTGAAGATTACAAAATGTTTTTGAAGCCTCCTTAGAAAGCTGCTCCAAAGCATATTTTCCCTTTTAGACACTTTCTTGATAATTATGCCACTTTCATGAAGATTATCATGAAATAATTCACATGTGAGGGTAGGTTTTCAAGGATATATCAGTACCATGTTAAAATACTGATGCATTTCACAGGGTTAAATCTCATAACCTACCTCACTACCTCTATAGAAGCTTGGTCAAAAAGGCAAAAAAAGTACCTCTACAGAAGCTTGGTCAAAATGGAAGAAAGAACACATAGGGATGAGGTGAATAAAACATATACCAGAGGAAAGAGCTTGATGTTTTCTCCTAGCAGTGTGGAAAGGGCTCATCCTACGTCAGTTGAAAAAGAGACATCAACATATCAGCATGATGCACCATTGTAAGAGGAAGAACAGGTACATTTTGACACTGACATGGCAGACCTAGAGATGCATGAGGAGGAAAAGTCACCTGAGAAAATCATCAAGGAGAAAGAATCCGAAATCAGAGACCTCAAAGACAAACTTTCAAAGGAAAATTTCATGATTACATTTCTTCAGCAGGAGAACATGAAAGTCCAAGTAAAACAACTTTTGCTTCGTAAACCCAAGGAAGATTTGGAGGAGAAGGATGGGAAAGGTAAGTTAGTGATTGATGTTGATGAATTTTAGGGTAAAGAAGTGCAAATAAAACTAATGATGCCAGGAACAAGAGGTATCAAGAGGCTGCAAGAGCAAGAAATTGAACCATCTCCATCACTAGGTCAAGAGGTTTTTGATGAATTGTTTGCAACATAAATTGAGCAAGATAAGGAATTTTGGCTTGAAAAGGTAAATTGTCATTTGGAAAATATTCTCAAGAAGGAAAACAGGAACAAAAAGCTTTAGATCCATATGGAAATGCATTAATGTACTAGAAACAATATTTCTCAAATTAGGGCCAAACACTTGAAAAAGAAATTGAGGAAAACCCTAATTAAGAAAAAGAAGAAGGATAAGCATGATTTGCTGAATGAGGCCTCTCTCATTGCCTAACACATCATATTCTAACTTAAAGGGGAAATTCTAGACCATTTCTGAAGAAATTTTGAAATTCTATGATTTTTGGCTAAAACAGGAAATTCATGACAGCCAAAAGCATAGAGCCTTGGCACTACGCTTTTCCCTGAGGGCTCCAAATCACAAAAAAGTTTATATTGGTGGATAGATTGGACCTGAACATATCCGCTATTTGGTTTTTGTGCCATGTCATCTTTATGGTTGGAATAAAAAATGCAAAAAACATGCTAAAAAACCACTTTCTGCCATTGTTTTCACCCCGGCGCTGCGCTTTTAGAGTGACCTTGGGAGAATCCGTTTTTCTCAACCTTGGAGAGGCCATTTTGCTTGCTTAAGGACTCTATGGAAAACTATACATCCTAAGATTTACAATGATACCTTCATATCATCATTTGGAGCACTAGACATCACTCAAAATTTCTCTCCAAGTTGGGACTGCACTTTTCCCAGATGGCGCTGCACTTTTCCTAGAATGTGTTGCGCTTTTCCCTGGAGGTCAAATTTTCACGTTTTATCAGTCAAACTTGGTTTCTCATGGTGTAATTTCTCTTTTTTTTAGTTTACATGATGTAAATGAATGTAATTAATCTTGTTAATGTAATTTTGATGTAATTATGAAGGTCATTAATGATAGAAAGGTTAGTCAAAGGCTAAAATGATAGTTTCTTTTAAGCTCCTTAGTCTTAGGTTTGGTTAGAGAAATTTGTGTAAATTGTTCCTATCAAGATGGATTCGACCCCTGAGAGAAGGGAAGATGGTTTTGGTCTATATGTAGTTTTTTTTCAGTCAAATTCAAGGTTGGACATAAGAGAGTACAAGGCTTTGAGCTTTGTGTATAGTTTATTTTTGCATAAATACAAGGCCAGTTGCAACTATTATATAGGGTTTCATGTGGTATGATTTTGTTGCATTGTTTTTCTTCTGTAAATCACTTTTATAAATGCTTAGTTCTCCATATTTCCATATTTTTTCTTTCAGTGATCTTCCTATAAGTTGTTAAACATAATTCTCAAGTTTATCCTTTGTTTTGGTAGGAATTTCATGATTTTTTTATTCATCTTCTGATAAATGAACCCGTGCTTTTCATGCTCATTTTGAACCTTTTCTTTTCCACCCTATGCTACAATTGGAAACTTCAAAGTGTCACTGAACATACCTTCCATGCCCCTTTGTATCCCTACAACTGAAATCTTTTAGATCTGATATAGTTTCCTTGACCTCTCCTCTTGATCCAACTAAACCCTAAATTTCCAAAACCCTATAGGTAAATAACTAGCCTAATATATTTTACCCCCTTCAGTCACCTTGTTGGTTGTAATATCACAGAGAGAGCCCTCTCTTATTTGGTAGGGCTAGCTGCCAAATCCTAAGAGGTTCGAGGTTACCTCTTTCGGTTTCCATTCTCAGCCTTGGGACGTTATGGAGGATAACATAAATCATGGCCCTGGGCTCATTGACTCTTTGTATTCTAAGAACACCATTTGTAAAAGCATGCTTATGATAATTTTCATATGCCATTGCTTTGGTCCATCAAAATAAGTGATGGAGACCTTCACTGTATTCATCTTATATATTAAAAAAACATATGTCCCACTTGCATCGTTGGAAAGTGCACTATGCAATTCATATATTGCATTCGTTTTCACTTTAACCCATGATAGAGTGAAACTTTTGGAAACCTTGGGTGGTATCAACAGATTGTGGGTCTTTGACCTCGATATAAAAATGTGTATGGGATTTTTTTCCGCACTAATAGATGCACAAATTATTTTTGGTTTGTTAGGTCCCTATAATAATGTTATAGTCCCTTTATTGTTATTTTTAGTGTAGCCCCCTATTGTTATTGTTGTGCCCATGTAGCCCCCATATTGTTATTTTTGTGCCCCATAGAAGCCCGCTATTTTTATTGTTGTGTCCTTACAATATTTTTATTATGTAGGCTCTAATTATATTGTGACCCCTTAGACTCTGATATATACCAAGGAGGTCTTGTCATTTGTATCATCCAATAATTGTTCATTTATGTGATGTAAAGGAGGTTGTCCCCTCGAAGAGGATAATTTTCAAGTCTTTGACCTATATGTTCTTCTATATTTTATTTCGTTACATAACATTTGGTATCAGAGCTTTTGATTCTAGGGTTTCCCTACTTCAAATAGGTCATCTTGGAATTTTCTCTATAACAATTTTTCTACAAGGCTTCAAAAACTAAAATTTATACCACGTAGAGCCAAAATCTGGATGAACTTCGTGTAGAAATTTCATATATTCATTCGATATATTTTTTGAGATTTGGTACAAATAAGTTAGGGTTTCTGCATGCTCCATAATTCAATCTTAAACAGGGTCAAAGGCTGAAACAATGACATGTGGCATTCCGTATAAGTTCGCTCTACTGAACCAATCCATAATCAGGTCATTGTGGGATATTTGGCATAACTTTATATTGAATAATCCAATCTTTATCTAACTTATTGCATTGGAAAGAAGACTCGTAGGGATACCATAGGACATAATTTCAGACCTTAGGAGGCTAAAATTGCAAACATAAAATAGTTTAAATATCAAGCTCCTAAAGCAAGAAAAAGGTGTGTATTTTTTTAAAATTTTTGGATAACTTTTGTTTAAAAATCCATTTGAAGTGGTTCAAAGGGCATTGTGAAGCATATATATAGTTGTTTGATTCCAAAATTCCTAGAAACAGAAAAATGGATACACCTAGTAAGCAACCAGAAAGCTCTACTATCACACATGAAGAAAAGGAAGAAATGTAACATGATATATTAAAATTACAAGACCAAGTGCAACAAATTTTTCTCTTGCAAAGAGTAACAAAAAATGAATTAGAATCTAAGATGGACGATTTAGAAAAATAAATAAAAGGTAACATGGAGGTTTTTAAAGTAGACATGGACACGATGAATGTTACGTTGGAAGGGTTGAAAAGTTGTTGCAAGAAAGGATTCCCAATGGTGACAAGGTAATCCATGAAAATCATGATGAGGACAAAAGTAATATGAATTATGATTTTAGACACTCCAATGTGGGATTTAAGAACCACCACATTCCAAAGATAGATATGAGAAATTTTGATGGCAAGGATTCGGTAACATGAATACTTCAGATGGAGCAATATTTTGATCTACATGATGTTCAACACACACAAAAGGTACACATTGAATCTTTATATTTAGAGCCCAATCGATTTGTATGGTATCGATGGCTTTTTTCTCATAAACCACTTGTCACTTTGTCAATTTTTATAGAGGAAATGATAGCACATTATGAGGATACAAAGAGAAACACCTTCTTTAGCCAATTGATAAGTCTCAAATAAAATGGTTCATTGGAGGAGCACATTGAGGACTTCCAAAAATTGAATATTAGGATAACTAATATTCTAAAGGAGTATAAGATTGATGTCATCATAAGGAATTTAAAGAATAACATATAACATGAGGTTCACCTTTGGGAACCTGATTCATTGGAAAAGGAATTGAGGGTGGCAAGAAAATTTGAAACCAAAATTATGGAAACAAGGAAGTCTACCACTTACAACTATAAATATGGAAGTGTAGCTGCTCCTAGCTTTCCACAACCTACAAGGTTGTAACCACAAAAATTTGATTAAAAAAAAGCAAAAGGGATTTATTATAGTTGTGATATAAAATGCACTAAAGGTCATAAGTGTGTTGAGAAGAAATTATTTTACAGATATTGTGAAGAGGAAGAGGAAAAGGAACAAGAAACATCAAAACAAGAGCATATACACCAGGAAACAACCCTAGAGAAAGAAGACTTGAATCTAACCATATCTTGTAATGCATTGGCAATAATTATCACTCCTAAAACTCCCAAGATAGAAGGATATATCAAGAAGAAAAAGGTAATAGTGTTGACTTATTCAGGTAGTACCCATAATTTTATTCCTTGTGAGATAGCCAAGGAATTAAATTTCTTTCTATATCCAACACCAGAGTGTCAACTGAGGTTGCAAATGGAGAAACTATAAATTTATCTGGAAAGTACATAATATCAAGCTAACCATGGGGGAATAAGCATTTAATAGACCAATTCTTTCCATTCCAATGGGTGGTTCTATGTTGTACTGGGATTCCAATGGTTACAATATTTGGGGATGATAACTTTTAACTTTCAAGAAAATTTCTTGAAAATTTTTATGGAAGGGAAGGAAATTGATTTAAGGGGTATCATAGGGAAACCAAGGGAGATAATCAACTCTAATGGTATGAAAACTATTTTGAAGGACAAAAACGGGTGTAATTTCACAATTATGGCTGCTAGAGGTTCAAACATCGAAATCACCTATTTCTCCAGATGTCCAAAAAGTCTTGGACAATCATTCCAAGGTATTTG
Source organism: Pinus albicaulis (assembly GCA_034641835.2). Taxonomy (NCBI): domain Eukaryota; kingdom Viridiplantae; phylum Streptophyta; class Pinopsida; order Pinales; family Pinaceae; genus Pinus; species Pinus albicaulis. Next base: position 1,251,832,566 of record CM076574.1, read on the forward strand.
AGACTCCAAAATTCATCCTACCTATTCATGATTATGATCATGCTATTCACTTGATTCCAAGAATTTTTCCTCCAAACAACATGCCTTACATATATCCCTATGCCCAAAAGAGTGAAAGTGAATTTATGGTCATAGAGATACTAGAGGACGGTATAATTCAACCTACTCAAAGTTCTTTCTCCGATCCACTAGTGTTGGTGCAAAAGAAGGATGGATCATGGCATATGTGTCTGGATTATAGGGAGCTCAACAAGGTCACTATTAAAGACAAATTTTCCATTCTTGTCATTGATGAATTGTTGGATGAATTACATGGAGAATTTACTTCACCAAGTTGGATCTTCATTTAGTATATCATCAAATTAGAATGAAGGCTGAAGACATTATGAAAAGAACATTCAGAACTCATGAAGGTCTTTATGAATTTTTGGTCATGCCTTTTGGCCTTACTAATGCATCTTCCACATTTCAAGTTTTGATGAATTCCATTTTCAAAACCTCCCTCAGAAAAATCGTGTTAGCATTTTTTGATGACATTAGAGAAATTTTGAGGCCAAAAATGGGCCTCAAAACAAAAATGTATAACCAAAATAAACTTTATAGGAACCAATAAGATTCAAGATGATGATTTCAACCAAGGGGGAATAATTCACCATTTTTGGAGTAAAAAAATAAAAATATTAAAAGATAAAATAAAAATAAAAAATGACCTTTTCAACTTATCGACTTACAGTTTTACTCAAATTTCGAGCAGGAGAACTTTTTGGATATGAAATTTAATTCCTCATCCAAGGAGTACCCATGTTGCACACTTTTAATGGAACCTAGTACATGTAAAATGAGGAATGCATGAAAAAAATGATTACAATAACATGTTTTCATATATTTCTCATTTTTCGTATAACAGGGTCCTTCTGAAATATGCAACATGGGTACTACTTGGACGAGGAATTAACATCCGACGAATGCTTATGCTCAAAATTTGAGTAAAATCATAGGGAGATATGTTGAAAATACAAGTTGAAAAAGTATTTTTTTCTTTTTTCCCTCTAAAATTTGATGATGTAATATAGTCTTATTTTATTATTTCCACTACTATTTTATAATATTCCTTAGGAGGCCCATTTTACACCTCAAAATTTCTCTAATGTATACTAATATATAGTAATCTTGGAAGGATCATGTTCAACATGTTGACAGGGTGCTCAAACTATTAGAGGAGAAAAAATTATATGCAAAATCCTCCAAAAGTTTTTTTGGAGTACAAGAGGTGGAAAATTTGGGTCATATTATATCTTGTGAGGTCATTAAGTTAGACCATAACAAAAATTAAAGTCATTAAGTAATGGAAAATCCACACAACCCTAAAGCATCTTCAAGTATTTCTCGGGTTTCCAAGGTATTATCAGAAGTTTGTTAAGAATTATGGGAGAATAACAGTGCCTCTAACAATATTACTACAGAAAGATTCATTTTCTTAGACTCCAAAAGAAACTAAAGGGCCACTGAACATATTAAAGAGGAAATGTTCCAAGAATCAGTCTTAGCTACTCCAGAATTCACAAATACCTTTATTGTGTAATGTGATGCCTCGGGAAATGGAATTGGTGTTGTTTTAATGCAAGAAGGAATACACATTGCTTTCGAAAGTTGTCCAATCAAGGGAATGTATTTACATGAACCTATTTATGAGAAGGAAATGTTGGAAATACTACATGCACTAAAGAAATGACAACCTTACCTAATGGGAAGACACTTTAAGATAAAAACATATAATTATAGTCTTAAATACTTTTTGGAACAAATATTATCTTCAGAAGAGCAACAAAAATGGGTCACCAAGATGTTACGTTAGGACTTTTAAATCATCTACAAAAAGGGAAGTAAAATTTTGTTGCATATGCACTCTCAAGAAAGGACGAGGATGTGTAGGATTTTCTTTGTCCCATTTCTATTATCCAACCTAATTGGATAACTGAAGCAAGGGATGAATGAAAGAATGACGAAGAGATGTAGACACTCATTCAAAAGTTGCAGCAAGATCCCAATACATTTGATACAATTATCTAGAAAAATGATTCATTGTGGTACAAAGATCACTTATATCTCTATAAGAATTCTAAACTCAAACAAAAGATTCTTTTGGAATTGTACACCTCCCCCTTAGGAGGGCATTCAAGATTTTTAAAAACTTACCACAGGATCAAGATTTTTTTTTTGGATGGCCTTAAATATGATATTAAGAAGTTTGTGACAGAATTTTTAGTTTTCCAACAAAATTAAGTTTATACAACTAAGACCCTAGGTTTGTTACAACCTTTAGTCATTCCAATTCAACGCTAGGAGGAGATCTTAATGGATTTATAATAGGTTTACCAAAGTATCAAGGAAAGAGTGTCATCATGGTGGTAGTTGACAAACTTACCAAGTATGCACATTTTTGTGCATTATCTCATCCTTTTAAATCTAGTACAATTGCTACTGCATTTAATGAAATAAATCAAAAGCTACATGGAAACCCAAAGATTATTATAAGTGACAAAGATCCCATTTTCACTGGAAATTTGTGGACGAAATTATTTTCCTATCTTGGTACTGAATTAGCTCATATCTCATCTTATCATCCTAAATCTAATGGGAAAACTAAGATAATGAACAAATTTTTGGAAGGATATATTCATTGCTTTGTATCAGATACACAAACACAATGGGTCAAGTGGTTACCTTTGGCTGAATGGTGGTATAACACTTCCTTCCATATTGTAGAAAAAATGACTCCATTTATGGCACTTTATGGATATCATCCATTGTCCATCATGTTAGCACTATATAAATTTTATGCAGGCTCATGGGTGTTGCCAAATTATTTCATAGCACCTAAAGTTTTGACATTTTTGTAGCACTCCTAATGAGCTGATTTTGTAGTGCCAAGGATGTTTTCATTCTTGTAGCACTATTTTTTATAATGTTGGCATTATGATGATTAAAAGATAAAAGCTACAGGTTTTAGAAAATTTCCTATTCTTGGCAAATAGAAAGTTGGTATTTAAAACAAATTTGGTTCTCAATTAAGCTCTCAGGTATTTCACATGCTTATTATAAGTTTTTGTAAAAAATAATCGAGGGTAGGTCCCAATATCCAAATAAGTACACAAGCCAATGCAACAACACTCAAGGCAGCGACCAAGTCTAGTGCCAAGAACCAAGGAAGGATCCCATGAGGGCATATGTTTGAACTACGTGTTGATTAGTCTTGCAACAATCAATGCATATAAACTGAAAGGTATCAATAGATGCCATAAATGTTAGATAAATACCCACAGAAAAATATATTAAAAAACATACTGCATTGAGTCGAACCCTAACGCAAAGTGTCTTGGAAATGATCCAACTGTTAATGAAAAAATTTCAAGAAATATGGGGGAGATTGCAAAGGCCGGGAATCATTGTTAAGGCATGCATTCATTCAAAATAATTTTGGCTTATTTATGGGTTTTCCATTAAAATAAGAATGTTGAATCTGCCTACACATTAGTCGGTCCAAAATTGCATAGGATATCTTCACTTCCCAAGTGTCAAGAGATAAAACCCTCCTGCACCCAGATGTCAAGGAAGGAATTAAGGAAAGATAATGTTTTATGTCTTCCTTTTGAGCAGAGGATCTAAGTGTGAAATTAATGGTATAAGTTTTCTATGTTTGCAGCAGATCCATACGAGATCATTGCAATCAAATTTCCTAATATAGAGACAAACAAGTCAATCTCCAAGTTATTTTCCCACTGTGATACATATATAAATATTTTTACACTGCAACTTACTTCAAAACCTATTTACTTGCATGTATTTTTTGTTTGTAAACCAAAACTGAACAAGCAACTCAAAAACGCCATTTTGGATATGATTCTCGTTCATTTAAATTTGGACCATTCAATTGTGTAATTTTTCAAGCTTTACTTTATCAAAGTAACAAGTGTGTCCCTTGCGATGATAAATTTTGCAAAGCATCCAGTAAGTGCATTTGGATTAAGGGCCATTTTGCAGGAGAGCTATGTTGAACAATATGTTGTAAATAGTTATTTTCAATACGTTTATGCAACTTTAAGTCAAGGGAACCAGGTAGAGGAATTGGATTATCACATGAATGATAACTTGTTGTACCATCTTGGTAAGCTTTGTATTCCACAGGGAGAAAGTGTCAACATCATAACAGAGGCACATACTTCTCTTATTGTTGGTTATTTTAGTGTTAGTAAGATGGTGGCACATCTACAGAGGTATTGTTATTGGCATCATATGCTTGAAAGTGTATCACGTTTTATTAGAGGTTGTTCATCATGTGCTGTCAGTAAGCCTACCAATAGAAAGTTAGGATTGTACACTCCACTTCCTGTACCTTCTCATCCATGGGACAATGTCTCTATGGATTTTGTTGGAGGTATTCCTATGTCAAAAAGGAATTATGATTATATTTTTGTAGTTGTGGATAGGTTCATCAAAATGTGTATTTTGATGCCATCTAAAAATCAAATTATAGCTAAACAAAATACTCAATTATTCTCAGAATGTATGGGTGCATTTTGGATTTCCCACATCCATTGTTAGTGATCAAGATTCTCGCTTTGTTGGGAATTTTTGGTCAAGCTTGTGGGGATTCATGGACACCAAATTGAAAAAGAGTACAACAAGGACGGCGATACATCTTCTTTGTGGTTATTGCAACAAGCATCCTATGTTGTGGGATGAAAATTTGCACTATGTTCAACATGCTTACAACTGGACCAAGCACTCTTCAACTCAAACATCACCATTTGAGGCATGTTTGGGATAATTGCCTAAATCTCCTTTGGATTTCATTTTTGGAAAGGATGTTGCTATTGATGGTCATACTGACATAGAAAAAGCTAAAAGGTTCATTGAACAAATCCAATTGGTGCATCAAGTAGCTCAAGAACAATTTGAAAAGAGGCAAGTCAAGTACAAAACAAGGCATGATAAGCATCGTCTAGATCAAAAATTTCAAGTTGATGATGAAGTTTGGCTTCACATTAGCAAATAAGGCTTCAAGAAGAAGGTAAAATACTGAAATAAATTCGATATGGTCCATTTTGAATTTTAGAAAATATTGGTGATAATGGCTTCAGGTTGGATTTGCCTTCATATATGAAAATTTATGTTGTTGTTAATGTTGAGAAATTAAGGTTGTATGAGCCAAATTTGATTGAATATCAAGGAGAAAATGTTTAGATTCCTTCCATTGAGGATTTTTCTCCTGAATACCTTGATGAACTACACCAAGACACCATTCTTGACAAAAGAACAAGGTCTTCAAAATGAGGGAATGTGGAATACCTTCATGTGAGGCTCAAAGGAAAAAATCCAAGTAAGGAAAAATGGATCAAGATCGGAAATGTGAGGTAATTATACCCTCATTTATTTAAAAACTGAAAATGATCTTTTGGGGTCAAAAAGCTTCTAGTGGGGAGGAGTGATCAGGTGCTCAAAACTATGCTCAAAACTGAAAGTTGTCGGAATTGTGTGGAACTTGAACAATCACATATATCTCATCATTGTGAGTCTGGCGCAACTTTTTTTGCAGAAAACCGACAATGTATTCTCCCGAAAACGTGTTCTATTCGTTTTCCCAAACATGCAAAAATTTGGCAGAATTTTGCGGGTTGCCCAATCAATAGTCCATACACCTAACTGGGCATGATTGACTGGGCATGGTGGACTAATCCAATCGCACCACTTTTCTAGTTTATGTTGGTGTTGTTGGCTTATTTTGATTGGTTGGGTTGATAACCAACCACATGTTTCCATGTGGCCCAACCAGAGGCCTCCACGTGGCAACATGGGAGCCCACCAAAATTTTATGTAAGGGTCGAGCGGACCGGGCAGGGGTCGAACATCAGACCTTTTTCCGACTAACAAAAATTCATACCAATACGCCAAGGTGGGTCTTCTTAAACACTTGCCGCGACATGTTATTTGAATGGTTAGTGGGCGGATATGGGTAAAGGAGCCAGGGCTAGCCCCAACCCCGGTCACTGCACCCAAGCGAACAAGGGTCGGGACCGGGACCTAGGGCTAGCTTCGACACCCTAAACCCTAACCACCCCACATTAAACCATGTCATGTGAAAACATAGACCGACGGGAACCACCAGCGTGGTGGAGGCAGGGGCCCCACTGCCAATTTTTTTTATTATTAAAAAAACATATTTTGGCGCCATATTCCAATGGTTTAATTTTTTTGTTTTAGGCATTATTGGGCATATTAACGGTCCGAAAATTTCACCCAAAAATCCACGAAATATTTGTTTCGTTAGCACAATTCAAGGTGAATTTGTAGGATCAGTCCAGATTTTGGGGAAATTGTGGCGGGGTTAGCAACAAAACTAGGGAGGCTCATAACTTATTCATTTTTTGACCAATTTGGGATCAGAAAGAGGCTATACAAGAATTTTTGGGTATTCTAAAGCTAATGGAACTTTTGAAGCCATTTGAGCAGTGCAAATGTATGAATCACCATTTTGAGCATAATGAAAGAGGGCCAAGCCATTGGAAGTTGGACCAAGGAGACATAGTCCAGGAGGGGTGAACTCCTTCATCTTTTGTTGTGTTGTGGTTATTCTTATGGTGTATTTTTCTATTGTTTCTGCATATTTCATAGTTTATTTTCATGCTTTATGTGTTTTAAAACTAACATAAAATCTCTCAAAAACTCAGATTTTAACACTTGTAATTTACAAATCCTGAGGTACATTTTCATTAAGATCTCATACAGATCAGTAAAACTCTCATAAATTATTTGTTTCAATTAGCATTACTCTCAGAAACATAAAACAAATAATTTACAGCTTATCCCACACTTGCATTATCGTGTGAGAAACCAATGATCTGTGATCTACATTGCTAGATATCTCAATAAAAACCTACTCGAGGCATCGATGATATTGCAAGATGGTATGTTGAACATTTAAAATTTGGTTTTTCTCGACTTGCACAACACAGCCAGTAGATCCTATTGGCAACAAGAAACCACATAATCTTATGAAACTAGAATAAAATAGTGCAATGCTTTTGTAAGGTTTTTATTTATAGTCAAGGCTCTAAAGAAAAAGGTAACAGATCAAGCTTATGCAGAGGTACCAAATGAAAGATGCTCCATGAAGACGTCAAGAGATATATAAATAGTAACACAGTCAATGGATTTTGTCCAAATTGGTGAAGATTATTTTAAAATTGATCACATGTTAAATGATCTTGTTCGTTTTGTGAAGGAGTAGGTATCTTAACTATTTATGGGCTCAAGGGATTCATGTTGGCCAGAGTATTCTCCCATATTAACAAAATTATGTTTTCTTTCAAGATTGAAAAGATACCTAAATTGCAAGAGAGGATGGTTTTGAAACTTTCAGAGTTTATGAAGGATAAATTCTCTTTAAAATGCCATTTCCAAAATGGAGAAGAGAATTAATAATACTACTTCAAATGATAATGCTATTTTCTATGAGTGTAAAATGTTCCAGTGTAAGAAGAGCTCACAAAAATTGCAGATACAATAGAACTTGGTTATTTATCACTCAAGGTAATGGTGATGCCATGCCCTTTTTTATGAGAATTTCCTTGGATATAAATGTTGAAAATGTTGGTTATTTCCAGGACTCTCAAAGGGCTTGTGCTATGTGATGTTGTCTTAATTCATGGGATGGTAAAATCAGGGTGGTCTCATCAATGGGAAAACAAACCAACGATCTTGTCATGCTTAATTTAAAGGTCGTGAGGGCTACTAATTTAAGAAAGAAAGACATTGTTGGTGATTGACAGAATCAATAAGTATAATTTTGGGTTGTATGACAGGAAGATTTTGATTTTCCTCTTACAAAAAAACCTCGGTTGGCATCAACTAGAATTCTTGGATTCATTTTTTCAATCAGGATCGAGATAGTAGTCAAATGAGAATCGGTGGCAGTGATAAATTAAAGGTGTGATTGAGTTTCATTCCAGGTTTTCTGGAGATTATAGAATACACCGATCCCATATTCAAAGGATAAAGTTGTTTTCTTAAAATAAAAGTTTCAATTAATTCAAATTCCATCTTTAAATCAAACTATTTATTCATTAAATAACAAACTGTGATGATAGTTTTGAGTAGTCAAAGAGAAATGTCACTTAATCAGTCCTAGGGGGATTATCTCCATATTCTGAAGGCATAAAATGAGTAGTCAAATACACAGATGGAAAAAGGATAAAAACAAATTTTAGCATCTTCAAACACTCAAATTAGCCAATGAGCATCTCTAGACAGTCGATTAACAAGTGTCAAGCTTGTTTTCTCTAGCAACAATGAAGTAACCAGTTCCATAATATTTAGGAAACAAAGCTCAATAGTGGTTGAGTTTTTCAAGGTATAAAATAAAAAATCAAAGACCACCTGGAAGGAATCCAACATATTTACAACAGTCTTCAAGCAACTTGAGATACATTGTAACTAATTTAGTTTAGTTTATTTTTTGTTCCTAAAAACTAGTAGCAAATTGAGCATGTAATTTTTATGTAAGGAGTGCTTAACGATGTAGCAAAGGTTGGATTCTAAGAAAAATAAGTCTATTTTCTGTGTGTTTATCAAATTATATGATTGTTATAGTGCCAAGGCCAGAAGATTGTGATCAATGATACATAGATTCTTGTGATGGTGTTCTTAGTATGTGTTTCTTTAAGTGATAATTTTTTCCTTCTATGATGCCCATTAAATGTTTGTCTTTTGATGTTTGAATAAATGTAATGTGATATAATTCATTGTTTTAATACGTTGTTTCATCTATTCTAAACATATGCACTCTTTCTTCTAAAGCTACTAGGATTCATGTTCCATGCCCTGTTTTAGTCGATTGTTGTTTCTATATTATACTACCATATAAAATGACATTTTGATAGGTATAAATTTGATCATATACCCTTCATCTGTCCATCTTGATCATGTAGCCCATGTCTTGGTAATTGCATCTAAAACCTATTTTATTGACTCCATTTCCCAATGGATTAATTTTCTCATACCCAACCAAACCTTATTTTGACACAACTCAATTGAAGATATAGCCATTGTTTAAAGACACAACCAGTTTCTAAGAATTTAGTGATTAGGTTGTCAGAGAGAGCCCTCTATGGATTGGAGGGGATAGCCTCCAATATACAAGCTTGGTTTGAAAAGGTTACCTTAGGGAGTTCTTTGTTACATCCAAGAAAACCCTCTAAGTGATAACACATCACATCATCTTTAAGAGAAAAATGTAAGGTTCAAGTAAGGGAAGATCACATCAAGCATAAACAAAATTTTCTCCAACTCTTAAAGGATAACCTCACTCTAACGCATAATCGAATGAAACAAAAAGTCGATCAACATCGTCGTGAAAGAAGTTTTGATGTAGGTGATAGGGTATTTTTACGGCTACAACTATACAAACAAATTCCCCTCAAGCAAGCTAAGAAAGATACTAAATTATCACCCAAGTACTATGGTCCTTGCAAGGTGTTGCAAAAGATTGGTACTATGGAATACAAATTGGAGCTTCCTACATACTACTAAGTACACCCAGTTTTCCATGTTTCATGCTTAGAGAATGTTATCGGTGTAGAAATTTGAATAACTGATATATTATTCACCGAGATTCTCCTGATCACACACTATTTTAGCTTCATGCACAATACAAAATCTCTTCCACCATTGATCATTACATGCGGAAATAAAAACAATCGCATGCGCACATTAAAACCATAAAAAATCACAGATATGAACACAGTATTTCATGGGAAAGCTTAAAGCTGAAAACCCCAACTATTTGTATATTATATGTCATAGAGATCATGTAACAATCATTGTACAAAGCTCCTCACAAGCTCTTAGCACAACCTCCAATTGCTACACACTAATCAAGCTAGATCTAGCAAAACACATGCTCCAATCTCTGCCACCTGCTAGCCAGCCTCTATTGCGTAATCAATGTTGTAGGATGGCTCATAAATAACTTCGAACCACCTGGCTTGTACTGCGAAATCCTCATGGGCTCCTCCAATCACTGGTTGTTGCAAATATGCAACAGTATAGTCACAACTAATAGTTAACCTGCTCTTTCACCTATCTCTGCACAGGTCTCCACTGAAATTGTCCATGCACTGAAGTTAACTGATGTATTCTTTAGTTGATTAATGAGTTTATAATTATTGAATTAATTAATAATTAATTCACACCACTCTTCACTAGTGTATTAATCAGTTAGACTAAATACAACTAGTTCAACTATGTTTAGATTAGTTAAACTGAACACAACTCCATTAACTCCTCAATCAACTCCACCAAATTCTGTCACATGAGTTCTAACTAAAGTATCCATGCAATAGCTCCACTTAACCCTCAGGAATAGCATAATTCCTTCTGTCAGCTCCTGTGCCACATCTGTGCACTTAACTGAAGTGCTCCAAGAGAATAAGATAATGTTTATAGTCCAAATATTATTAAGAGCTAATAATATTAGACATATCTATTTTTAGATTGGAAATCTAAAAATAGATTCCGCCCAATATGTCTAAAAATAGAAGTCCATCTATTTTTCCAACTTGACCAACCATCCACAAATAGCATCCTGCAACTCATAGAACATGATCCATATGTCTAAAAATAGACTTTGCACCAAAAATAGCCTATGGGCCCACTTAGTGAAGGTGACTTCTTTCCACTAAGCTCATCATCTTGTTGCAATCTCAACACTCCCTCTTAACAAGATAAGGATTATCTGCCACCCCTATCCTGCCTCTGTGGTATTCAAATTTTCTCCTGGTGAGCGCCTTCGTCAAGATATCAGCATCCTGATCCTCCGTGGGAATGTATGAAAGTACCATGATCTTTCGCTGCACACAATCTCTGATATGATGATACCGGATGTCAATGTGTTTAGATCTATCATGAAATACTGGATTAATCGAGAGTTTAATGCAAATCTGATTATCACAATAAATCACAGTAGGATCTAAATGTGAACCGAACAACCTGACCAGGATCTTCCTCATCCATATAGCCTCGCGTGCAGCCAAACTCACTGCCATATACTCAGCCTCTACTAAACTGAGTGCCACGGATCTCTTCTTCCTGCTGTACCAAGAAACTGTTGTCGACCCGATACTGAAAAATCCGACTGTCTGTACCATAATCCATATCCCGATGTGCCTCTGAGATATCTCAATACATGCTTCCCCGCCTTCCAAAAGAGCTTGGTAGGCTTAACCATAGCTTGTGAAAGCAGGTTAACTGCATAGCATATGTCGGGTCATGTATTGACCAGATACATAAGCGACCCCACCAATTGTCGATAAATAGTGGCATCCACTACCTCTGCCGAAGTAGCATCCTCCTTCCTCCATCCACCAAGAAGAGGAGTATCAACAGGCTTGTAGCCATGCATGTTGAACTTCTCCAGTATCTCCCGGGCATACTTGCCTTGAGAAACAAACAGTCCATCATTGCGCTGCCAAATTTCCAATCCCAAGAAATAATGAAGGAGGCCCAAGTCCTTCATCTCAAAATCTTTTGCAAGATCAACCTTGCATGAGTGTATCAACAGTTCATCACCTGTCAAAATAAAATCATCTACATAAATTACAATGATCAACAACTTACCCTCCACCACAATCTGGTATAGGTTCAGATCCGCCTCACTCTTGGAGAATCCAAATCTATATGTGTGTACCAAGCACGAGGTGCTTGTTTCAACCCATACAATGCTCTTTTGACCCTGCACACATGCGACTCGCTGCTGAAGATCTTGAAACCTTCGGGTTGCTCTATGTAGACCTCCTCCTCAATCACCCCATTGCGGAACGCAGTCTTCACATCCATCTGATGAATGTGCCACCCCATATGCGCTGAGAGAGCAAGAATCGTCCGTATGGAAGAATACCTTGTGACAGGTGCAAAGGTTTCCTCATAATCGATCCCCTCAATCTATAAGAAGCCTAGGGCAACAAATCTTGCCTTGTACTTCTCCACACTCCCGTCAGCTGCTTGCTTCACTTTGTAGATCCATCTCGAACCCACCACTGATTTCCCTTCCGGCCTTGGGACAATCTCCCATGTATTGTTTCTAACAATTGAATCATACTCTTCCACCATGGCATCTACCCATGTGGGATCCTCCACAGCTTCCTCGAAAGAGGATGGCTCCGTCACGATACACTTGCTCATAAGAGCCATATCCTGATACTCACAAAGGACTGCCACTGCCTACGCCTGCATGTAGGCTCTTCACTGGCATCTTGAGCCGCTTCCCTTACTCAGAAAATTTCACTGATGTTTAGTGTGATAAGGGTCTTTCCACTCCATGAACTCCTCCTCTGTGGCTGATCCACATCCTCAGCTCATCCTAGGAACCAGCCTCATCTACATGCAGGTGGCTCCTCTCAAGCGTAACACTTGCGGTTTTCCCTATGAAATTTTGATATTGCCGCACAATAGTCTTCATGCATCGTTCGGGAAATACATATCACTTATAGTTGTGGGGTGTATCAATGTACCCCAATTTTATCCCAACCTCTCGTAAATGCTCCGCCTTCCTTCTTTCCTGCATCCTTTCGTCACATGAAGGTAATAGTGAACCAAAATCCTCAACAAGATTGTGCCTCTACTGTAAAACGCTCCTGCACTGCCAAGTAATCCTCGTGAGGACAACGGTTTATATTATTATATCAAGACATGCCTTAGCCCACAAGTATATGGGAAGGCCTTGATCATGAAACATCGCTCGTGCCGCACCCACGATCATTCTGTTCTTCCGCTCAACAACCCCATTCTGCTATGGGTTATGAGGTGCTATGAGCTCTCTTCGAATTCCTTCTATGCTGCAAAAGTCCTTAAATTTTCCAGAGATGAATTCACCACCATTGTCGCTCCTAAGAGCCTTCACCTGCTTCTCGATTCTTTCTCAACCAGTGCCTTGAACTCACAGAACTTTGAGTATGTCTCGCTCTCCTTCTGCATGAAGAAGATCCAACACTTTCGAGAAAAATCATCAACAAATATCACATAGTACCTGTGCTTTTCTATCGAAGCTACTGAGAAAGGTCCACACACGTCTGTGTGAATTACTTCAAGGATCATCGTGGCACGTGTTAGCGCTCAAATCTGCCTCAGGCTGAAGAAGGCGAGGTTCGAGGCAACATCAAACCAACCTTAGCCTCGTAGCTAGCCCTACGAGGACAGGAGAGGGCTCTCTCCGGGTTAAACTCAGTGAAGGATCTTCAAAGGGGCTGAGATAACCGATAGTAAATGCTGATCTTAGGCTAGTAAATTGATATGAAAGGGTTTTTTGATAAATGATGGGGTTTTCTGGGCTGTGTGAGGCAAAGACAGCAAGAACAGAGATTAAATGAAGAACACAGATTATCTCCTGAGGCAAGATAAGCATGAAATTTAACAATCAAATTGGAATTTAAACGGAATGGCAAGACTGCTGAGAGGCTGACAAGGGCATGTGTGATGAATCCTTGTCAAACAGAAGAAAACACTAAATTTGAACAAACTTAAAGGCAGAGCATATAAATTATGAATTCTACCTTAACACTTCATTTTTTCAAATGGAAACGATCATGAAATGACATAAACACATAACAGGCTACATATGAAACAAAAGAAGACACAAATGTTAAATCTCATGCCACAGGAATCTCAGAAAACAGAGCTATACTTCTCCATTAAAATCTCTGTCTAAAACTGTACAATAAAACTCTATTTTTCTCCTACACTAGCTCTCAGAACTCTCTCCCCCACTCACAAATGATTATTTTAATACATTAAATAAACTATTCTAGAAAAAACAAATCGACCCCAAAACAGGGGCGTTGTTTCACCTGCAGTTACAACAATAGAAAAGAGCGTTTCCTCTATTCTAAAATAAAATAGCGTTCCTCTAAAAATCCTCTGATGGCCGACACATGGAGCGCAGATCCCGTTGAATAAAGTCTGGAAATAGGAATCGAATCCTATTCATCTGGTAACAGGTGTCTTTGTTTATTTTTGGCCTTTGACTATTTATTTCCCCTTACCGCTTTGAATAAAATCAACAAAAATAACCCTTAAACTGAAATTCTACCGGTTCCAGCTGCAATTACCAGCAAAGTGTTGTTATTATCAACTCTGGCCAAATCTTCATTGTTTATATCATTCTGAGAATCTACAGCATCCATGATTAAAGGTACATTACACTTATCGCATTCCAATTCAGCATCAGTTCTTAAATTTCCAGACTCATGCCTCAGTCGTATTTTTGCATTTTCCTGTTTGCAATTTCGTTGAAGTCGTTTTGGATGTCGTTGAAGTCGTTTTTGATGAAGACTGGGCGCATAAAACCATTTTTCGGACCTCTGTTGACGTGTGGGTCGCTCGCCTCTGCGTGGGTCGCTCGGCCCAGGTGGGTCGCTCGCCTTGTAATTTCTCACTGCGGAAATAACCCAAGTGGGTCGCTCTACCCAGATGGGTCGCTCGCGCCCAGGTGGGTCGCTCGCGCCTCCTTTTCGTGTTTACGATGGATGTTTGAGATCCAACCTTTGCAGTGTTGAATACCACATTCTTACAATCAGACCATATGCTGACAGACCAAGGTGGCAGATGAAACACCTTTCCATTAAAATGTACAGTAGCTGAAGAATGACTATCGACATTAGCAAGAAATGCTGCACATTTCCCTGTCTTTCTAATTACAGTCATATTTGCCACTTTGAACTCTCCAGAATATTTATATACATGTGCCTCTAGCTAAGGACCAAAACATATATACCAAGGATCTCCATCAACAGAAATTAGAGCTGGCTCACAGAGTTTTATGGCTGCATGAAGATCCTTCACTACATGCAAATTGGACTGAATGTAACAATTTTGAGCACATCTGCATCAAAGAAGGATGAAACATTGAACATTCTTGGAGCAGATAAATTTATATTGTCATCTGATAAACAACAGATAGAGGCTTCTTCGAAGACCCTTGATTTCATCATTGACACTGCTTTCAGGGGACCACCCAATTGATCTTTATATGCCACTTTTGAAGACTGCAGGAGTGTTTGTAATTGTAGGTTTCCCTAGTGAAATCAAGATCCATCCTGCCAATCTTATTATTGACATGAAATCAATTGCAGGGAGTGTAACAGGTGGCACCAAAGACATTCAAGAAATGATTAATTTTTGTGCAAAGGAAAGAAATATCTCAGACATTGATGACTCATGGAATTCCACTCATGCACATTGAAAATGTTGCAATATAATCCAAAAGACCAATTAATGATAATTTTCTTGCAAGTAGTAGAAGAGAAGACCTATTAAAATGTCCCTGTATGTAAAATGATCCAATAATGAAGCAGCTTATGCACATTCCTCCTGCAGCAATCATTAGAAGTAGGCGCCTTCCATTTTTGTCCATAATCAATGATGAGTGCACCGCCACCATCTGATGAAATCCTCTTTGCAACAGCTCAGATTATGCTCCAACACATTATTACAAAATACTAATCTGACATTCTCTTCTCCAAAACAGGGTTTTGGAGAAGAGTCATCCTTGATTATTAATAAAAACTCTCGAAATAAGAAACTTATTGAACCTTGGTGAGCTTGCCTCTGACAGTAGACTGACAAGACGGAGTCTAACATTGGCTCCAATGGGGATGGCAGCTGCCGCTTCTTGGAGGTGCCAAGAACCGCAGAGCTTTGGGAGAGCAGACAGTGCCTCCATCCATTGGGCGATGGAATCATTATTCTGACAAACAAACTAAAGACTGATAACTCAGTTTTTAAACTAGAAATTCGACTCACACTGACTTGATGCAAACTGAAATGACTGAATTAAACAAAAACTCTCTGAAAAGGGCAGCAGTCCATCAAAATTTCAAAACCCCGATGGCAACCCCCTGCATACTGATGTGATATGTACAATCATGTATAATTGGCTTTCCAATGCAACCAATCCAGCAGATGGCTACACCTCAAATTTCTGCTCTTACTCTCCTTGAGCAGGCAGAATGATGAACCTGTAGGCAACTCAACAAAATCACTGAAACCAAATCTTATGATAATAAACCAGGCAATATTTATCCTTTCTAATGTTTGCAGAAGAATGCTGAAGGGGTCTTGAAAATCCTGAAGCACTGGCTTATCTGGAAATCCAGCTGCAAAAATACTAGTAATCACCTCACTCTGATCTGAAAGGACAATTGATTTCTGAGGGATAGAAATGCACAGATCTGCCATCTGAGTGTTAGCTGTAGGTTTCTTGACCATGAGAAATTCTGACATATACTCTTCAACTTCATGATCTAGATAATTTTTAAACAAAAAACAATCTTCAAGATTATCAAACATGACAGCCTTATCATCTTTGTGAAGGAAAAAATTATCTGTTTGCTGATCTACACAACTGATTACAAGACAATCATCTTTTTCAACAGAGGAAGAAATTTCACCAACACTTTCCTGATTATGTATGCACTGCAAATATGTTGTAGTTTTGGCTGAAACATGACCTTTCAAAAGTAGATCTATCTCATCTTCAGACAAAGGAGACAATGCCTTTTGTTTTCTTCTACTTAAACATTAATTATCTTCATATGGCAAGGCATTCAAACTATCATTCATTACTGAGTTATTGAAAGGAGATTTATCACTTACTTGCACAAAGATCTCATTCTGGTTTTCATGAACTGACTGAATCACCTCTTCATGAAGGCTATGTTCTAATGATGAGCTGACAGTATGACTGAGAACATTTGGATCCATTACTGTGTCTTTTGCATCCCAGATGATTTCAACAACAGAGTTCTCCTTGATGGGCTTCAGCACAAGATATGCTTGGTCATCCTGATCTGAATCTGAATCTGAAGTAGCTGTCTGGACATTATCACAATCTGCAATTGAAACTGGACCTACTTGCATGCTGCTGTCTTCTGTGGGCAGATCTGAAATGACATTCTCCCTTTCATCATTTTCAGCCATATGGCCATCAACCTGCTACAAAGTCTCCTGAGCATCTTGATGGGTATCCTTTAGGTTCTCTTAATATTTCTGAAATGGATTCTGATATAGAGCTTCCATGATTTCATCATTCATGAAATTATCATCTTCATAATATTTCTCCAGGCTTTCAATAAAAGAATAAGCATGTTTGCAACAGTCATGAACCAAATTTAACGATGGATAAGATGTTTGATATTTTTCAATGAACAGGGCATGAAAATCCTCTAAACAATAAATACAGGCCAGCGGCAAATTTTCATACCATGATTGAGCTTCACCTTCCAGAGTGGCCAGAAATATCTTCATCAAGCAATCTTCAGGAAATTCAACCTTCAACTTGCGAATATGCATGTGAAATCTGACTAAATGTAAAGCAGCATCTTTCTTACCATCATCGTTGAACGTAGGCAGATTTTTTGACCAATCCACCTTGGGCATCTTATTTGGAAAACCTGGGATGTGATCTCGGCTCATGGGAGCGTATCTTCTTGTGATCCGGTCCATCTTGAAAATCTCACAGCTACTGATCTCCCTGCAGTGAAGTCACCATGAAGCATCGATTTCTAGATCTTTCAGTGAATGAAGTCGCCAGGTGAATGATTTCAGCCTTGCGGTGTCTGAATGCTGTCCACCATCAGCAATCGGATCTGCAACTTGATTTCATGTACTGGAGCAAGACAATCTACAAATCGACTGTCACATCAACAGCAAACCATCTTCCCCAGTATGGTCGCCACTATGTTAGCACTCAAATCTACCTCAGGCTGAAATGAAGTAAAACTCAAGGCTACATCAAACCACGCTCAGCCTCGTAGCTAGCCCTACGAGGACAAGAGAGGGCTCTCTCCGTCAATCTCGAGAAAATGAGCAATAGGATGCGAGATGAATTACAATAAGAACTGATTTTAGGCTAGTAAAGAGATAGGTATGTTTGATTTTTGGTTTTTTGGGTTTTCGCTGGAGAAATGGGAAAACAAATTTTGGGTCCGGGGATAAGGTCAGACCTTTGCAGATTTCAAGTTGGGGCGAGGTAGGTGAATGTCTTGATGCTTTGATTGGATATATGGACAGATTAGACTGACGAGGAGCTGAAGAGGGCAAAGAAGAACTTGGATCCTCTCCAAACAGCTGAAAACATATAGAACTAACTGAATTCAAAGGCTAAGCACTGTAAACAATGGATTCAACCTTAATCACTCATTCAATTTAGTTCAGAAGCATATGAAAGGATGGCATACATTAAACATGAAGAAAATTACAGTAAACAAAGAAGAAACACCATCAAGAACAGAACACCACAAGAATCCCAACAAGTGCCGCAAAACCCCTGATCTTTCCTTAGCCAAAATATGAAAAATATGTACAATGATATCAAAAGTATCCCAAGAGTCCAACCTCTAGAATGCCTCAGAAATTACAATATATAGATCACTCTAACACCTTTCCCCACCTCTAGGGGTCGAATTCCCTCTTCAGGGATCAGTTTCAACCAATTCTAATCATGGAACTACAACCTAGGCAGCTAACAACTTGCCTCTAAAAGAGTGGAAACTGATCCATTACATGATTTTTTACCCTTTTGAGAGTGAATCTTCTAGAAGAGATAAAAATAAGCCAAATTTACATGCCAAACATGAATTTACATCATAAAAACCCAAAAATTCTATCCATAAGCAAAACTGGTCCATACTAGGCGAAAAACTGAGCTGGCAGCTGAAAATTCAGGAAAAATTTCAAGTGGGTCGCTCCTGAGCCGTGTGGGTCGCTCATGTTCCAGGCTGAATTTGAGGTACTTCCCGGCATCCAAATTGAGATCATGATAGCTCGTTGGAAATCCCTGGATGTCTACTTTCCAACCCGAGTGGAATTTCTGAATTTGGAGCTCATTTGAACCTCCAAAACCTCATTCTCCAAGAGATACTCCCTGCTGGTGCAAAAGGTAGCAGCAAGGTGGTTTTCATGGTGTTTTTGAGCTTTTTGACCATTTGATGAAATGCTAAATTGACTTCAGAGGATGCATAATTAACCATGATAAATCCAAAAATGTAAAAATTTCCTCCAGAAAGTGTCCCAAAAAAAAGTGAGCGCATGAGCGCGCGACCCACGTAACTGCAAAACCTGTTTTTTTACCCAAAAATTTGAAAATGACAAAATTTTCTCCGAATTTGCCCAAATTCGGAGCGGAGGTCCTCCATCATGTGTCCTACCCAGTCAATGAAGCCTCGGCCAAAATCCGAAGTGGATTAGGCCTTTTTCGCCGTCTAAGTGCCTTGCGCAACCTCCTCTTCATGATCTTCATTCTCGCTTTGCAGACATGCATGCGAGCCCAATAATGGCCTTTCATGTGACGAAGCATGTCTTTGTCTCGATTGGCCTTTGCCAAAAATTTCTCCAGATGGATGTTCACATGTGTGAGTACAGTATCTCTGTCAGTCGGTGTCATGTCACCGGGCCTCTTTCGATTCCACTGTCTGTCCTCACGGATTCGACGCAACTCATAATATGTTAGCTCATCCTCAAGCTGTTTGTTTTGCTGCTCAAAATATTTAATCACCCACTGAGCCTTCTGCAATTGATCTTTCAGCTGGTCATTCTCGGCCTTTTTCTCCTGGATGACTTCCCTCAGCTTCGAGCTAGGGGAGCTCGTATCAACATCAATGACTGTCAAATCTGTGTCCCGGCCTCCTGATGGGCCCTCATCATGCATGGGCCTCTTGCCCCTATCCTGCACCTGTACCTGCACTGAAGAAGAAGGCGAGACCCCTTCCACCTCACGTGGAGATAATACTCGCTCTGCTGATGAAGTCGGCAAGACCCCTTCCACCTCTCGTGGAGATAATACTCGCCGTGTCGCTGCAAATAAGGCCCTGTGGCCTCGCTGATATGTCTGAACCAAAGGAGTGCTGATATGCTCAACCTCAGGCATGTCCGGCTGGTGTGAAGGCTCTCCTGCATCATGAACTATCTCGGGAGGCGGCTGTGGCACTCTGAAAAAGTCTCTAGAAATGAAATCCTCCCAAGTGATGCCCTGCTCTGCCAACTGATGCAACACTATGATCTTGATCAAAGCGTAATGGTATATACTCTTGTACTGCTGCACTGGGCTCGTCTTCTTCTGCACAAACATCACCATCCTCTCTATGTTGCGATATATGAAATACGGAATATTCATCATACGTACCCTTGTGAAGTGCATCAAAAAACGAATATGGTACGCGAAAAGACGAGCATACCTGCCCTCACAACTAAAATACTGAATGATGAGCTTCATCAGCGGTGCATACTCATCTCTCAAGAATCTGAATGGAAAAAATCTGCTCAAGTAGCCCATATATCCAGTTTTAATATATGGCTCATAGTGAAATTTCTCTAACTGCTGACCCTTGTTCCATTCCTCGCCCATGTTTGGTATACCAGTGGCTTGAGAAATAGTCAAGGGTGACACAATGAAATCAACCCCAGCAAGACTTACCCGGCCATCCCGTAAATGTAGAACAAACAGACGGGCCAATTCACGATGAGGCCGGGTTTGTGCAACCATCTCACAAAATCTGAAACATGACAAATATCGGAAACAATCCATAGCTAATGGACATGCCTGCAACCGAGCCAAAGAAGTAGGCTCCTCTCTGCGATGATTACCACTTCTGTGATCTCTGTGAGACCCCCGTGGCACATTACCTTCAGTCACCGAATCACTGCCTGACCCTAGCTCATATTCTGACTCTGTCTCCGACATGGCTCTGACCAAGCTATTGGCACTATGAATACTGATATGAAAGCAGTGAAAACAAAGTTATGATGTGTGTTTCAACACCCAACAAATATCCCCACCGTCAAAACACCATAAGGAAACAAACCATGATAATATCTTTGTTTTAAATGGATTGGAAAAGAGGCACGATCTCTGTTTTAAATGCAAGTGAAACTTTGACTAAAGGGAGCAGGCAACCTTCAGAATTTTGAGAAAATCTTGTCAAAGGGAGCATGGCATCATATGAATGTGTTTGTCTATGAACAATTACAACAGAGTTATAAGGGTCAATGGGCAATGAAACAGAGTTATGAGAGTGTTTTTAACAGTGGGCAGTGAGACACAATACAACCACAGTCACCATGGAACGAAAGTCTTAAACATGGTAAAGTAATAGCAATGGTCACAATGATATAATGGGTATGAGAATAATATGGTTTTGATAATATATGCAAGGCTGGATATATCACTGACATAAAATAGGTGACAAACTCATGCAACCATCCATATTCATTTTAAAACCCTGAAAACGATATTGCCATGACTGTGGGGTTTAAATCCTCCATTTGAAGTGTTTGAAATCATCAATGATGCCACCAACGCATTTAAAAACATCAAGCAATTGCTAAAAACCTGTTTGAAGGCCGATGGGGGCGATCCCAAACAAGACTTGGGCGCTCAAAACGAATTTTCGAACCTCTGTTGATGCGTGGGTCGCTCACCTCTGCGTGGGTCGCTCGGCCCAGGTGGGTCGCTCACCTTGTAATTTCTCACTGCGGAAATAACCCAAGTGGGTTGCTCTACCCAGATGGGTCGCTCGCGCCCAGGTGGGTCGCTCGAGCTCCAAGACCCTGTCAACGCTATTTCAAAACTGTGAAATCGGCCCTCCAACTCCAAAACTCGATTTGTATGCTGTAGATTGGTGAAAATGAAACTTGGTTTGGCTTTTATATATGCTGCAAATATCTTCCACAATCAGATTTGTTTCAAATCTAATTGAAAACCCATATTACAATGTTTTTGTAATTTCACATTTGGCTTTTTAATACAATCTCCTTTTGGCTTTTCTGAGCTCGATTTTGATGATTTTGCTGTCTTCTTGCAGGGATATGGCTATTTAGCTAAGGGAAAAGACCAGGGGTCTGCTTTTGACATTTTCTTCTTGGTGGAATAAGTACAATTTATTACAAAAATAATAATGAACAATTTCTAGTTCCAAAACAGAGTTTTGGACTAGAAATGTTTTTTTTTTTAAAATGCTGATGATAATAAAACAAAAATAAAAAATGCGGAACCTTCCTCACCCTGCAGGCTTTATGACTGGTATACAAATGACTCAAAAACCCTAGACACTAGGACCAAAGACACTTATTGACATTTTAATGACCAAAAATGAAATGACAATGACTTTGAGTGATTTTTTAAGGAAAATTTTAAAATAGCACTGCAGGTGTAAACATGAGGAAACATAAGACGACAGACCCCTTCGTCAGTCCATGGCATGCTCCTAGTGAAATGCAACGAAGTGGAACGAGCGAGACACCTAAGAATGAATATGCAAAAGACGAAATGATCACTGACGGAGGGCTGTAAGGGCCGACTCTAACATTGGCTCCAATGGGGATGGTGGCTCCATGGAGATGCCAAGAACGGCAGATCTCTGGGGGAGTCAGACAGTGCCTTTTCATCCATTGGGCGATGGAATCATTATTTCAACTGATAAAACAAACTTTGGACAATTTTATTGACTGCAGATTTGACTAAAGACGGACTGCAATTTGACCAAAACTGACATGACTTTAAAACTAGAAGACTGATAAAACTAACTTGACAATTTCAAACTAACCAACCTCTATCTCCAGAATTATAGCCTTCGCTCCGGGCCCCAGACTGAAAATGAGAGATCAGTGCACACTTGCAACGAAACAAAGTAAAATGATATATACAATGACAATGAGATCAGCAGCAAGTACTCAGAAATAATATCACTTCAGCAACCGACCATTGATCGGTCCTCCAGGACAATCATCTCCATTCATTTCTTTGAGAAGAAATGCATTCTGACCCCGATACGCTGCAATCTTAAAAGGACCCTTCCACAGATTTTCAAATTTGCCGTGCTTTCCCTTATCTTCATTTCGAGCATCCCATTTCAAAACTACCTCATCCAACTGAAACTTATCTGCTTTCGCCTTTCTGTCGTAGATCTTATTTATGCGTTCCTGCAACTTGAAAGTATTTTGAAATACCTCCTCTCGTGTCTGCTGTAAATGAATCATCTGATTAATCCTCCGCTGCATAGGATCTTCTTCACTTCCAGCCTCCTGAAGCAATTTAACCACCGGGACAGCAAGTGAAGTAGGAAAAATTGTATCCATCCCATACACCAACTCGAAAGGAGACATGCCAATAGAATTTTTCTGACTTACCCTATCAGCCCACAATGCATTCACTAACTTCTTGTGCCAGGCCTTTTTGTTGATTTCCAGCAATTTCTTAATGATATTCACCAAGGATTTATTTGAAGATTCCGCCAAGCCATTTCCTTGCGGATGGTAGGCGGTCGAATGTCCCAAGGTAATATTGTACTTAAAGCAAAAGTCAACCATCCTCTTAGACTTAAAGGCTGCTGCATTATCTGTGATTATTTTACTAGGACACCCAAAACGTGACAGAATATTGTTTTCAAGAAAATAAATAATTACCGCATCCGTGGCCTGTCGAGTGGGAATCGCCTCAATCCACTTCGTGAAGTAGTCTGTAGCTGTCAGTATCCATCTATGCTGTCCGGAAGATGCTGGGTGGATTTCCCCGATAAAATCCAATCCCCACTGCTGGAATGGTGCACTAACTTCAATTGGTTTTAGAGGCAAAGGCTGTAGTTTCTGCTTCCCTTCGAAAATTTGACACTCATGAAAATTTTTAACAGCCTTGAACACATCAGAAAACAAAGAAGGCCAATAATACCCTGCCCTTAGAATCTTATTCGCCGTGGTCTTCCAAAACAAATGACCTCCACAGTCACCTTTGTGAAAATCCTCCAAAACTTTTTGAGCTTCCTCCTCTACTAAACAATTCAACAACATACCTCCAGGGTCTTTCCAATATAATGCAGAATTCAAAATGCAGAATTTAGCAGCTCTTAACTTCAATGTTCTACTCTTATTTCTAGGCATCCCGGGCGGTGTAGACAAATTCTGAAGCACATATAAAATGTCAGCATACCAAGGAGAAGAAACAAAAATATTGGATACCTGAACTGACGTACTTTCCCCATCTTCATCAGACATGGCAGCAATCAAATTTATGTCTAGAGCATGCAGATTTGTTTCAGCCATGAGCTTGGCGAGTCCTTGTCCTTTAATCAGCTTGGTCGGTTTAATCTCCACATCGTATTCTAACAACGCAGCGATCCACTTACCTCTTCTTCCTTCTGGATCTGCTTGTACCAAAACATCTTTAACTGCTGCGTTAGGAACGTATGCTGTAATGTGGGAATGCAATATGTACACACGGAAATCCTTCAGGGCTTTTACAAGCGCAAGTGCTTGTTTCTCAATGATATTATACCTCAATGCTCCATCTCTTATTATCCGACTGAAGAAAGCAATGGGCTTCTCAACTCCATCCCTTTTTTGAATCAAAACAGCTGCCAATGTGTGCTCAGAAGCAAAAGAAAATAAAATGAAGTCTTGTGTGTAATCTGGGCTGATTAAAATAGGGGCTGAGGAAAGAGATATCTTTACCAAATTGAATGATTTTACCGCCTCTTCTGTCCATTTTACCTGACTGTCCTTTTTCAGCATGTTCGTGATTTCTCTAAGGTGCTCTGCAAGATTTGGAATGAAACGACGCAGAAAATTCATTTTACCATTAAATGACTGTATTTCTTTCTTGTTCCGGGGCTGTTCAATCTGCTGTATGGCTTCAACACGTGCAGGATCAACTCGAATGCCATCTTTCGATATAATGTGGCCAAGGAGCTTTCCTTCATCCATGGCGAAAAGGCTCTTTTTCGGATTCAGCGAAATGCCATATTTTCTGCACTTCTGGAAAACAATTTTCAAATGATATAAATGTTCCTCATCAGAATTGGAAAACACAGTTAGATCATCAAGGTAAACAACCAAAAACACATCTTTCTCATTGGCAAAAGCCATGTCCATTGCACGTTGAAAGGTAGTGCCTGCATTCTTTAAACCAAACGGCATCTTTGCATAATGAAACGTTCCCCAAGGAGTGGTGAACGCAGTCTTGTCACGATCATCTTCCTGCACTAAAATCTGATTATAACCTGAGTATCCGTCGAGTAGTGACATCCTTGATGCTCCAACTACTCGCTGCAATATATGGTCCATTTTTGGCAGCGGATAATTGTCCTTTAATGATACCTTATTCAGATTTCTGAAGTCAATACATAAACGGATCTCACCTGTCTTCTTTCTCACGGGCACCAAGTTTGATATCCAATCTGGAAATCGAATAGGCACAATGATTCCTGACTTATACAACCTATTTACCTCTTTTTCGATCGATGGTAGCAGCTTTGGATTGATCCTCCTCAACTTTTGACGAAAAGGCTTCTGATTTGGTTTGATGGGGATAGTATGCTGAATGATATTAGTATCATATGTTTTTAGATCTGAATAATCCCACGCAAACGCATCAGAAAATGAAGACAACAATTTTACATATTCTGCTTTAACCTTTGGTGACAATGACTTTGACAATTTTACCATCTTGGGATTCTCAGCTGTCCCAATATTTACCTCTTCGACACCCTTTTCTGTTGGCCTCAATGTCGGTTTGCGGGCTACATCATCTTGATCAAACAACTCTTCCAAAGGAATCAATCCCTTAGGAATGATATTATCTTTGAGTTGCAGCACATCCATTTGGTTTATTTGTATGTCATCACTACCATCATCAAATTCTGTATCTATGGAGGTATCTTTAAACTTACCCTTATTCTGCAGAAATTCACTAATCTCCTCATCATCCTCAAAGACTTGCCAACATCGCTGATTGTCTGGAACGGTGGGCCGGTGTTTCACATGTATCTCGAACTTGTTGCTGGAATTCATTGGAATTTTAAGATTGCTTGCTGCCTTAGCAAGTCCGTCAGCAACACCATTTTGTATGCGGGGCACACATGTCAAAGTATGATTAGAAAATAACTTCAGAATGTCCAAAACTGCATTTCGGTAAGCCCTCATGCGAGGATGCTTAGCCTGAAACTCACCTTTAACTTGCTTTATCACTAATTCTGAATCACCATATACTGCAATCCTTTTCGCTTTCAGCTTCTTAAGAATCTTAAGGCCAGCAATAAGAGCCTCGTATTCCACTTCATTATTAGAACAGTCAAATGCAAGCTTGTAAGAACACACTCTCACATTGCTCGGAACTCTATCAGGAGCGGAAAATGGACTACGAATCCACACACCAATCCCAGCACCATCGCTGCCCACTGCGCCATCAAAATCCATGGTCCAAAGACCATCTTCATCGTCCTCTAAATGTTGAAACTGTACCGGCTCTGTTTTTCCTGTTTGCTGCCCATTGTCTTCAGCTGATTGCTCCATAACAGCTTGTTTTTCTCTTCTTTCTTTTTGCAAAACTTCTCTAAAATTCTCATTGATTTATGGTATGTCTTCTGCCTAAACTAATTGACTTTCTATATCATTAAAACTATCAGCAAGCAACACAAACGACTCTAAATCAGTATGTACATAATTCACAGGATGATTGATTGGCTTCTCTTTGCTACTTATCATGTATTTCATCTTCTGCTCTCGATATAACTTTCTCATTTGACCGAAGACTGGAATTGTAGCATAAGAGAAATCTAACTGAAGTGTACCTTTCAACTTTTCCCCCCAAGATCTTGCAAGGAGCATCCCGAACCGTGGAGGAATGTCGGCAACCACTACATCCATCAAAACATTCTTTGCTGGGATTTGATCTAAGCTTACCACCAAATCTTTGATGAGTCCTATACACTTTACCCGGCTGGAATCAAATGAATACAAATCATGATACTCTCTTGTAATGTCTAATCCCAACTTTTCCATGATCGCCTTTGGCATCAAATTGTGCGAAGCACCCGAATCGAGCATAGCATTGTGCAATATATATTCGTGCAACCTCAAACCGATGTAAAAAGGAGGAACATTACTGTCAGGGGACTCACCATTTAATGCAGGCCCAAAAATCAATTCCGGCTGATCATCCTCAACATTTACTGTGTCAATCATTGGATCAAAGTTCAGAATTTTGGAGACTTGACTACGGTAGCTGCTGTTCTTCATAATTTCCGTCAAAGGAATAGATATTTTCAGTTTGGAAATTTCATTTTCCAAACTAAATGCCGAAACTTTCTCAACCTCTTTAACCGGAACTTCCTTCTTTTCAGCCTTGTCTTTCACTATGTTTGACTGATTTACCTTCTCAGCTGATGATACTTTACTAGCTGCGGGATCAATTGTTTCTTTTCCTCTTTTCTGTGGTATCGGTGAATCTGTCTTCGGTGTTGAAGCTTCTTTTCTTTTCTGAATGGGATTTATGGGCACATCTCGATTTCTCAATGAATATTGTTTCTGCTGGGCAGTCAATGCATTCATATATCCTCTTTGGTATTCATCTGACTCTTCCTCTAAATCAACATCATTTGTTAGGATGAAATCCTCATCTTTCTGAGTCGCCACTATGTTAGCGCTCAAATCTGCCTCAGGCTGAAGAAGGCGAGGTTCGAGGCAACATCAAACCAACCTTAGCCTCGTAGCTAGCCCTACGAGGACAGGAGAGGGCTCTCTCCGGGTTAAACTCAGCGAAGGATCTTCAAAGGGGCTGAGATAACCGATAGTAAATGTTGATCTTAGGCTAGTAAACTGATATGAAAGGGTTTTTTGATAAATGATGGGGTTTTCTGGGCTGTGTGAGGCAAAGACAGCAAGAACAGATATTAAATGAAGAACACAGATTATCTCCTGAGGCAAGATAAGCATGAAATTTAACAATCAAATTGGAATTTAAACGGAATGGCAAGACTGCTGAGAGGCTGACAAGGGCATGTGTGATGAATCCTTGTCAAACAGAAGAAAACACTAAATTTGAACAAACTTAAAGGCAGAGCATATAAATTATGAATTCTACCTTAACACTTCATTTGTTCAAATGGAAACGATCATGAAATGACATAAACACATAACAGGCTACATATGAAACAAAAGAAGACACAAATGTTAAATCTCATGCCACAGGAATCTCAGAAAACAGAGCTATACTTCTCCATTAAAATCTCTGTCTAAAATTGTACAATAAAACTCTATTTTTCTCCTACACTAGCTCTCAGAACTCTCTCCCCCACTCACAAATGATTATTTTAATACATTAAATAAACTATTCTAGAAAAAACAAATCGACCCCAAAACAGGGGCGTTGTTTCACCTGCAGTTACAACAATAGAAAAGAGCGTTTCCTCTATTCTAAAATAAAATAGCGTTCCTCTAAAAATCCTCTGATGGCCGACACATGGAGCGCAGATCCCGTTGAATAAAGTCTGGAAATAGGAATCGAATCCTATTCATCTGGTAACAGGTGTCTTTGTTTATTTTTGGCCTTTGACTATTTATTTCCCCTTACCGCTTTGAATAAAATCAACAAAAATAACCTTTAAACTGAAATTCTACCGGTTCCAGCTGCAATCACCAGCAAAGTGTTGTTATTATCAACTCTGGCCAAATCTTCATTGTTTATGTCATTCTGAGAATCAACAGCATCCATGATTAAAGGTACATTACACTTATCGCATTCCAATTCAGCATCAGTTCTTAAATTTCCAGACTCATGCCTCAGTCGTATTTTTGCATTTTCCTGTTTGCAATTTCGTTGAAGTCGTTTTAGATGTCGTTGAAGTCGTTTTGGATGAAGACTGGGCGCATAAAACCATTTTTCGGACCTCTGTTGACGTGTGGGTCGCTCGCCTCTGCGTGGGTCGCTCGGCCCAGGTGGGTCGCTCGCCTTGTAATTTCTCACTGCGGAAATAACCCAAGTGGGTCGCTCTACCCAGATGGGTCGCTCGCGCCCAGGTGGGTCGCTCGCGCCTCCTTTTCGTGTTTACGATGGATGTTTGAGATCCAACCTTTGCAGTGTTGAATACCACATTCTTACAATCAGACCATATGCTGACAGACCAAGGTGGCAGATGAAACACCTTTCCATTAAAATGTACAGTAGCTGAAGAATGACTATCGACATTAGCAAGAAATGCTGCACATTTCCCTGTCTTCCTAATTACAGTCATATTTGCCACTTTGAACTCTCCAGAATATTTATATACATGTGCCTCTAGCTGAGGACCAAAACATATATACCAAGGATCTCCATCAACAGAAATTAGAGCTGGCTCACAGAGTTTTATGGCTGCATGAAGATCCTTCACTACATGCAAATTGGACTGAATGTAACAATTTTGAGCACATCTGCATCAAAGAAGGATGAAAAATTGAACATTCTTGGAGCAGATAAATTTATATTGTCATCTGATAAACAGCAGATAGAGGCTTCTTCGAAGACCCTTGATTTCATCATTGACACTGCTTTCAGGGGACCACCCAATTGATCTTTATATGCCACTTTTGAAGACTGCAGGAGTGTTTGTAATTGTAGGTTTCCCTAGTGAAATCAAGATCCATCCTGCCAATCTTATTATTGGCATGAAATCGATTGCAGGGAGTGTAACAGGTGGCACCAAAGACATTCAAGAAATGATTAATTTTTGTGCAAAGGAAAGAAATATCTCAGACATTGATGACCCATGGAATTCCACTCATGCACATTGAAAATGTTGCAATATAATCCAAAAGACCAATTAATGATAATTTTCTTGCAAGTAGTAGAAGAGAAGACCTATTAAAATGTCCCTGTATGTAAAATGATCCAATAATGAAGCAGCTTATGCACATTCCTCCTGCAGCAATCATTAGAAGTAGGCGCCTTCCATTTTTGTCCATAATCAATGATGAGTGCACCGCCACCATCTGATGAAATCCTCTTTGCAACAGCTCAGATTATGCTCCAACACATTATTACAAAATACTAATCTGACATTCTCTTCTCCAAAACAGGGTTTTGGAGAAGAGTCATCCTTGATTATTAATAAAAACTCTCGAAATAAGAAACTTATTGAACCTTGGTGAGCTTTCCTCTGGATAAAGAGATCGACAAGACTCGAGTCTAATGCCACGATTATCCTTCTCGAAAGGTGGCTTTCACAAATTTTCCCAAAGTACATCCCTTGCACTGATCTGACTGTGCAAGTGTACCCTTGGGAAGCCCAGTAGAAATCTGCTACAAAATTTTCAAAGCGCCATGGTGAAGATGGCCCAATCTCCCGTGCCACAATTCGCCCTCATCCCGGCTCACCACTCCTTCTGCTTTGCCTGCCATTGCTGCGCAGCCATCTACCTGCAATTGATAAAGGTTCTTAACTCGAACCCCTATCCTCCAGGTCTCACCAGTTGCCTTACTACGCAGGAAAGCCTTTCCCTCGCTAAATACAACATCATATCCCTTGTCTTCTAACATTGCCACAGAGATAAGATTCTTCTTCAATCCTGTAACATGCATCACTTCCTTCAATACGAAGGGTTTACCAGACTCCCTCTCAAAGGAAATGGTACCGATACCGGTCGCACTGTATCTACCATCATCGCCCATCTCGATGTGCACTCCAAGATCTTTCTCATCCAGATCAGCAAACAAATCTCGATCTCCTGTCATGTGAAAAGACACACCACTGTCCAGAAACCACGCTGATCCCGCCACACTTGAGACCAAGAATGCAATCAGTGAAAAATCCAGCTCAAACTGCGAGGCTAAGGCCTCTCCAGCTGCAGATCCAGCAGCCTGCTTATTTTTCTTCTTCTGCGGACAATTTGTGGCATAATGTCCGTGTTGGTGACAGTGAAAGCACTTCACCTTGGACATGTCCCGCTTCTTGCCTTTCGCACCGGAATGAGAAGCTTTCTTGCTCTTCCCCTTCTTTGCTTTGGTAGCCAAAGAAAAATTCTCTTCATCAGAGTTCCTTGATGAAGATCCATCCCTGTTACTCCGCCTTATCTCCTCTTGCACAAGATCCGACCACAGTCACTCCCATCTCGACAGTCTCGACAATTTCCTCCCCAAATTTGACAATAGTCCCGATTAGGAATGCCAACTCTTCGAGCCCAAGGAGAGCCAAGCTCACCAAGTCCTCGTCATCAACAAGAACTCCCACACTTCCCACCATCCGCGTACTGGACAAACTTGTGAGGTACTTGGGCATACCGTCGCCTTTCTCCACCTCCTTTTATGTTTCGAGCTTATCCTTGAGCGCCAACTTCCTCTGGTCGCTCTTGCTTTGGAATAAATCTGTCAAAGCTTTCCATATCAAGAATGGAGAAGCCTTACCATGAAGGCTGGACACTATGTGATCCTTCACGCCCTCCAACAGAATCCTTCGACACTTTGCTGCCTTCTTTTGCCATGCGTCAAGTACGGCAGCATCACTAGAAGTAGGCTTTGGAATTTCTGCATCTATGAACTCCTTCAATCCATTGTCATCCAGCACCGCCTCCATCCCGTCCTTCCATGCAATATAATTCGAGCTGCCCTCAAGGGCATACTCCAATCGCAATCCGTTGAAAGACATCTCAACTTCGACACCAAGAAAACACTGCTGCAAATTCGAATTCCACCAGCACAAAACTCAACCGCTTCAATGTTTTGCAATTGCTCCAATGATCAATATCGCTTTGATACCATGTAGAAATTTGAATAAATGATATATTATTCACCGAGATTCTCCTGATCACACACTATTTTAGCTTCATGCACAATACAAAATCTCTTCTACCATTGATCATTACATGCGGAAATAAAATCAATTGCATGCGCACATTAAAACCATAAAAAATCACACATATGAACACAGTATTTCATGGGAAAGCTTAAAGCTGAAAACCCCAACTATCTGTATATTATATGTCATAAAGATCATGTAACAATCATTGTACAAATCTCCTCATAAGCTCTCAGCACAACCTCCAATTGCTACACACTAATCAAGCTAGATCTAGCAAAACACATGCTCCAATCTCTGCCACCTGATAGCCAGCCTCTATTGCGTAATCAATGCTATAGGATGGCTCATTAAATAACTTGAACCACCTGGCTTGTACTGCGCAATCCTCATGGGCTCCTCCAATCACTGGTTGTTGCAAATATGCAACAGTATAGTCACAACTGATAGTTAACCTGCTCTTTCACCTATCTCTGCACTGGTCTCCACTGAAACTGTCCATGCACTGAAGTTAACTGATGTATTCTTTAGTTGATTAATGATTTTATAATTAGCAAATTAATTAATAATTAATTCACACCACTCTTCACTAGTTTATTAATCAATTAGACTAAATACAACTAGCTTAACTATGTTTAGATTAGTTAAACTGAACACAACTCCATTAACTCCTCAATCAACTCCACCAAACTCTGTCACATGAGTTCTAACTGAAGTATCCATGCAATAGCTCCACTTAACCCTCAGGAATAGCGTAATTTCTTCTGTCAGCTCTTGTGCCACATCTGTGCACTTAACTGAAGTGCTCCAAGAGAATAAGATAATGTTTATAATCCAAATATTATTAAGAGCTAATAATATTTGACATATCTATTTTTAGACTGGAAATCTAAAAATAGATCTCTCCCAATATGTCTAAAAATAGAAGTCCATCTATTTTTCCAACTTGACCAACCATCCACAAATAGTGTCCTGCAACTCATAGAACATGATCCATATGTCTAAAAATAGACATAGTCTAAAAATAGACTTTGCGCCAAAAATAGCCTGTGGGCCCACTTAGTGAAGGCAACTTCTTTCCACTAAGCTCATCATCTTGTTGCAATCTCAACAATCGGTGATAAGCTCCCAGTTCAAATAGTGTTACAAAAACTTGAAGAAGAACGATAAATCATATTGGAGCCTGAAGTAGTCAAGGAAAAAGGAACCCAACAGTTACATAATCGATCGATTCCAGAGTATCTCATTAAGTGGAAGAACTTACTTGTTGAATGTTCCACATGGGAGGATGAGAATGTTATACAGAAGCATCCAGAACAACTTAAGCGTTGAGGAAACCACTTTTTTTGAAGGAGAGGGGCATGTTAGGTTCCTATAATACTAGTGTAGCCCCTTTATGTTATTGTTAATGTAGCCCCCTATTGTTATTGTTGTTCCCTTGTAACCCCCATATTGTTATTGTTGTGCCCCATAGAAGCCCACTATTTTAATTGTTGTGTCCTTACATTACTAATGTTATGTAGGCTCTAATTATATTGTGACCCCTTAAACTCCTATATATACCAAGGAGGTCTTGTCATCTGTATCATCCAAGAATTGTTCATTTATGTGATGTAAATGAGGTTTCCCCCTTGAAGAGACTAATTTTCAAGTCGTTCATCTCTATTTTATTCTATTTTGTGATTTGGTTGCATAACATGGTCACTGAAAAAATAAATAATTAAAAAAAAATGTCCCACGTCTATCATCAAAAAATCCAATAAATTATGCATATAACATAGTTGGTGACCAATTAATTCGATGATGACAGTTGTAGGTGATCTTGGGTTTGGTATGAATCTCTTCATATGTATAAGACCATGATAGGGGATACATATTACTATTTAATGATATTAAAGAAGGTCGAGAGACCCCAAATATTTTGGACATTGATAATGATAAAGAGGGTCGAGGCACAATGTATTTGTAAAATAAAAAATTGGAATTTAGATTTAATAGCATAAGGGTACGAGAGCTTAGTGATGGGGTAGATTGTAAAATTGTGGTGGAAAATTTAAATGTAATAAGGAGAGAGATGCTTCTCGAGATTGGGTACATACTGTTGATGAAAAGAGACATCAACACCATGTTCTTCCCAACCATGAACTACGTTCTTAGTAGTCCCCCCTGAGCTTCAACTCCTCTCCACTAGAAAAAAAAACTAGTAGTTTTGTCTTAGTTCACACCTCCTTGGCCCTTAACAACGTCATGTTAATTTCTAGGTTTAGGTACAATATTTCTCTCCCACTAACCCTTTCTTTTAAACTGATCGACTTAATCTCCCACAATCGTTTCTAAATCAGCTTCCACCCATGACATTTATATCCAATCATGCATTCTCTTAGTGGTCTGCTTAGCCAATACTTCCCGTTGAATGGAAAAAAGAAGGATTTTTTTTTTTTTTCTCACCCCTTCTTGGGCATAACTGATTCCAATTGTTTTTTTGGTAGTTAGGATTCTAATCTCTTCGCATGATAGCCTTTAATATATTTTCAAGAATAATAATACATAAAGAGTTTTTTTTTTAATTAATCAAAATAAATATTTATAATTTCATAACATAATATTACTTGTACCACTTTAATTTTAGTCACAAGTCCAATATAGATTCATAATTTAAATTTACCAAGAATATCGCATCCCCCCCTAAAAGGGAAACTCGTCCTCAGTATTTTCATACTTCCACTTTCCTTGAAAAAACATAGGAAAAACTTCTTTCATTTCATCTTCCATGTCCCAAATGGCCTCCTCAGGCCCAAAGTGCTTCCATTGCACTTTAACCTAGGTGATGGCTTGACCCCAGAGTGTAGTTTCACTCCAATCCAAAATTTGTAGTGGCTTGACTTGGAACTCACCTTCTGGTTCAACTTGTACAGCATTCCAATTGATAATATGAGCAGGATCATGAATATACAATCTGAAATACATTATGAATTCCAATATGGGTTGGTAGTGCTAGCTGGTAGGCCAATATCCCTACCCTAGCTAGTATCTCAAGTGACCCACAAAACCAAGGAGCCAATTTAGTATACTTCCCCAATTTTAAGGAACTTTTTTTTGGTCATACCTTAATATACACATGTTCACTCACTTGAAATTATCTACGTCATTTTTAAGTTTGTGTAACTTTTTTTCCTATCCTGCGTTGTTTTTAGGTTATGCTTGATACTTTCCATCATATGTTTCATTTACCATAACATATTTGGCCTTAACATAAGCCTATGGTCGACTCCAACTTAAGGGAATATGACACCTCATTCCATACATAAACTTAAAATGACTCATCTTGAGTGATGGCTAGTAACTATTATTATAGGAAAACTTTAATAAAATCATATATTCCTCCCATTTCGTGGGTTGGTTCATTAAATACATGCATAGCATGTATTCAAAGACATGGTTAACTTTTTATGTTTGACCATCTTCTTGTGTATGGTACACAGTGCTAAAATTTAGTTGTGTACCCATTCCAATAAACAATGTCTTCCAAAAGTTGGTAGTGAATTTTGCATCCATGTCTTATATAATAGTTTTTTGTATTCCATGAAGTCTAAAAATTTCTTTCATGAAGACTTTTTCCACCTACGCAACGCTATAATTAGACTCAACAAATACAAAATGAGTAGCCTTAGAAAACTTTTCTACCACTACCACAATAGAATCATGTCGTTTCCGGGTCTTGGGTAACCCAGTAATAAAATCTAATGAAATCACCTCCCACTTCCATTCTAGTATAGGCAGGGAGTTAATTAATCTTGTTGCGTGTTTATGCCCCACTTTTAATTGGTGATACTCTTTCCATTTTTCCAAGTACTTAGCTACCTCTTTCCTCATACTAGGCTAGAAAAAATCATTTTTAAGAGTTGTGATAATTTCTTGATACCCTGCATGGGTTGAATAGGGTCTTTTGTGATGTTCATCTAATATTAAATATTTAGTTGTAGCCACATTCATAACACAAAATCTGTTTTTAAATGTTAACAAACCCTTCTCATTAAGTGCAAAATTTGGTTGTTTTCCATGGTTAGCCTTAGTTTTCAAATTTTCACAGATCATATTATAATTTTTATCTTCTGGAATTACTATCCTAATATTTTCTATGAAATTAGTTTCGGCGCTACTTATTTTTACCTCACAAATATGTTCCAAACTTCGACTTAGTGTGTCTGCCACCTTGTTTTTTGTTCTTTTTATATGCTTAATGTTGAAATTATATTCACTCAGGAAGACCATCCATCTAGCTTGCCTAGCATTCATGTCAAGTTGGATAAGAAAAACATTTTAAACTCACATGATTAGTAATTAAGGTAAACTTCTCACCAATTATATATTGTATCAACATTTTAAGTGTGTGAATGACTGCAACTAGCTCAAGATCATAAATTGCATAGTTTCTTTAATGATCCTTTAATTTGTGAGATTCATATGCCACAACATGAGGGATTCATATGCCACAACATGAGCACACCCCCTAATCCTTCCAAACAAGTGTCAAAACAAACTACAAATTCCTTCTTAGGGTCTTCAGTTTTTAGCATAATTGGAATAGAAGTTGAGTGTTTTAACTACTCAAAGTTGTCTTGACGTTTTTTAGTCCTTTCAAAATTTAGCCTTTTCTTGTGCTAAGAGGTTATGGGGTAAGCTAATTTAGGGAATCCCTCTATGAATTTTTGATAGTATCCTGTGATACTCATGAATGATCTCACATCCCCCACATCCTTGGGAATTAGCTAGTTAAGAATGGCCTTAACCTTTTCAGGATCCATTGTTATCCCATCTTTACATATCACATTATCACATATTAAGAATGGCCTTAACCTTTTCAGGATCCATTGTTATCCCATCTTTACATATCACATGTCCTAGATATTGTATCTTAACTTGATAAAATTCACATTTGTTGAACTTGGTGTAAAACTAATGTTCACGTAAAGTCCACAACATTATTTTTAGATTTTATTTTTGTTCCTCTACATCTTCGAATAAATTAGTATGTCATCTATAAAGATGACTACAAAATTGTCTAGAAATTTACTAGAGACATTATTCATCATGCACATAAAGGTAGTAGGTGCATTCGTGAGTCCGAAAAGAAGCACTGTAAACTCATAGTGTTCGTATCGAGTTCAAAAATTTGTTTTTGGAATATCCTCTCCTTTAGTCCTTGGTTGGCAAAAACCAAATCTAAGATCTATTTTAAAAAATATAGTTTTCCAACTTACTTTGTCAAATAAATTGTGGATTCTAGGCAAGGGATACTTGTTTTTAATTTCCAATTTATTTAACTACCAGTAATCAATACATAACATGAATGTTTTGTCTTTCATTTTGACAAATAAGACTGGTGCACCCTGCAGTGAAACACTCAATCTAATGTACCCTTTATATAATAATTCTTATAGCTGCATTTTTAATTTTACTATGTTTGATACACTCATTTTGTAAGGTGCCTTTGATACCGGTGTTGCTCCTGCTATTAATTCTATAGAAGAACATAACTCCCTTTAGCAACAAATTGGGAATGTCATGAGGAAATACATCTGGATAACCTCAAATAACTTCTAAAGCATTTAAAGAGTTAGCTTGTTTATCTTGGAAGTGGCCTTCCACTTGAATAAAAAACAACTAACATCTCTTCCTTACAGCTCTCTTTCGCTGTGAAGCAAATTTCGCACATAAATGGGCTTCAGTATGCCTTTTACAATATGAGTTTCTCCATTATCTAAGATGTAGGAAACAATTTTATCAAGAAAATTGACAATTGCCCTATGCCCCTC
This sequence comes from Pinus albicaulis, assembly GCA_034641835.2. NCBI lineage: Eukaryota > Viridiplantae > Streptophyta > Pinopsida > Pinales > Pinaceae > Pinus > Pinus albicaulis. Next base: position 1,251,870,028 of record CM076574.1, read on the forward strand.
CAACTAGTTCATTCCTACCAGAACGTCATATCAACTCAACGATAGAATATTCAGATTTATAGTTGTTTGGTTTCCATTTTAAATAACAGGGCATGTCTTCACCCAATTTGTATCTTTTATTTTTGTGCTAGTAGCTAACTCGACTGACCATGATTTTTTGTACTGTTATCATTTTACTTTACATTTTCCTACAATTTAGGGACTAATATAACTCAAAGTGACACTAGGGTCTATCAAAATAGAAACAAGTTGGTTTGAAATTGTAACTTATCTCAACCATGGTGGATTGATGCTCTACCTTTCCAATGCTGAATTGATACGTGGAATATTCATGGACAAATAATTAATGGTGGAGGCCTCTTGAATATACTATAGATCATATATAGATCTTGAATTGTAAGGAAAGTTTCACAACATATGGGGTTCTCCACAACGCAAACATTTTAAGGGTTCTTTTTCCTTCCCATTAAACCCCTTATTACTTAATTATGTCGGTTTGGATATGGTTTGAGTCTATTTCTACGTTCTTTGAGTTTGGTAGATGTTTTTACTAAAGTTTCGACCTTGATTTCCCTTACCAAATTGCTTAAAAGGTCCATATTTTCCCCTTTTTCCACCAAGCAAATTCTTGCTCTTTGTTTTAGGATTGTCGTACTCAAGTTGTTCTTTAAAAGAGAAAGGGAGACAATTTTTCTTGCTCTTTGTTTTAGTAGTGAAGGAATTACATAACTTCCTCTTACTAAAGAAATTATTTTTATTTTTTATTTTTTAGTTTGAATAACTTTATCTCTATATATTAAGACAAATTTGAAGATTTTATTTATGGGAGATATTGATTTTATTTATCATTACTATTGTTTAATTGTTAATGTAAGTATCTTCCTCTTACTAGAGAATTTTTTTTTATTTTTTTATTTTTTAATTTGAATAAATTTATCTCTATATATTAAGACAAATTTGAAGATTTTATTTATGGGAGATATTGATTTTTTTTTATCATTACTAATGTTTAATCTAATGTAAGTATCTTCCTCTTACTAAAGAAATTATTTTATTTTTTATTTTTTAGTTTGAATAACTTTATCTCTATATATTAAGACAAATTTGAAGATTTTATTTATGGGAGATATTGATCTTTTTTTATCATTACTATTGTTTAACTTTTAATGTAAGTATCTCCTTGATATTGGGTTGTAGAGCACTTCCTTGGTAATGTTTAAAGTTATTTTAAAAGCAAAGTATGCGGATTGTTACACACTATAGCTCTAAGTTAGAAATAGCTCAGACATGTATAGTTGTGATGTAATTTCATTGAATAAGTAAATGAATTGTTAAAAAACAGAATTCCAATATATAGATTATAAATTTTATATTTATAAAGAAATAGAATAAATATATTGATTAAGTGTAATATCGGAGGTTGCCCCCTCTCCCCTACCCTATTTGGAATTTACATCAACAAGCTAGAAGGTTGTTTAGAGGAAGCAGGATGTCCTGGCACGATCTTAGCTGGGATAGTCATCATCCTTCTTCTCTATGTTGACGATATTGTTCTTCTCGCTAGGTGCCCATCTTATCTTGATAAGAAACTTAGACTTCTTAAGGATTTATGCTCTACCATGGGTATGTCTATTAACACTGACAAAACAAAAGTTATGATTATCAAATCCAAGAAGGACACTTACACTAATTTTATGTATGACAATAGTAACTTGGAGGAAGTGTCTTTTTACAAGTACCTAGGAATTGATATTCATCACAAGCTCAACTGGAACGATATCATTGAGAGAAAATGGGGGGTGGAAAACATTTTTGGTCTTGAAAATACTGGGATAGAAAGAAGTTCCTCTTTGAAACTTTAGTCACTCTTGTTATGTTATATGGATGTGAGGTTTGGGGTTACGACATCTCTAGAGAATCACGGAGAAAGATTAGGCAAATCCATAAGCGTTTAATAACGTATAACCTTAAATTAAAAGCCATACACCCTATATCATATTCTCTTTATAGAAGTGGGTCTTTCCCCTATCGAGAGCCTAGCTATGACTAGGGTTTTGTTGTACAAGCACAAGCTCAATAGCATAGGAGACCATAGACTTCCTAAGCTAGCTTTAAATTCCAACTAAAACCACCTAAGGCTTAAACGAGGTTGGTATAAAGACACTAGGGCCTGGTTAAACCATTGGGAGATCGACGAGAATGTTGCTTTGCAAAACATTAATAATATTAAAAAAATTGTTACTTCTAAGTTCAAAGAAAAAAATGTGGTGTGAGAAAGATCTAGTAGCTAAAAGAAAATTAAGATATTATAAGGAGGTCATCAACCCCACCCTAGAAGATCAAAGTATCTCTTTTTTTGAACTAGCTCAAAGAAGAAAATTAATATAGCCAAGATTAGAACAAAATCTCATGAGCTCCATAGTGAAACAGGTCGTTGGACAGTTCCTAAAACACCATGGATGGAAAGGATCTGCCATCTCTCTGAGAATATGAACACCGGGGATGAAAATCACTTCCTCTTAGAGTGCCGTGTGTACAACCACATTAGAGCTCAGTTTCATAATCTTTGTTACAACACTGACCTCCCTAGCCTTTTAAGATGTCAAAATTATAGTGAGCTCTAGAGGCTTCTCTCCAAGCTTTTTGAGCATAGGAATAAAATCTTAAAATCAAACTAAATAACTCTTTTCTTTAGGTCTGATAGACCAAATATTGATCTCAGTGGACATTAACCATCATCATCATCATCATAAATTTGTATATTGTATTAAGAAGAAAGATAACAAATATAATAAAATTAATAAGTTAAATTTATTTAGAAAATATGTTTTCTGTAAATATATTAGAAAAATGTGTTATAGATTCATTTAAATTGTAATTATTTTGTATACAATAATTAAAAAATTTTAAATAATAATTTCCATGCATTATAATATATATATTTTTTCTTTTTAATTTTTAATTTTTTTATGTTTGTCAAGTAGTTTACTTAGACCCACAAACATCTAAATTGTCAAAATCACATCACTAAATGACTTAACGATAGACCCCATCACCATATGTTCTATGCTTCTATAAGTTTTTTTTTCTTAATTTTAAAATTTCAATAAAATTTTAATTTATATAATTAAAATTCATTTTTTATAAATAATAAAAACTCATTTATCAAATAAACATCGATAATTCTAATTAATAAAAACATTTTAATAAAACCAAAATACCAAATCCTTAAATCATTAACTTATAATACTTTATTATAATATATAAAATAGTTTCCAAAATAAATTTTAAAAAATTACATAAATTAAATTATATTTATATTTTGTGATGAATTGGAATGCAACAGCGTTAACTAGGTTATCGGTATAGACATTCTTTTATGTTTCCAAATAGATGGTATTTAAGCTTTTATATTTATTATCAGTTTTATATGTTTGGCCAAGATCCAAGAAGATTATAATATTTAAAACAGCTAAAATAAGCATAACCAATAGCTGCACGAAAATGGGATGATTAAAATAGAGATGAGCTTAATATTTGGAATATAAAAAATAAATAAAAACGAAACAGAAGCATCACAGAAACCTGTTACAGTTGCAACTCTGCAATTTGACGGTTTCTGCAACTTGACGATTTCTGCAAGCCATACCTATATTTAATCGGCAAACCTTGTAACTGACAATTTACCTGTCAAAATTCCCTTTTTTTTCAGAAAAAAACGCATTCATTAAGGTGAGTTAAGAAAGTACAACGTTCAAATTCCATGGTGCTCCCTGTTGACGGGAGAAAACCGTAACGTCTGGTAGTCAACAAAGGGTGGGAGACGGCGATGGTGAAGGTGGCCGGAAACGGAACAAGTGTGACCACCGAGAAAGTGATTCAAACCTGGAGGCAGCCAAAAGGTCACTTCGGCTGGCTACTCCATTTCTGTCCGGACTCAGACCGTATTCCACATTTCATTTCATTTCATCATACGTACGATACGCCGACAGTGAAGTCTATCGACTCTCGATTTGGTTGACTATAATTTTGTTTTAATCGTTATGTTTATGGACAAATCACACTCTGTAACTAACAATTTACCCTCGAATTCCAAATTCCATCTATCCAAGTAAGCAGACTCGAAAATGAAGATAGTGAAAGATGCAGATCCGAAGTTTACTCTCAGAAGTACTTCCGACGAGAATGATAAGGACAAGCAAGATAGCAACATTCACGAATTAAATGTTCACAAACTGAGACAACGTGGATTCCGACACAACGTTGATTCTGTAAATATTGACACAATCTGACTCTCTTTTTCTTCTTTGGAGAGAATATGGATGGTACAAGTATGCCATAAGGAATAATAAATAAAGTAAAATTTCAATATGAATCACAATGCGTTGATTTAAGTATGCATTATACCTGGAATTTGATGTTACACCCAACGTTTGATCCTCGAACATTTACATAAATTATAAAACATTAAAAAGCACAAATAACCATCATCAAATTTCCATTTCACAAACAATTTAACTAAACATTACGTAACTGATTTCCATTTCACAGACAAGGTAACTAAACTAAACAACGTAACTTTGAAACTCCAGGCCTTCACAAGCAACATAAATTTGAAATTCCAGGCCTGTGGATCAGTAATGCATCATCTTGTTAAGGGCCAGGCCGCATCCCATTGCCGAACGAGGCAACCTTCCTACTCTTTCGATACCTTCTGCAAACATCACCCCCATTCCCATGAAGAAATGGGCCTCCAAATGACAGTGAAAAGCCCACACCCCCGGATTGTCTGCCTTGAACCGCAGAGCAGTCCATCCGTAGGGAAACAGCGCCACCGTGTTACGAAGCGGAGGATTCACCAAGTTGTATTTCTTTGGATCCTTCTGAGGATCAAATGCGCCCTCGCCGTAGCCCAGAATCCAGAAATCATGACCGTGCAGGTGCCATGGATGGATCTCAGAGTTATTTGCGTTAAGAGTGTTTGCGTTCTGGAGAATAACATCTACCACAGAGTTCAGTTTGAATACATACAAGCCATTGCCCTCAACGGCATTTGGATTGGTGGGAGGGATACTGATGTTGTAGTCCCGGGGATAGTAGGCGTCAGGAGGGGGCGTGGTGTCATAAGCGCCGTGAATTTTGTATTTCATGGCGGCCAGGTATGGAGTGGGAGGAGGAACCAGAGAGATGTTGTTGATGGCCCATTTTACAAATCCATTGATCTTATTCTGTGTGTTCAGTAAAATCAACTGTCTGGTGGGTTTCATAGGGGGAGGCTCTTCGTGTCCGGTGAGGGCCACAAACTTCTTGGCGAGCGACTTACTATACGCATAGTCGTTCCAGAGAGGGCTCGGAGGAGGCGGCGAGGAGGTGGGTAGCTTGGTGGAGAGATTGGGGAGATAGTTGAGGATGGCCAGGCCCGTAGCCGTATTGGGCTTCCGCCCTCTCACGTTCACAGCTGCCCAATAGTTGTTGGTGGGATCCTGATCGGCCTTTATCAAAACTGAGTATGATTCTCCGGAGTAGACATCCAGATTCTCCACCTCCACCGGTTCCACGTAGTGGCCGTCCGCTTCCACAACGGTCATCTTGTGTCCCTGAAAAAGAGGGAACACAGAGTTAGAGCTTCAATCGAGACATTAATTAAGTTGAAAGAATGTAATGCGTTATTTCACCTGAATCAAAAAATTGAGGGCCGATAAGGAAGCTACGCTGGCAATGCGCAGGCGGTATGTCTTGCCAGGTTTGACCGGTAGAATGTAGGGCGAGCATTGGCTGCTAGTAGCGTTGCAAGTTTTACTGCTGCCTGCCGAGGCCGAGCAGTTGTATTTTCCTCGTCCCTCTATCAGCAGAGACTGCAATATCAACCCACAATTTCACGTTTATTCAATAAATCGGAATTTCAAACCGGGGTACCTGGATGAAAAGGAAACGATAGATATACCTGAGGTTCCCCAACCCAGACGAAAGGATTGGATGAGAGGCCCGCCGCTTGTTGGTAAGTGCTTGTATGCCACCAATCATTGAGGGTGATGCTCAGTTCTCCGTCATAGGTGAAGGGCTCTGTTTTTGCGGAGTCGACTATCAAAGAGCCATACAAACCAGCCGAACGCTGCAGACCGTAGTGGCCATGATAGAAATATGTGCCAGGCTGCATACATAATTATTATAAACATTAGGCCATAGATTCCCAACACAATATTTATATAAGCATGTTAAGGTGCCATTATTGAAAAGAAGATGTGTTAAACATACTCTGTCAACAACGTATCTGTAGATATATGTCTCGCCCGCTAGGATTGCACATTGAGACATGGATGCAGTTCCATCGCTCCACGGAGTTCCGATCTGAACCACATGAGCATTCCGATCAGAAGTATAATGTATTATAAGAGCATACATAGTGGGTAAAGAAAGAATCAATCTATCATAATGAGAATCAGGTCTGAAATTACGTTGATGGGGAGCGAATTGTACCTGGCGAATTCCATGCCAATGAATGACAACATTTTCAGTGGGCATCTGGTTATCTAATTCGACAACAAGGGTGTCTCCTTCCCGAGCTCTGATGGTTGGACCCGGATACTGCCCATTAATGGAGATGATCGTTGTTTGCATACAATCAGGAGACCAGTTTTGGTAACTGAGCTTCCATTTATGGTGATGGACCGTCGCCTCAGAGACAGGTGCCATTGCCAAAATCACCATCACCACAAACAAAAACCAGGTTACCTGGGTGAACAAGTGTGAATCTCCCGAGTCCATCATTTTACAGTTCAAGAACTGATGTCTCAGGGCAGGGCCGACTTCAACAATGTACTAGCCTGAGTTTCAAATATCAGCTTAAAAATCACACAATTCAAACCGGATACGCTTATGCCTGCAAATAGCAGCAGGCTTAGCGGAATGCTTAACTGATCTCTGTAAAGAAATGTTTGCAGGGCGTATGAACTGATCACATTCCAGTCTCTACCGTCTGGGTGGGCTTATATAGGGTTTACAGCAATGAAAGAGCCCATTTCTTTCTTGGATGCCATGCATTCAACCCTTCGGAAGATTCCTTGTGCTGAAGAGTTGAGGTCCACCTAAGAAGACCTTTACAAACCTGAGGTTAACTAACCAGCGGAGACGTGAATATAGTTTGTTTGTTAGGGTTTTTCTGTAATGGCTTGTGTGGATTGTGATCATATTTGTTTTCCATGTAATAGCTTTGTGTGGATTGATCATATTTCAACAGGTGATCATATTCGTTTTCCATGTAATGGCTTTGTTTTCCACAGGTGCTTAAATAAGTTGGAAATAATTAAAAGCTCGTGTGTCCCACCCGCTCGTTTTGAACTGAGGCTGAGGGGGGTGCCTGCTGAGACAGTTGTACTTCACCGCACCAAATGGACCCCATATACATTCCAAAAATAATCGCTGAATTGGTCGATCAAATCGGAAAGAAAATTGATGATGAACTAATTAATTCAATTTAATATTTTTAAAGATTTCCAACTTCGGTGCAATTTTTATTGGTAGTATTATTTATGCTTTTTATTTCCCGTCTGTCTGATGTATTTTAAGTTTTTTTTTTTTTTTCCCTAATATATTTTGATGGTATTATTTTTTTAAAATATTTATAATATAAAAATATTTTTGATATTTTAAATTTTAATTAAAAAAAATAAATTTATATTTATATTAGATTATAATTTATATTCCCTAAACAATAAATTTATGATTGATTTGTTTCACCAATATATATTTATATAAAATTAAAATTTAGATAAGGTTCATTGTTACTTTGAAAATACTAAAATTAAATCAGTGATTATTATTATTAATAAATATCTAAAAATAGTATTATTATGGTTTTGATAATTTATGATATAAAATATAAATCAAATTATATCAAACTTTATTGTATTAATGGAAAATTCAATATTTCAAATTTGTCAACTATAAAAATCACACATGGAATCATTTGTATCATTTAGTGTAAACAAGTCTAAACAAGCCTATGGAGTTTGGGATTGAGCGTGAATGGGTGCACTATTAAGAACTCTTTGACATAGGTCACAACTCTTTGCCATAGGTCACAAGTTCAAATCCCCATTGAATCTTACTTACAAAAAAACATTTAATCCAAAACAAAATGTATTGCAATCACCAAATCTCACTCCCCTATGGATTGAAACAATATTTTAAGAACAATGAATGCTTGCATGTTTGTTCAATTAAACATTAAAAACTAAACTATTAATATCAATCTTTTGAAATCGATGAACAAATAAACATTATTGTTGTTGCTACATTCTTTATGTTATATGGATAGATTTCATGGAGCCTAGAAAAGCTCCTTATGCCACTTATGAGATTCTCTCCATCTATCCAAATAAACACAATCAATTTCTCATTAAAAGTCAATTATGTTGGGAACTCATAAATGCACAAACTAATAGTGTTTGGCTAAGAATTCCATCTAATTATCACCTAAGAGATTGCTGGACAAAGGAAAGGGATGTAATATGTGATTCAATAAACCAAAAAATGAACAATCCTTAATATAGGTTGCATCTTATGGTTATATAGAGCTCATAAAAATGGTGAGCCAAACCCATAGTTAGCGTCCATTAGTTAAATTAGGAAGAAGCTAAATTAAGAAGAAAGAAAATTGAACTTGATGATTAATGGCATAAGTTAGCTAAATTAGGAAGAAAGAAAATTGAACCTGATGATTAATGGCATAAGTTATAGATACCATAGAATTCTAATAAGGGGGAATCATTTTCATAACCATAACATTGCTCTTCTAGTCAACAATGTACCCAAATGAAATTACAAAATAATTAACATATAAATAGAATTTACCCTAGAAATCCAAATGGAATAACCATCATTTAATCTATTATTTTTGCTATGCTCAAGAAATGGTTATAATGGTGAGTTATCCACTCTTAACTATGATTGTGATGTACTCTTACTCACAAACACATTTCCTCATATTCTTTTACCTCAAAGATAACCTTCAATTTTCAATCAAACTTCTTATTCCAAGTCTCTCATGCTTGTGACCCCCTTACTTCATCAATTCATGTATCATGCTTGCGACCACCTTACTTCATCAGTTCCTCTCAATATTTGTGGTTCTACTTGTCTCCTTTTCTCTATAGGTTTCAATTGAAGGCCAACATCAAAATAATTCATCCCATCTTCCAAGTGAAAAGTAGTTTTAAACTTTTCATTTAATTTTGAAAAAATAAATTTTCTTATTACAAAGCTAAAAGGAAATATTATTTAAAATATCCATTTTCGATCATAGCTCCCCATTTGTTACCATCAAGCAATCTTTGACGGATCTACTAGAAATGGAGCCTCCATTGTAGCATTGAAGATAAGAGTTGAATATGAGATACTTTTTACATGAACCCATTGACCATCTTATGGTTGGAGATGGAATTCATTACCAATCCTTGGGTTATAGGTGAAAAAATATTATTTTTCCCTTTGACCTTGACTCTTCAAACATCCTTCTTGGATATATGGTTATTAGGATGGAGTTTCGAGTGAAGTATCCAACATTTTTGCCTCCCAATGTCCAATCAATCTATGTTATTGAGAATAGTCCATGCATGGATTCTCCAGACCAAAGATACTTTGTCATACATTTTTATTTGTGATGTTGATTTCCAACTTGGCTTCTTAGTCCTGCAAGTGTTGAAACAAATTTGGATGTAAAAATCATTCTTTTTTTTTCCTTCTCCCAATCTTCTACAAGGAAATTTGGGTCGTTTGCTTCACACTCCTTTACAAATTGTTTTTTCCTCCTAGAAAATGGATTCTTTTTTAATTCCTCTTGCCTTGAAAAAAATGGTTTGTTTGCTTCTTTTCCATTGAATCATAGGCCTTCATATATGAGTCATTGTTGAGCTATAATGGGATCAATAATCCCTTGGCCTTTGAAGCTTAATTGTCTCAATCACTTTGAACCAATGCCCCGTGTATGCTTTTCAAAATTACTTAAAATGGCTCTTCAGGTAGGCTCTTGGAAGGTAAATTTACCATGCTTTATTCCATAATGGTGCTATATTTTCTAGTGGAAATGGAAGGGGCTTACTTGGTCTCAAGGACTACTACTTGTAGCTTCTTCATTGCGTCTTGTCAAGTCTTGTTATATTTTGAAATAGTTATTTTTTTGAAGTCAAAGATAGATAAACATAAGGAAGAAAGAGAAGTCAAGAAAATTTAAAATCTATATCTGATGATGACAAGGTTCAAGGAAATTGGAGAGTAAGTCTTAGATAATGGTGAAAAAAGAAAATCAACAAATCAAATATCTAAGAAAATAATTAGATGTTTATAATTTGCATAATTATAAATTAAATTACAAGATAATGAATTAGAAAAAAAGATACATATAAATAGAATTTACCCCATAAATCCAAATGGAAAAACCAACATTTAATCAATGATTTTTTCTATGCTCAAGAAATGGTTATAATGGTGAGTTATCCACTCTTAACTATGATTATGATGTATTCTTACTCACAAACACATTTCCTCATATTATTTTATCTGAAAGATAACCTTCAATTTTCAATCAAACTTCTTATTCCAATTCTGTCATGCTTGCCACCACCTTACTTCATCACTTCCTCTCAATCTATCTAGTTCTACTTGCGGCCTTTTCTCTATAGGTTCCATTTGAAGGCCAACCATCAAAATTATTCATCGCATCTTCCAAGTGAAAGGTAGTTTTAAACTTTTTATTTAATTTTGAAAAAATAAATTTTCTTATTACAAAGCTAAAAAGAAAGATTATTTAAGGTATCCATTTTGGATCATACCTCTCCGTTTACAAGTTTTTGGTTCATGAAAAACTCAAGTCTCTTCAATCTCCTTCTCCCATGCTCCCATGCTTCTACATGAGTAGCTCATTTGTTACCATCAATCAATCTTTGACTAATCTACTAGAAATGGGCCTCCATTGTAGCATCGAAGATAAGAGTTGAATATGAGATACCTTTTACATGAACCCATTGTTCGTCTTATGGTTGGAATGTAATTCATTACCAAAATAGGTCATTGGACGATCATTATTCCTTGGGTTGTAGGTGAAAAAATATTCTTTTTCCCTTTGACCCTGACTCTTCAAACATTCTTCTTGGATATCTAGTTCTTAGGATGGAGTTTCAAGTGAACTATCCAACATTTTGGCCTCCCGATGTCCAATCAATCTATGTTATTGAGAATAGTCCATGCATGGATTCTCCAACCTTCTAGAGTTCCAACAATTACTAGCCTTATAATTTGTTTCCTTCAAAAACAAACCAAAGATAATTTGTCATACATTTTTATTCCTGATGTTGATTTCCAACTTAGCTTCTTAGTCCTGCAAGTGTTGAAATAAATTTGGGTGTAAAAATCATTCTTTTTTTTCCTTCTTCCAATCTTCTACAAGGAAATTTGGGTGGTTTGCTTCACACTCCTTTACAAATTGGTTTTTCCTCCTAGAAAATGGATTCTTTTTTAATTCCTCTTGCCTTGAAAAAATTGGTTTGTTTGCTTCTTTTCCATTGGATCATAGGCCTTCATACATGAGTCTTTATTGAGCTATAATGGGATTCATAATCCCTTAGCCTTTGAAGCTTTATTGTCTCCGTCACTTTGAACCAATGCCTCCTGTATGATTTTCAAAATTACTTAAAATGGATCTTTAGGTAGGCTCTTGGAAGGTAAATTTATCATGTTTGATTTCATCATGGTGCTATATTTTGTAGTGGAAATGGAAGGGGCTTACTTGGTCTCCTGTAGTGGAAATGGAAGGGGCTTACTTGGTCTCCTATAGTGGAAATGGAAGGGGCTTACTTGGTCTCAAGGACTACTACTTGTAGCTTCTTCACTGCCTCTTGTCAAATCTTGCTATATTTTTAAATAGCTATTTTTGTGAAGTCAAAGATAGATAAACATAAGTAAGAAAGAGAAATCAAGAAAATTTAAAATTTATATTTGATGATGATAAGTTTCAATACAATTGGAGAGTAAGTTGTAGATAATGGTAAAAAAAAGAAAATCAACAAATTGAATATCTAAGGAAAGAAGAAGATGTTTATAACTTACATAATTAAAAATGAATTACAAGATAAAGAATTAGAAGAAAAGATACATATTTTTTTCTTAACTAATTTGCAAAATATATTGGATATTTTAAAAGAGCATTAAACCTCTTTAATTCTCTATTACAAGAAGAAAAACAATAAGAATAAAGTTAAAAATTGAAACACTATTCCTAGTATAAGGGAATAAGCTAGATAATATACTTCAACAGAAAAATAATTTAACATTATTAAGATAAGTTCAACTAACCATAAACATGTCATATAAAATAGAATTTTGAATGTAAACTAAAATGAAGTTGAGAAGGAATGGAAATGGAAATAATTAGAAATAGAAAATCAAGTATTAGGATAAGTACCAAAAGTACCAAAAAAATAATAATATAAATATTTGATGAAATTTCATATACTATCTTGAAACTTGGGACTTAAGTGAACTTATATTCTTAATGAAATTTGTATTATCTTAATTTTTTAAAAATGGAACATGAAGAATATTGTATCTCTATCCTAGTTAATCAAATTTTAAATGTAAAGGAAAACAGAGTTGAGAAGAATGAAAATGGAAATAATTAGAAATAAAAAGCAACTATGAGAGAAAAGTACCAAAATGATAATAATACAAATATTTGATGAAATTCATATACTGTCTTGAAACTTAGTAAGGAACCCAAGTGAACTTATATTTTTAATGAAATTGGTATTATCTTAATTTTTAAAGAAAAAAAACATGAAGAATTTTGTGTCACTATCATAGTTGAATTTGTCCATTGCTAATTTACAAAAAGATCTTGGTCCCATATATCTTCTTGGCTGCATAACTTATTGAATAAGGAAGAATCTTGATAATTATATTAGGAGTAGTATGAAAAACTTATAATTTTCCATTTATTATTATTACTACTTTTTACTTTAGTCAATATTATGTTTTGTTATTTTTATTTTATCTTATATGTTATTACTACATTTCTCTAAATTATCTCTATCACCAACATTTTTAATAAAATTATTTAATTTTTAAATTAAAATAGTAATAAAATTATTTAATTTTTGAATTAAAATAGAAATGATATAACAATTAAAAAAAACAATATAAAATCAATGACTCACTCAACTCTGTTAACTGGTCAATGATATAATGATATGCTTTACAACCATGAAATTAACGAATCATTTGAGGGATGGATACGTTATATACGCGTCTGGGTTTAGCAAGGGGACCAGTGCCCATGGATTTGCTTCCACCGACACGCGTAATGTAAAGAAAACGACGCCCATTCCTCTCACCCAATTTCAGTTGTGTTTCACAGTCCATAATCCAAAGCTGCCACCTGCTTTTGTTCGAGGAAAGCGTAGGTCCTCAGCATACCACATAGGTGGCGTGTCAGATTCTGGAATCGTACGTAGTGTTTAATGCCATCGCACAGTACTACTTTTCAAATTTAATATTCGCCGATATGCTTTGAACGGTTATGCATTCAGAGAGACAGATATATCAGATGTCAGATGCTTTTGTATTCTGTTCCAAATAAGCATTCGTTACTTTATCCACGTTCAAATTTAGCCATAATATGCAGTATATAACTTGGGATACCCATATTTTTAATTTTTAATTTTTAATATGGTTTCAGGTGAAATTAGTATAACATTTCTGGTGAAATTATAATCTTTTATTGTTTAAAAATTAATTTTAAATGTATAAATGAATTGAAAATTTATTTATTTTTTAATAAAAAATTTATAACTCAAATTTGTAATTATAATAAAATAAATAGAACTAAAATATATACTAAAAATAATATATATATATATATATATGTTAATATTGACAAAACAAAAGTTATGATTATCAAATCTAAGGACATTTACGCTAATTTTATGTATGATAATAGTAACTTGGAGAAAGTGTCTTCTTACAAGTACCTAAGAATTGATATTCATCACAAGCTCAACTGGAACTATAGCATTTAGAAAATGATTAATGGGGGGTAGAAAGCTTATTTTGGTCTTGAAAATAATTGTAAAAGGGAAAACCTCGTAATGTGGGATAGAAAGAAGTTCCTCATTGAAACTTTAGTCACTCCCGCTATCTTATATGGATGTGAGGTTTGGGGTTGCAGCATCTCTAGAGAATCCTGGAGAAAGATTGAGCAAATCGAGAATCGTTTTATAACGTATAACCTTAAAATTAAAATAAATACACCCTATCCTATTCTCCTTATAGAAGTGGGTCTTTCCCCTATCGAGAGCCTAGCTATGACTAGGCTTCTGTTGTACAAGCACAAGCTCAATAGCATAGGAGACCATAGACTTCCTAAGCTAGCTTTAAATTCCAACCAAAGCCACCTAAAGCTTAAATGAGGTTGGTATAAAGACACCAGAGCCTAGTTAAACCATTGGGAAATCGACCAGAATGTTACATTGCAAAACATCGATAACATTAAAAAAATTGTTACTTCTAAGTTCAAAGAAAAAATGAGGTGTGAGAAAGATCTAGCAGCTAAAAGAAAATTAAGGTATTATAAGGAGGTCATCAACCCCACCTTAAAATATCAAAAGTATCTCTCTGTTTTAACTAGCTCAAAGAAGAAAATTAATATAGCCAAGATTAGAACGAACTCTCATGAGCTCCATAGTGAAACAAGTCGTTGGACAGTTCCTAAAACACCATGGATGGAAAGGATCTACCATCTCTGTGAGAATATGAACATCGAGGATGAAAATCACTTTCTCTTAGAGTGCCCTGCGTACAACTACATTAGAGCTCAATTTCATAATCTTTGTTGCAATACTGATCTTCCTAGCCTTTTAAGATGTCAAAATTATAGTGAGCTCGGGAGGCTTCTCTCCAAGCTTTTTGGGCATAGGAATAAAATCTTAAATAAAACTAAATAACTCTTTTCTTTAGGTCCTGTAGACCAAATATTGGTGTCGGTGGACATTAACCATCATCATCATCATCATCATATATATATATATATATATATAATTTTAAAATATTAAATATTAATTTTATAAATATACAAATTTTAACAAAGTTTTCCTCCACTATAAACTCTTTGTATATAATTTTATTTTAAATTATTTATTTATTTTAAATTAGGCATTTTAATTTAATATTTTATTAAAATATATTTCATTTAAAGTAATATTTTAATAATTCCAATTTCCCTTATAATGTGTTTTAATTATATTTGAAATTTGTTTTTAATTTTTTTTTAATATATAAACTCAAAACGGTGTAAAGTATAGTTTTGTATTTTATTTATTTATAGATATAATAATGTATTATTATAGGTAAGTAAAAATAAATGTTATTTTTTATATATTTTATTCTTTAAAGAAAAAAACAAAATTTTATTTATGTTGAACAAAATTACATCTTATAAATGTTAAAAAGCATATACATAAAATATAAGATTTTGTTATCTAAGATCAATAAATACTCATGAGAGATAATTTTAGTCTACTCTTTTCTACTTTTTTTTTCCACCTTCCCCAACAACTAGAGTTGGGAGCGGAAGATCCAATTGTCATTTGATTCTCTTTTACATTTACAGGGAGCTTTTTACGAAAATCTAAACTTTCTAAAGCATGGATTCATTTGGTTCCACTTGCTTCTTTTTCAGATGAAAACTTCTTAATCTATTTCTCCTTAAGTGAAGGCATTGGAACTAATGAAGAATTATGCTGGACCTGGATCTTCTACATGGTATCATGGGAATTTTGGTCATTGATGTTTGAGGTGTTTTTGGGGATTTATGCATACTTTGCTTCTACTTCCTGGGATTTTGAAAAATGGCAACCTAAATTTGGCTTTTGAGTTTGTCTTCTTTTTCTTTTAGGGCATTTTTTTGCTTGAGGCAACGCGTTTTGAAGATGGTCGGTTTGAAGACATATACGACAATGAAATGCCATATTCTCATAGTTAAGAGGCTGGGACCACTACAGATTATTGTGAATCAAAATAATGCGATCGGGTAAACCTTTACTAAGGCCTACCTATACATAGAGTCTGGAAAATGAGAAAATGCTTTTGGAGACTCTCTCTGCATCCACCTTGAGGAACTTACCCAAATAATTCCCTATCCCTTCTAATAATTTGTGATGCCAAAAATGTAGGGGTAGATTATGTAACCTGACCCACACTGTCATTTTGGAGACCATCATGCTATTTGCATCAAATTATGAAAACTAAGGTTCATGAATAGACTTGCATTGCCCCAAGGCCATGGTCCCTCGTTTAATACATAATCCATATCTTTCGCTGTGTCAAACTTTACGATAAAAAGCCCCTGGAACATAGGTGGATATCGCAATTTTTCATCTAAGTAGAGAAAATACATTGATTTAAAGTCTCTGATTTGGTCTAGAATCCATTAAATATGCATATAATTGCTCTTGCGTGGAAATCAAAGTAGAGCTCATTAACCTCAGGCAAGCTGATTGTCAAAGCCAATACCTGGTTCATTTGCTTCACAATATAGGGACAAGGAAGATTGGTGGATTGTTCTGAAATTTGTTTTGGATCAGTCTTCCTTTTCAGTGCATCCTTGAAGGAGTTTGGACCGTTGGAGCTAAATCCAGGATAACCTCTAAGAAGTCTCATATTAAGGATAATGGTTGAATCGTGTACAAGGCCATATTCCTACAACTTGTAATCCTCTTGCAATGATTTCCTTGCATAAATCAAATTTTGGAGTCTTGCTAGAATACCCATTTGTTCTTGAATCTTTTTCTTAAGAGTTTGTACTTGATCCTAGATCCAAACCCTCATACACACAGATTTCCCTCTCAGTGTTTTAATAAAAAAATGGAGTGGAACTTGTTCAAGAAGATCTAGGGATTGACGTCCAAGATCTGTCCATTTATTGGTCTCGACCAGTAAATTCAAGGGTGGATTGGGGATCCAAGGGATGTGTTCCAAACACTGGTAGAGAAAGGAGTTGAGAGCCTTCCCGTCATTGAAAGCACCAAAACTCCAATTCATATAGTTCCCAAAATCCTCTAGATATGAAAAAACCCCATGAGTTATTGACTCGATGAGGTCCTCCAGATCTATGATAGGAGGAGGATTTGTATTTTGTGACTAAGATTCCTTGAAGATCAAATTCCTTTGACTGTGATCAGGGCCCAGATGCGGCCAAGCCTTGGCTCTCTGATGCTACAAAGTCCATCAATCGGTCTCATCATACATAATATTATGGCAATGAAAGATGTTGTTGATAAATTCTGTGATTATAGTCACACACTCTTCATCATCTTTCCAATAGATCCACCATATCATGAATGGAATAACGAGCAACACTATCTCTGAGGGCCAGATCCAACAAAAAAAAGTGCATCTATCCATAGATCCACACTTTCAAAATCATTATAAGTCCAAGGAATAAAAAGGGATTTCGTATTTACCAAGCTTCCCCTTCCAGATCTTCTTGATGTCGAGAGATCTCTGCTTTTCCAAACCCCATTCCTTAGGTTTCCAAATGGATAAATTTGAATATATTCTTTCTATATATTTTATTATCACCTCTTTTTAATTTTTTAAGTAATAAAAAGTTACTTAAAAATAAATTATATCATTATATAAATATAGTATTTAGAAGTGGTATTATTTACAGATATTTTTTTAAAGAGTAATTATATGAGATAATCTAAATTCCATAAAATCACATCTTATAATTTTTATATTACTTTTGTTTTTATTTTTTTCATTAAATCATAAATTATTTATTATATTACTTTTTGTTTTTATTTGTTTCATTAAATCATGAATAATAAATAATTTATTTGATTTTTTTTAAGTATTAAAATGTTTTTTTTTTCAAATTATTATTTGATTTTTTTAAAGTATTAAAATGTTTTTTTTTCAAACTATAATACAAAATTATTTATATAAATTGATAATAACCAAACATAATTTATTATATTCAATTTTTGATTTTTTTAATTAATTTAAGTATTAATTGATAAAACAAAACGATTATATCCTTAATAAAAGTATGTTAGAGTTATTAACACAACGGAAACATAAAACAAATAACACACACAACATTCATCAATGAAAAACAGAGATTTTAACGTGATTCACCCAACCAATCTGGGCTACGTCCACCTAACAGGGCATCGACAATCTCATTCATCAACACAATAACATACAATAGCAGAGTTTCTCATCTGCTCAGCTCTTCCACTCACTACACATTCTTCATCATGCTCACTTGCCTCTATGGGCTTACATTTTATAGCTGTGAATGGCAACAGACTCATAAATTCTCTCACAACAAATATAGGATGCATTAACTCCTCATCATAAATTGATGGAGCCAATGTAGCAACAAATCCTATTGTTGTCACCTACATGAGATTTTCTCCAAATTTAATTAAAAAATAAGAAATAAAATCTCAAAAATCTCCACCTTGACAACAATTAGCCTGATACCCTGTTTCATCATTATTTTTATCTTTTCTGCAAGCCAAGAGAAGCTAGACACCATCGTAGCTTCTCTAACAAAACTAGTTTCGTGAACATGTCTGCACATTTTTCCTTTGTATGCACCTTTTCAAGAGAGACTCCCCTTTCAGTGATAACCTGTCTTACAAAATGGTACTTGATAGGTATATGCTTTGATTTACTATGATAGGCCGGATTCTTAGCCAAATGAATTGCACTTTGACTATCACACAAAATAATTGATGTTGTCTCACAACCCACCAAACTCACCAAAACCTTTCAACCAAATCAACAATAGCAGAAGAAGGTGAAGTGCCTATGTATTCGCTCGTAGTGGATAAAGCAACAATGTTCGTAGCTATGACATCCACCAATAGCTCCACCGCAAGAGTAAAGACACACCGAAGTTGACCTTCTCATCCAAATCACTCGCAAAACTTCAATCAATACATTCACAAACATATTCATCGTTCGTTATAAGTGATACAAAGAATTACTATGTTTCTAACACCGAAGCACCTATTTCCATCGTATCAAAGGTTTCTTTCCGGATTGCTACATCACAACCCCAAATCGATGTGAAATATCCGTCGAGTACAAACAATCGAAACATCAAACAACCTATTACATTACAGACATATATTCCTTTTCTTCATTAGTGTTAGGACATAAACTTGAAGAAAGCTTAAAATGGGAAGCAAAAGGGACTGAAATAGGCTTCACATTGTTCATACCAAACCTCAAGAGTATCTTCTCAATATACTTCTGTTGTGATAGCCACAGCTTACCATTACTCCTGTCTCTGAAAATCTCCATGCCCAAAATCTGTCTTGCTGCTCCTAGATCTTTCATATCAAACGTCCTAGCCATCTGAGCCTTTAACCTGTTGATCTCTGTTATGATTTTGCTTGCTAAAAGCATATCATCAACATACAACACTAAGATAATGAACATGCCATTACTTAATTTCTTAAAGTAAACACAATGATCATATTCACTTCTTATATAATTTTGACTCATCATGAAAGAATCAAATTTCTTGTACCATTGTCAAGGCAACTCCTTTAGACCATACAATGATTTCTTGAGCCTGCAGACAAATTTCTTGTTGTGATTTTGAACAAACCCTTCCGGTTGTTCCATGTAAATCTCCTCATCTAAATCTCCATGTAGAAAAGCAGTTTGAACATCTAGTTGTTGTAACTCTAAATCAGGTAAAGAAACTAATGCTAACACAATCCGAATTGAAACAATTTTTACAACTGGTGAAAATATCTCATGAAAGTCAATGCCGGCTTTCTGAGAAAAACCTTTCGCGACAAGCCTCGCTTTGTACCTGTCCTCTGTATCATCAACACCCTTCTTCAATTTGTAAACCAATTTACATCCCACAGTTTTCCTATCTTTAGGAAGTTCCACCAGATCCCATGTGACATTCTTGGCTAATGCCTTCATCTTGTCCTTCATAGCCTCTTTCCACTTACCACTGTTAGAACCTTCTACAACATCCTGATAGCACAAAGTTTCATCATCGTTAGCAGTTAAAGCAACTGAAGTAACATAATCATCATACCTTTTAGGAAAACGTCTGATTCTCGTAGACCTCCTTAAAGATGTTTTTGGTACTTCTCCAATTTGCTGATTATTGTCTGTAGTAACTTCTTCATGATCAGCATATGAAACACGTTCATGATATGCATCTGAAACTTGTTCATGATCTGAATCTGAAACTTGTTCATTTGGACTATCATCAGTATTTGAACCGGTTTCAAACTGAATGTGTTGAAGTTGAGGTACATTATCTTGTTTCAATTTATCATCTACATCTAGATTTTCAAATGAAGATTCATTTAATTTAACATCTCTGTTAATGATGATCTTGTGAGTAGTAGGATCCCACAACCTGTATCCCTTAGTCCCATCACCATATCCAACAAAGATATATCTTTTTGATTTAGGATCTAATTTAGAACGCTGATGTTTTGGAACTAGAGCATATGCATCACAACCAAAAAATTTCAGTTTAGAATAATCACATGGATAACCTTTCCATACCTCTTGAGGAATTTTGCATCCTATCGCAGTTGATGGTGATCGATTTACCAAGTAACAAGCTGTAGAAACCCCTTCTGTCCACAATTCCTTCTGCAAATTGGCGTTACTAAGCATACTTCTTGCTCTCTCTAAAAGAGTCATGTTCATGCGTTCAACAACTCCGTTTTTCTGAGGAGTATATACAGTGGTTTTATGTCTTTCAATCCCAGCATCCTTGCAATAATTATCAAATTCATTTGAAGTAAACTCACCACCATTGTCAGTTCTTAAACATTTAATGGTTCTTCCAGTGATGTTTTCAACTAATTCTCTAAACTGTTTGAAAACTGTGAATACATCAGACTTCTTCTTTAACATGTAGACCCACACTTTTCTAGAGAAATCATCAATAAAAGATACAAAATAAAATGATTCTCCACATGAGGTTGCCCTGATGGACCCCAAACACCGTAACGATAGCAATCAAGGATTCTCACTAGTATGTTTTCACTAAAATCGCTTGCTTTTGTTTCCAACATAAATGTTTGCAAAAACTCAACTTAGAAGATTTTAAATTGTGTTAAATTTGCTATCGTATAAAATTTTAATCTTTTCGCTTACATGGTCGCAACCTTGATGCTACAAACGAATATAATTACGATTATTTTTAAACATCGTAGGCTATTGATTCGAATAATCATCCTTCTAACTGAAAAATATTTCCAACCTTCTTTGCTTTCATGACTAGTAAAATTCTTTTATAAACTTTCATTACTCCACCTTGAATAAAGGTTTTATATCCATTAGTGTCTAGTACTCCTAGTGAAATGAGGTTTTTTCTTAGTTCAGGTACGTGTCTTACATCAGTTAGAATTTTATTTGTCCCATCAAACATTTTAATCTGGATGCTTCCAATTCCAACAATATTACACGAGACATCATTTCCCATGTAAACAACTCCATCATTGATTGATTTATAAGTTTTAAACCACTTTCTATGAATGCACATGTGATTTGACGCACCAGAATCTAACAACCAATGTTGATCATGATTAGACAAACTAACTGATAACACTTCATCACTCATACCTGAAATGGATGCCGAACCTGTATCTGTCGTGTTTGCTTCTTTCTTCGAAGAGTCTCCTTTGGATGTTTGCTGTCTCTTCCAATAGTCCTTCTTCAAATGTCCTGATTTGCCACAAAACCAGCACTTTACCTTACTCTTCTTCCCTTTCGATTTTGAACGTGAGTTGTTGTGCTTACTGAAGCGTCTTTCTTTAGAACGACCTCTAACCATCATTTCTTCTGATGTAGAGGTTTTTGAATTTGACCTCTTCCTTGTTTCTTTGGACAACAAAGCTCCAACAACATCATCAAATTCAAGGGTTTCTGATGAAATAAGACTTATAGAAGTAACAAAATGATCCCATGACTCGGGCAACGAGCATAATAAAGTTACAGCTTTATCTTCTTATTCAAATTTTACTTCTATACTTTCTAACTGCACCAGGAGAGTATTAAAGGTATTTAGATGATCAGTTATCGTCGTACCTTCCTTCATGCGCAAGCTGTACAACTGTCGCTTCAGAAGAATCCTATTGGTTAAGGATTTTGTCATGTACAACTTTTCAAGCTTTGTCCACAAACCAACAGCAGTTTTCTCTAACATGATGTTAAACAAAACATCATCCGCCAAACACAGTCGAATGCCGCTCAGTGCTCTTTCATCCAAATCACTCCATTCATCATCTGTCATGGTGTAAGACTATTTGGCTTTTCCCAACATCGCCTTCGCCATGCCTTATTGCACGAGTAGATCATACATCTTCACTTTCCAGATCTCGAAGTTGTTTTTGCCATTGAACTTCTCGATCTCAAACCGGGCACTTTGTGTTTTTGCCATGTTTAATAGCTCGTGTCACAAAAAATCTCCAATTTCAAAAGGAATTAGTTTTGATTAAAAAATACCCTTCCCCAATAAAAAATGCCCTTCACCTATACAATGGCTTTTCCTTTAATACCATGTGCAAATGGCATTTAAAAAATACAAATCGATTTCCAATGATTATAAATCGACTTAACATATCTATGGCAATTTATATGTATCGATTTTCAAATACAAAGCCATTTCAATAAATCGATTTATGCTTTTTGTTCTTTAGTTTTAAAAAACCACTACTTTAAAATGACATACCCAAATCGATTTATATAAATCGATGTTTAAAAACTTCATGGCAATAAAATCGATTTATAAATGACGTTATAAAAAAAAACCTTCAAATCGACTGTTTATAAAAACTGGAGAACCATTTAAAAATCGATTTATAAGACCCATTTCAAATATTGATTTTGCAAATCAATTTTACCAATTCGTAATCCCTTGTCGATTTATAAGTCACATAGCTTTATTCAAAAATCGATTTGACTTAACCAGCAACGTTTCACAATCAGCAGCGTTTGACTTAACCAGCAGCGTTTCACAATCTATTCTCCCTGCTCACGGCGCTGTATCATCTGCAGTCAGCGCCCCTGGCGTTGCCATTGTTCAACAGTCATCAAAATTTTTAAAAAATTGTTTGATCTCTCCAACACAACAGCTTCGTTCGGCCTCTCATTGGAGCATTCGAGCTAACGGCTTCACGGCCTCGCTGTCATAGTTCAACGCACAGTTCACCACCTGTTGAGCTCTGATACCAAGTGTTAGAGTTATTAACACAACGGAAACATAAAACAAATAACACACACAACATTCATCAATGAAAAACATAGATTTTAACGTGGTTCACCCAACCAATCTGGGCTACGTCCACCTAACAGGGCATCGACAATCTCATTCATCAACAGAATAAAATACAATAGCAGAGTTTCTCATCTGCTCAGCTCTTCCACTCACTACACATTCTTCATCATGCTCACTTGCCTCTACGGGCTTACATTTTATAGCTGTGAATGGCAACAGACTCATAAATTCTCTCACAACAAATATAGGATGCATTAACTCCTCATCATAAATTGATGGAGCCAATGTAGCAACAAATCCTATTGTTGTCACCTACATGAGATTTTCTCCAAATTTAATTAAAAAATAAAAAATAAATCTCAACAAAGTATTCATTATTGTTGTTATTTTACATGAATTTTAATTTAAAATACTTTCAAATAAAAAAAATATTAAGACAAAAATGTTTTTGAAAATTATAATATACTTTTATTTATATAAATTAATAACAATAATACATAAGAGTGGTACTACTAATTTATGGCTTGAGTAGTCTTGATTCATAGGTATTTAAGTTGTCAAAATTTCCTATGGATGGCACTGGACTTGAGCCACATCAACTTTTAGCATGACTAATTTCTTTCCCATGGAGTTTTAAACCAATAAAATTTCCACCACAAAGTACCTTAATAAAACACCCTTTCATAATTTATTCTATATTTTATGAACACATACTCTATTTAATTTAATTTAATTTTCTTTAATTCATATGATGTTTTTTAATAAGTAAGAGAGTCACCTAATGGCTTTATTTTGTGAATTCCTTTATAAATTAAGAAACTACTATAGCATATTTATGTACAACGGGATATGATCATTTAGGAAATTTAATCAAAGATCAATCAATCGTAAAAATGACCATTGTGGAATGTTGTTTGGCTTAATGGAATGTTTTGACGAGACCTCCTCTCTTCGGTCTCTCTTCTTAATATAAATAGACAAATTAAAACTACCAAAAATTGGACGTTCTATTTCGTAAATGGAAAAGAGGAGCTGTTACAGTTTTTTTTTGGTACAACCTTAGTTCTAGGGATAGAATTTGATGCGAAAATTGCTAGTCAAATTAGTAAAAAAAAAAAAAAGTCTACCAGTCAACATTTTTTTGTTAATATAATTAAGATTGGCACTAGAATTGCAAAAATCATTAAATTTAATAGGTATTTCATATTTGAAATACTTCGAGATAGTGCTTCCACAGTTTCTTTTGGATTTTGTTAAAAGAATGTCTTAACCCCATATTCAGATTTGGAATTAGTTGGATCTATTTACAACTATATATATGTATTATATTTATGATTGAATAAGTGAAAAAATATTTTATAGTGCGTAATCATATTTATTTGTTGGTATCAGAGCCTACCTCGGCTAACTCTAGGGAAGGGCACAAAGGCATAGGGAAAGTAGAATATATTTTTTGTAGTGAATGTTGGGAGCCGCTTTGTCTTTTTTATTTTACGCATTGAATGCAGAGCAAGTTTGTTTGGACTTCTCCTTGCATTCTCGTCTTAACCTCAATGTTTCTCATTTGTTGGATGGCCTTGGAAAAAGCAACCAGAATCCCAACATGCCCTCAGTGATGCCCAGATACCTTTGCATGCACATCTTTGTTGACTCATCAGAACAAATTCTTTGATCATATTCAAGGATGCCATTCACGTTTCTTATGTTGCTGAAAATCGAGGCATCGAAATTGGTTTAGCTTCCCTTATCGAGCGCCCTTGGTGTCATCACCATCCATGGGGCAGAGGGATTGAAGTTGAGGCAGATTCATAGAGTTTATTTCCAAGTCCATGTCCTTAGTTGAAGTAAAGTTGTAGAGGCAACCCTTATATCAATTGTAGATTCTTTATACCTGTTTACTTGGATTTTTGGGTCCACATCTCTCATTCTTTGTCATCATTTACACATGCGAACATTAGGGTTATTCCATGAATTGTTTATTGTTGGAAAAATTTCATAAAAGAAATCTCGTGCGCATTAAGTTTAAGTTGTAGTCTAAAGAGGCTTCAAACTTTCCCAAGAGATCATGGAAAATATCACAAGATTTTGATAAAATCCTGCAGATTTTTTTGTAAATCCAGGTTACAACTGTCAAACCTTCAATATTTTGGATGACCCACGGGTTTTTTGAAAAAAACAATGTTGAATTATGACCATTTTTTTACTGTCTGGGAAAATCTGTCGACTTTGTAAATAACGCCTAAGTTTAATCTTTGTCCGTTGTCTTCGAGCTATAGTTGAAAATAATGGAGAATATTATATTATTGGAGAGAGTTTGTTTCTTAGTTGTACGAGTGTCCTAGATTAGGATTAGTTCCTATTCTCTAGGAGTTAGTTCCAATCTCCCTAAATTAATGTAAACCTATATATTTTTTATTTGATGATTAATGAGATAGAGCGTTCTCTACTTGGGTAGTCTCAAGGTTCAGCTTGCTGACTCGTGAGTTGCTAGTTTTAGATTATAAGTTTCGTCTTCCTTAATTTTTAACACGGTATCAGATTTGGTGAGCCTTAATGTCTAGTGAGTGCATTAGTGGCTGAATCGAGTACCGTAGTGGCTGAAGTGCCTTAGTGGCATAATCGAGAGCCTTAGTGGCAAGAGTGGAGCCTTAATGGTTGATTAATTCAAGAGCCCTGGTGGTTGGGTGTGTCATGAGCCTTAGTGGATGAAGCTTGGAGCCTTAGTGGCTGGAGAGACACAGGAAAAAATTATTTCATCCATATTGGAGCATCGTGGAATTTTGTGCGAGGAGAAAAAAAAATCTCCTTGTTTTGTGCTATAACGCACCTTCCAGGTTATACACAACACATTATAATGCAGTCGAGTTTCAGCAACCATCGCACTACAGTGGTGAACTTACCTCCTTCGTGCAACACACGAGTTCCTTGGTGATTCGCAGTGTTAGCGTTAGTACAACACTAATGTGGTTTTATTGAACGATAGGAGTGTTAGTAACACTGCCCAACCTAACGAGATGAGTGTTAGTGGATCTATTGCACTGTGGTGGATTCAGTGGTAAGCTAGGCGTAGTAGAAAATTGAGTTGGAAGCGTGGATCGATTACTGTGGCTTATTGCTCCATTTAATCTCGAGATTGTTTCTTTCAAAATTGAGATCGCCTTATTGTGGAGATAACTCCTTGATCGAGTGTTGGAGATTAAAGATCTTGAGGAAGATCCATAGATCGACTTGTCACAATGAATAATTATATTACAGAAGCGTACCTGAATGAGAGCAATAAGCTCGTTGGGTTGAATTACACCAATTGGAAGTTCAAATTGCAGACACTGCTTGAGGGTTCGAGTGCATGGGAAATCACAAATGGAGATGAAGCAAAGCCGACCATAACCGTAGGTGGAACAATTGCAACAATCTAAGATTGGGAGAAAAGGGAAAACAAAGCAAGGGTGTTACTAAATATGTCAGTGGAGGAAAATATCACCTCTCACATAAGAGAATGTAAATATGCCAATGATATTTGGGGGACTCTCAAGGATCTCTATGAGACAAATAAAACAAATTGAGTATTTTTCATGAAGAGTAATATTATCCCCATCAGAATGGAGGAGAATGAATATGGCGCTGCATACATCTATCGAATCAAAGACCTAAAAGAAAAGCTTGACTATAAAGGGGAGAAAGTTTCGAACGCTAATATTTTCACGATTACCTTGAATGGTATGACTGATGATTATCAGATGTTTATTACAAGGCTCGTAGCTTGGGATAATGCTCCCACCTTTGAAGAGCTGATAGGGATCTTAATGCAGGAAGAAGCGAGGCGGATGAATATGAAGCCTCAGAGTGCAAATATCACATTGATGGCGAAGAAAAATAATTTTAGAGGGAAACCCGGAGTAGAACAGAAAGGAGGTGGGACACCTCAAAAAAGGACACTTCAAGGTATGTCTTCAACCAGAAATGATTCAGGAGCCAAGTGTTTTTATTGTGGTAAATTTGTTCACATTGCTAAACATTGTTATAAAAAGAGGGTTGGCAAAGCTATACATAGATAGAAGAAATATACAGGGAGATTTGCTGACAATGACCATAATCATGAACTCAAATTGCTTGTGTCTAAGTCTACTATTTTTACTTAGATTGATGAGGCCAAAATTTGGTTTGTGGATTCTGGAGCATCCACTCACATGACAGGTAATAAGCATTGGTTTGAAAGTTTAATAGAAACCAACAATGGTGCTAATATCTACCTTAGTGATGATAGAGCCTACCAGATCAAAGGATATGGAGACATTCCAGTGACGTTGCATGATGGTAATATCAGGCGCATCTAGAATGTGATGTATGTACTAGGAATTAAAAAGAATTTGATTTCTGTCTCCATGATTGCAGACCAGAACTTGAAGGTAGATTTTTTTCAAACTTACAGTGTCATAAAGGATTTGCTGGATAAATTGCATCTGGAATACGAGTTGGAGGCCTATATAAATTGAATGTCACAAGCATGCCACACCAAGCTTTGAATTCAAAAACGATGACAACAGAGAATATTTGGCATCAAACATTCAGGCACATCAATCTTCATGACTTGTTGTTGCTACAGAAACAAGGTATGGTTGATGGTATTCCTGTTTTAAAAAATGCACATGTTTATTGTGAAGGATGTGCACTTGGAAATATGCACAGGGATGAATTTCCCTCAAGTTTAAATAGAAGAAACAAATATATCCTTGAATTGTGCACACTGACATATGTAGACCAATGCAAACAAGATCATTAGGAGGAGCATATTTTTTTTTTTTATTTGTTGATGATTGCATAAGGTATACTTGGGTATATTTTCTTAGAAAGAAAAGTCATACGTTTGAATATTTTAAAGAATTTAGAAGTATGGTCGAAAAGAAGACATGGAAGGACATCGAAATTCTTCGCCCAGATCAAGGGGGGGGGGGGAATACAAGCTGGGAAAATTCATTAAATATTGCAGGGATCATGGGATAATTTAGTAGTTTACAGTACCCCACACTCCACAGCAGAATGGGGTTGCAGAGAGGAAGAACTGAACTTTGGTGGAGTGTACACACAACATGTTGAAATTTAAGAACCTATCTAATGGATTTTGGGCAGAAGCTATTGATACTACAATATATTTAAAGAATAGAAGTCCAACTATGTGTCTTGATCACAAGAATCCATTCAAGGCTTTAAATGGTTTTAATCCTGCATGTTAGTCATCAATGAGTATTTGATTTAAAATATTTTTCTCATGTTCCAAAGGAGGATAAGAAGAAGTTGGATGTTAAAGCCATACAAATGCATATTGGTAGGGTATTGTTATGAGTTTAAAGCATATAAACTATTTAATCCATCTACTCACAAGGTGTTTTCAAGTAGAGACGTTATATTCCATGAACATGATGTTGAAGGGAACAAAAACAAAGGCTATGAGGAGTGGCACATGCCTTTTCTAATTGAAGATAACAATGAGGAAATTAAAGATAACGATGTGCAGCAACAATGGAAAAAAATGAAGCAAGTGATGTAGATACTGTTAGCAATACGAGTGCACTAAGGAGTGGGCAAGATAGATTTGAGTCAACTCTGCTACCAAGGAGATCAGGTAGGCAGACTCATTTACCATCAAGGTATAAATCTACTATGCTCTTATGACTAGAATTTTAAATGTTGTTGAGCCCTTAAATTATAATGAAGCAAGTGAGTATGATGTATGGAGGGAAACTATGAAAGATAAGTATGAGTCAATAATTAAAAAAAAAAACATGGGATTTAGTTGAACTACCAAAAGGGAAAGAACCTATAGGTTGTAAATGGTTATATAAACCCAAGTTCACATCATATGGTAGTATAGAAAAATATAAAGCTAGGCTGGTGGCTAAGGGGTATTCACAGAAAGAAGTTATTGACTATGAACAGACCTTTGCCCTTGTAGCTAAGTTAAACACCATTAGAATGTTAATAGCCTTAGGTACAAAACATCATTGGAAGATACACCAACTAGATGTGAAATCTTCTTTCTCAAATGGTGAATTGAAAGAAGAGGTGTATTTAACACAACCTGAAGGGTTTATTGAACAGGGGCAGGAACATTTAGTCTGCAAATTAAAAAAGGAATTATATGGATTAAAACAGTCCTGAACCCAGGTCATGGTATGAAAAAATTGACTTCTTTTTCTTGCAGCATGGTTAAAAGAGGAGCAAAAAAGACCCAAATCTCTATATTGTGTTTGATGAAAAGAGGAAAATTGTTTTGATTTATTTATATGTTGATGATTTAATTATCACTGGAAATATCGATGAATTGATTAAATAAATCAAAGTGAAAATGTCACAAGTTTTTGAAAATGAAACACCTCAGATAATTACACTATTGTTTGGGTATGGAAGTTTGGAGGGACTCTTGTTAGACTTTTCTCACTCAAGAAAAGTACATGTCAAAGGATTATTGAAAAAATTCAGAGTGGAACAGTGCAAAGCTGCATAAGTTCCTTTACATCAGAACCATAAACTTCAGATTAATGATGATTCTAAAGAGGTGGATGCCACATTGTATAGACAACTAGTTGGGAGTCTGATTTATTTAATTACAACTAGACCTAACTTAGCATTTTTATTCAGTATGTTAAGTCAATTCATGCCAAAACCTATTGAGAAACACTGGGTGGTAGCAAAAGGTGTCTTGAAATACCTTCAGGGAACCATTGATTTTGGTATTAAGTACATTGATCTTTCTGATGTTAATTTCACAGGTTTTTCATATTCGGACTGGGCAGTAAACTTGGATGACAAAAGATCCATAATAGGTTATGCTTTCAATTTCGGGTGGGGTAATTTCTTGGAGAAGCAAGAAGAAAAGTGTTGTATCCTTATCTTCTGCAAAAGCAGAGTATCAAGCAGTGTGTGTAGCCACATGTGAGGCAATTTGGTTTAGGAGACTTCTCCATTATGCTGGAGAAGAAGAAAAAGATGCTACATTAATCAGATGTGAGAACCAAAGCTCAATCAAGCTAAAAAACAATCCTGTGTTTCACATAAACACAAAACATATTGATACTCAATTTCATTTTGTTAGAGAGAAGGTTCAGTATAAATAACTTTTCATTGAATATTGTAATACTTGTGATAATGCAGTAGATATTTTTACCATGCTCCTTGGGAGGATTAAATTTGAAATGTTTAGGGAGATGTTAGGAGTACAATTCAACCCTTTCTCCATTAAGGGGGAAAGTTGAATATAATGGAGAATGTTGTATTATTGGAGAGAGTTTGTTTCTTAGTTGTATGAGTGTCCTAGATTATGATTAATTCCTATTCTCTAGGAGCCAATTCCAATCTCCCTAAATTGATGTAAACCTATATATTTTTTATTTCATGATTAATGAGATAGAGCGTCCTCTGCTTGGGCAGTCTCCAAGTGCAACTTGCTCACCTGTGAGTTGCTAGTTTCAAATTATAAGTTACGTCTTCCTTAATTTTTAACAGATATGTAGTGTGGAGCTCAAGGAATGGAATTAGCTAGTTACAATGCCTCCATGGGAATCGTGCAAAGGTTGGAGCAAGTTATTTTTGGGGTTTTACAACAATAAATTTCCACTCAACCTTCCTGTGTGAGCACACTCATTTTCCCATTTTTATATCTTCAGAGGGCATAACATGGCTTAAGCTTCAATTAACTAAAACTTCAATCTCATGGTAAGTTGTATGAGAGGTATAATGGTTTAAACTACAATGAAATTGTATTTGCATATCAAGTAAGCATTATGAAACTTTAAATATAGTTTATTTAAGTTAGAAATTATTTTATTTTATTTTATTTTATGTGATATGTATTGATCATTAAAGAAATTGAAGGAAATAAAAAGAAAATTAGAAAAATTGTTTTAATATGTGTGTCTGTGAGAGAGAGAGAGAGAAAAAAAAAATTAGAAAAGTTAATGTGGTTATTCATTGAGTTTAAATCTCTTGGGTTTATAATTCATTGGGTTTATAATACAAATTCCTTGGGTTTATTAATCCCTTGGTTTAAAATATTAATATCTTGGGTTTAATATTAATATCAATCTCATGGATTCATTTTCAGTTTGATATTAATATCTTGGTATCTTGGATTTATACTTTGTAATATGAGGGCTTATAATATTAATCCTCGAGGTTTATAAAACTAGTTTCTTGGGTTTACCAACCCCTTAGATTTATAATATTAATATGTTCAGTTTATTAGTCTCTCCTGTTTATAATACTGATAATTAGTTAGGTTCATCGATCCCTTTGGTTTTTAATATCTTGAGTTTAGAATATTAATAATTAGTTGGATTCATTAATTCCTTGGGTTTATAATATTAATCCCTTGGGTTTCTAATCCCTAGGTTAAATAATATTAATCCCTTGGGTTTATTGATTGCTCATCTTAATAATCCCCAAAATTTATAATATCAATCCTTGGGTTTATAATATTCATAATTCCTTGGGTTTATTAATCTCTTGGGTTTGTAATGTTAATAGCTTCGTTTTATTAATCCCTTAAGATTTATTAATCTCTTGGGTTTTTAATCTCTTTGATTTTTAATATGAATAATCCTTGGGGTTTATAACATTCATCCTTTTGGTTTATACTATCAATCCATTTGGTTTATAATATTTATCCCTTTTATGAATAATAATTATAATTATTAATAATTATTAATAATTTATAAATATTAATAATTATTACTAATTACTAATAATTATTAACTATGAGTTACTAACCATTTATAATTATTAATAATTGATAATTGTTATAATTTATAATTAATAACTAATAATTTTTAATATTAAAATTTATATAAAATTTAATGAGTATTTATAAATATTCATATTTATATTATATTTAAATTTATATATTAATATCAATATCACATTATTTTATTTATAAAATTATTCCTTTGTGTTTATAATCCTAAGGTTCATAATACCAATCTCAAAGTTTTTGTTCTTTTAAGTGTATAACATTAATCCTAGGGTTTATGATCCCTTTGGTTTATAACATACATCCTAGGGTTTAATATTTTTCCCTTGGGTCTATAATATTAATCTCTTAGGTTCCCCTCAAGTTTATAATATTAATCCTTTGGGTTTATAATATTGAGGTTTTTAATATTGGGTTTATAATATCCTATAAGGGGTTTGAAATGTTCAATTTTTAATATTGGAGTTTGTAATATTGGGTTTTATAATTTTAGGGTTTATAATATTAATATTAATCCCTTAGGTTTATTTATCTTAAGGGTTTAAAATATTAATCCTTTGTTTCTACTATTCCCAAGGGTTTATAAAATTAATCACTTTTGTTTATATCATTAATATATTGAGTTTATTATTAGAGTTTATAATACTAATCTTAGGGTTTGGTTTATATCATTAATATGTGGGGTTTATTATTAGAGTTTATAATACTAATCTTAGGGTTTACAACCTTATGGTTTATAATATTAAACTTAGGTCTTATACTATTGGATTTGATGGTGTTAAGGTTTATAATATTAAAGTTTAATATCATAATGTATCACATTGTTCTTATTAATAATGTAACATTTTAATCCTAGGGTTTAGTGTTTTTCCATTTAATTTATTTTCCCTTGGGTTTATAATATTGATCCTTTGGGTTTATTTTATTAATCTTAATGTTTAATATTTTTCCATTAGGTTTATTTTCAGCTGGGTTTATAATGTGAATTCCTATGATTTATTTTCCTTTGGGTTTATTATTATTAATCTTATGGTTTATTTTATTTTCTCTTGAGTCTATACTATTAAACCCTTGCATTTATCTCCCCATGGTTTTATAATCAAGCCAGACACCAAATTGGTGTATGAGATCCCCTTGTTTGTGGGACAAGGGACCCACCTCCACATAACGATTTGACTGTTATGTCTACGATACCGTACATAGGACAAGGGACCCACTTCAACGTAGCAATTTGACTGTTATGTCTACAATACCATACATAGTCTACCGCGCCCCCTCGCCCCCCCCCCCCCCCCCCCAAGGAGGAAACACATGCTCTTAACCATTAGGCCCACTCAAACTGTTTTAATCACTTGGATTTGTGATATTGCAGTTTTTTATTTTGGGTTTATAATATTGCATTTAGTAGCATGATCTGAAATGTTGGAATTTTAATATTGGGTTTTTTAATATTAATATTTATTGTAAGGTTTATAATGTCAATCTTATGGATATAATATTAATCTTAGGGTTTATAATGTTGAATTTTATAATATCCGGGATTGTAATAATTGATTTAATATTCGAGTTTAATATTGTTCTGTTGGAATTTTTCATACATTTATCATTATGTATAAAAGACATTGATAGTAATATTAATAGGTTAATAACTTTTTTTTTGTGCTCTGCAGGTGCCGCGACCGCGACCTAGCTGAAGCCGGTGCAAACGTGCTCCTAACCTCTACTGTTGCCCATTCCTATGTGCATGGCCCCTCTAGAGGCCATCCCGGAGGTGACATCTCTGCCTAATCATGCCCAAGATTTCTCGGAATTGATCGGTTCCCTAAATCCTCCTCGCCCTAGACCAACAATCTCAAAGTTTGTCAAGAACCGTGAAGGCATTCAGGAGGTCTCTCTTCCTCTGGCTATCCCGTGTATGGTTTCTCTCTCTCTTGTTGAGAAAGGTCTCATCAGGCAGTTCACTGGCCTGTCGCCCTCTCCAAAGACTTTCCAAAAAATGGGTTGAGCACAACTGGGCGGACAAGATCAGTGGAAAAATTTCAATCAAATTTTGTGGCAGAGGCTACTTCACATTCCATTTTGAATCAAAAGAAGATAAGGATTTGATATTTAGGAATGGCCCATATTTCATGGACTCCAGAGGGCTCTACCTCAATAAATGGACTCCAGACTTTGATCCTGAACTCGACGTGCCCAATGTTGTTCCAGTTTGGGTCTGCCTTCCCCATCTCCCCTTGCACTGTTGGGGCGATGATTCTGCTCGAGCTATCAGAAACGCAGTTGGAAAATTCATTGAGCGAAGTGAGCCAAAGGACAACATGCAAGTTTGCACTAAGATCTGCGTTGAAGTGAATATGGGAAAAGGCCTTCTTGAGGCGATCAAGCTTAAGGTCGAGAATTGGACCCACATACAGCATCTAGACTACGATCAAATCCCATTCAAGTGCAAGGTATGTCATGAATATGGTCATTTTTCTAATAGATGTTCCAAAGCCACTGACATTGAAAATCCGAATCCAGAAACCCAATGGGAAACTATAAAAAAAAAACCGCTCCAAACCCTAAAAACACTGGTAATCCTTCAACGCAATTTGTCCCTCTCCCCAAAGCATCCTTGTCCAATCCCTCTCCTTCTTCTCAGCAACCCCCTGACCCCCCCCCCCAATCCCCCCACCAGTCCCTCCATTGCTCTCTCAGAAGAGGACCCTCCTCAAACCTCTGTCCCCTCCCATCTTCTTGCTTCATCTCCCCAGATCTCCCCTTCCAAATCTTGCCCTCCCTCCCCTTCCCCAGAACCTTCTGTTGGGGTTCCCATGTTTTGGCCAGGTTGACAAGACCAAAATATGAGACAACATAGAACCACTTTCAGACCTTAGGATCTAGCCCTCCTAGCTCCAAAGAGGGATCTCTCTATGATGGTCAAAGTATATATGTCTTTGAGGCTCAAAGTTTAAGATGTTAGGCTAGTTATAGGCTCAGGGTTGTTTGTTTGATTGTTTATGTTTGGTTGTTGGGAATCAGGAAAGAAGGGTCCAATATAAGACAAGGATGAGCAAAGAGGAAATTTAGGCAAAGGTAGATAACTCAGAGAACATCAAGGCCATTGGGCAATGGAGTCAAAAAAGGATTTACTTGTAATGAATGTGCAAGCTTTCAGTTGGGCTAGTGATCTAGAGCATTTGAATATTAAAGGATGTTTGATGAAATGGAACATTAAGGACTGAGAATGAATGAAGGAGAACCATCCAATTCTGCCTATAGATCAGGTCAGAGGTCATTTAACTCCAGACTTGCTTGGAAAAAATCAGAGGCAATACAAGGGATCTTAGAAAGGCTTAATTGAGATGGAAAGATCCTAGTGAGGCAGATACAGGGTTCTAGACCTCCCAGTGTTCTCAACTCATCCAACTAGATCCTAACAAGAACATCCAAACATAGATTTCATTAATTCATACATCAGAGAGCAGGCAATAACATCCACTACACTGGTTAAATCAATTGAAATCAATATTCAGATACACATATAAGCATAAAACATAAAAGGCTGGGAGAGCAGCAACATAAGGTACATATCAAGGGTAAATCTTATGCCAAACTTCTGATGCGAGCCAGTAGAAATGGAATGAAATGAAATCAGACACAGAGATAGGAAAACATCACCAGTTGCTTTAGATCGGGATCCAAAGAAATGTGCTTGTCATATTAAAAACAACACCAATCAGGTACATCATTTCCCACAGCTTGAACATTCAGTCTGGATACATCAAATCTTAGCCTATCTTACAATATTACATGGGGAACTTGTCTCAAGAGGAAAATGCTTACATTTCTCTGATATCTCATCAACAACTTTACAATGTTTATTTCTGAGATTTATATCTGAAGAGGAGCAGAAGGGGTAGATGAAAAATTAAATGCTGTACTAATCTCTTGAAACGAAAGAGGGCCGAAGCCCATTCTGTTTGAACGTTGAGCATTTAATATCTGTCACCCCTTGATGAAAGAGTGATCTTCTTTTGGATATGACTCTGACATGTTTCGGCTGTGGTACTCTTGGTGATTTGACCAAAAATAAAATAAAATACTGAGAATTCTGCCATATAAATGCTCTGGTGGTTTTGAACTGTTGTCAGGGTGGAAATTCCTTCAGGGACATTGTGCATAATAAAAGTTGTATGGGCGCCCTGTACTTGATGAAGAAAAACATTATGCTGATCAATAAACCCTGATATTACCTTTTACTTGCGCTCAGGACCTTTTGATCGATCCTCGAGGTCTTCAAACTGGTGCTTTGCCTCTTAAACCACTGATTTAAGGCTTAAGTTGCTCATTGCCGTGCCTTAATCTCTCTGTTTTGTACTGAAACATTCTGCTGCTTCATCTCTGCCTCTGTCCGTGCATTTCAAGCTTTAATGGCACCGGTAGGTTCTCCATAGAGTTTAAACCCTATTCTTTTTAATGAACGTCCTGTCCTCACCTTTCCGGGTCATTTTTCATCAATTCTGCCCCTGTAAATGATCTTCTTTGATTTCTCTGTCCTTGTAGCAGAGATGTGCATCATGGCGGCCATTGACTCTTAATAACCTTGCAAAATACACAAACAAGTTAAGGAAATCATGAATGGGGTGGCGGATGATGTGGAGGCGGAGAAAGGTCGTGTAGATGACGATACGGAGGAAAAAATCGCAGAAAGAATGGAGGAACGTGCTCTGGTGGATGGTGGCGGTCTACAGAGAAAATATATGTGGAAAACGTTAAAAAATGTGAAAAGAACCAATATATGCAATGGAATGGGAGACCATACGGAGGGTGCACATGGAGATGACGTGGCAGAACCGGGCGATGGTGGAAAAGTCAGTGGCGGGCGAACAAATCGGGACCATCGATCGTGGCGGGATCAACGACGGAGGACGACGGACGGCGTGCCATGGCATGAGCTATCGCGTGCGCAATTACATTAAACTTCGTGCATCTTGGCCGAGCGATAGCCGTCGGATGGCCTGCTCCAGATCGGACGGTCTACGACAATTTCGCTAGGCATCCGTGTCCGGACAATAACTCGCGATGGATGGAGTTAACGAGCGGGGACGGCGGTTTGGAAATTGTACACAAGGACACGCGTCGGATGGTGAATGGAATCGCTGGGCGTTGGAGAGAAACTGCCTATCGTGCATAAGCGGTGCGAAGGAAACCGGCGGGTTTGGAATAGTCGTATGGGGACCACCGGCATCAGACGCACTGTGGGCCGTCGGATCTTCGTGGAAATGGACGACGATGGCGCGATGAGGAAAATGAGCAGATAGGCCAGGGGGGTATCGGGTTTAACGTTCACCGTCTGATCAACCACGATCAACATCAGACATTGCGCTCGATAGGAAATGGGGGAATAAGCGTCGTTTAAACTGGCGGATGGTTACAGCGCGGGGTTTTGTGGAAGGTAAAGGAGCGCGGGGCTATCAGGAGAGGGGCTAGGCCTGACATAAGGTTCAGAGTGGGTTTTTAAGCCTTTTCAATGCATTTTGAAGCCTTATAAGGGTAACGGTAGGAAGATAAATAGCGAATCAGGCTAAACCAGGGACATGGGTAGAATTCGAAGGGGGCTTTGGGAGGTTTCAAGGGATTAGAGGGGAATTCGACAAAGGGAACACATAGGTTAAAATGGGATAATTTGCAGGGGTATAAGAGGGAAAACAGGCCCTTTGAGAAATGGATTAGCAGGGGGAAACTGTTTTAGGCACAACACTAAGAGAATTCAAGGATGATGGGTTTTCAGGAAAAGGCATTCCTTGAAGACTCCAAAGCAGACTAGCCCCCATCTTGCTTGTCAAGAATTTCATAAGGGGGCTAACAGTGGCTCCACATGGGGATGGCTTCTTCTTGAAGGAGTTAAGAACTAGAATTAATATTTGGAGTAGGCCAGATGCCTGCTGCTATAAGCCATCGTTCTTCTTTGATTTTTCAGCTGCCACAATATGTCAGATATATTAATCAGCAGAAATAATTTTCCCATCCGATCTACCTACCCGCACTACAATCCTAGCATTTTTTCTCCTTTTAGGGTGCATTTGAGCTAGCAGACCCTTTACATCATTTTATTTCGCAAATAGAAAATAAAACTATTCTAAATATACCCTTATTACTCCATGAGACTAGATTAGACTGTTGGTCTCACATATTTCTCTACCTAATCTAATATCTGCTGGGATTAAACTG
This sequence comes from Pinus albicaulis, assembly GCA_034641835.2. Lineage (NCBI taxonomy): Eukaryota > Viridiplantae > Streptophyta > Pinopsida > Pinales > Pinaceae > Pinus > Pinus albicaulis. Next base: position 1,251,908,313 of record CM076574.1, read on the forward strand.
TCTAGCAGATTTCTTCTCTACATTCTAAGACAAGAAATTGAAAAACAGTCAAGCCAGGATTAAACTGTCTGACTTGCTGTGGATCCAAGGCATAAAAACAGTTGCACATGGATAGAATTTTGCAGAAAACAAAACTGTGAAGGCTTAAAATATGAAACTTGCAGCATCCTTCTTCTTTTCGTGACTCAAGTTTTGAGCTTGTTAGAGTCACTTCTTTTTCTTCCTTTCAGCTCTGGTTTTGGGCATGTTAGAGCTTATTCTTCTTTTCACTGCTGGTCCAAATTTTGAGCATATTAGGACCAGCTATTCTGCTCCCTTTGGCTCATATTTTGATCATGTTTGAGCCACTCTTTTTTCCTTTCGGAGGTTCATTTTTTGAGCATGTCTGAACCTCCTTTTTTTTTTTTAAAAGAACGAAAACACTGCAATGGTATGTACAATGAAATGGAAACTGGAAACTGAAATTTAGCAGAAGTAATGCTTGAGCATCCTGCCATTGACAGGACCCCCAAACAGCTCTGTACCATTAAGTTCTTGTAAGAAAAATGCATTAGGACCCACAGTGGCTTGGATAATATATGGACCTTGCCACAAACTATCAAACTTGCCATGTTTACCTTTGTCCTCTCTCCTTGAATCCCATTTCAGAACCTTGTCCCCAAATTTGAAATCTGAAGCTTTGGCTCTTTTGTCAAATTGCCTCTTTATGTTTTCCTAAACTCTGACAGCTCTGCTATAAACCTGCTCCCTTGTTTGCTGAAGATGGATTGTTTCATTTATTCTCCTTACCATACTGTCTTCTTCTGTCTAAATCTCTTGGACTAGTTTGATCACCGGTACCCCAAGGCTGGTAGGAAATACTGCTTCTGTACCATAAACAAGATGAAAAGGTGACATGCCAATGGATTTCTTTGTTGTGAGCCTGTCAGCCCACAAATCATGTACCAACTTATTATGCCATGACTTCTTGTTCTCTTCTAACAGCTTCTTGATGATGTTCACTAGGCTTTTGTTTGAAGATTCAGCTAGTCCATTACCTTGTGGGTAATAGGCAGTTGAATGACCAAGTGCTATTCCATACCTGTGACAGAAATCAACCATTCTCTTGGATCCAAAAGTAGCAACATTGTCAGTGATTATTTTTCTTGGATAGCGAAACCGAGAGAGGATGTAATCTTCTAGGAACCTAATGATGACAGCATCGGTGGCATTCCTAGTGGGTATGGCCTCTATCCATTTGGTGAAGTAATCTGTAGCAGTTAGGATCCATTTGTGTTGCCCAGAAGAAGAGGGGTGAATTTCTCCAATAAAATCTAGGCCCCATTGCATGAAGGGACCTTCGGCAATGATCGGTTGTAAAGGGAGGGGGAGGAGCTTTCTTCTGCCTTCAAAGATTTGGCATTTGTGATAGGCAGTTACCATTTTATGGACATCATTGAAGAGTGTGGGCCAATAATAGCCAGCCTTGAGTATCTTGTTTGCAGTGGCTTTCCAACTCAAGTGGCCTCCACACTCCCCAGCATGGAATTCTTGTTTAATTCTTCCAGCTTTAGGTTCAGGCAATCATTTTAGCAATAGGCCATTTGGATTTTTCCAGTATAGGTTTTCATTCAAAACGCAGTAGTTTGTAGCTTTCAGTTTTATGAATCTGGCCTTAGTTTTGGACAGTTCTGGGGGGGCATTGAGATTGGTGAGCACATAAAGGATATCGGAATACCAAGGAGAGTTCTGAAACCTCTCCTCAACAGTTGGGAGGGGCAATCCTTCCTGCTCATCTAAGGCATTTACCATGTCAATGTCAAGGGCCTGCAGATTGGATTCAGCCATTAATTGGGCTAGGCCTTGAGCTTTGATCAGTTTGGTGGGCTTTATCTCAAGGTCATATTCTAATATTGTAGCAATCCATTTGCCTCTTTTCCCATCAGGGTCTTGGGACAAGATATCTTTGACCACTATATTTGGCACATAAGCAATGGTGTGAGAATGCAGAATGTACACCCTAAAGTCTTTTAAGGCCTTTACCAGGGCATAGGCCTGCTTTTCCATAATTTTGTACTTCAAGGGTGCATCTCTTAGTGCTTTGCTAAAGAAGGCAATTGGCTGTTCCATTCCCTCTGTGTTTTTCTGCAGTAAGACAGTAGCTATTGTGTGTTCAGAGGCAAATGAAAAGATTAGAAAATCTTTTGAGAAATTTGGACTGATCAGGATAGGGGCTTGAGTGAGCGCCAGTTTTACCTACTCAAAAGATTTCTTGGCTTCAACAGTCCACTTAATTCCGGCACATTTCTTTAGCATGTTAGTCATTTTCCTAAGGTGCTCAGCTAGGTTGGGAATGAATCTCCTAAGGAAATTGATCTTCCCAATGAAGGATTGTAACTCCTTGATGTTTCTCGGGTGTGTGATTTGAAGTATCCCCTCAACTCTTTGTGGGTCTATCCTAATCCCTTTCCCAGATATAATGTGACCAAGAAGTTTACCTTCTTGCAGCCCAAAAATAGTTTTCTTAGGATTTAGTGACAGACCATACATTCTACATTTTTCAAAAACCTTCCTCAGATGTTTCAGGTGTTCTCCTTCAGTTTTAGAAAATACAGTCAAGTCATCCAAGTAGATAACTATGAAATGTCCTATCTCATCTGAGAAAGCTATATCCATCGCTCTCTGGAAGGTGGCTCCAGCGTTCATCAGTCCAAAGGGAATTTTCACATACATGAAGGTGCCCCATGGAGTGGTAAAAGTTGTTTTGAGTTGATCCTCTGGGAGTACTAACACTTGGTTATAACCCGAAAAGCCATCTAGCAGGGAGATTCTCTTTGAGCCCACCACCTTCTGTAGGATATGTTCCATTCTAGGCAAAGGATAATTGTCTTTTAGTGAGGCTCTGTTGATATTTCAGAAATCTATACACAATCTGATCTCCCCTGTTTTCTTCCTCACAGCTACTAAGTTTGATACCCAATCAGAGAACCTTACAGGAACTATTATGCCTGCCTCATACATCTTTTTAATCTCTTTCTCTACTGCAGGCGATTGTTTTGGATTGATCCTACGGAGTTTTTGTCTGAAAGGCTTCTGATTTTCCTTCAAGGGTATCTTGTGTTGTATGATGTTGGTGTCATAGGCCTTTAAGTCTTCATAGCTCCATGCAAACACATCAATGAATTCCTTAAACAGGTCAATGTATTTCTTCTGGATGTCTGCAGGTACAGACTTAGCCAGTTTAATCATTTTGGGTTTATCTTCAGTGCCTATGTTGCATTCTTCTATATCTGAGTCTGCATGTTATATAGTGGGCTTTTTTGCTACGTCATCAAAGTCAAAAAGGTCCTCTAGGGGTGCTAGGCCTCTGGGTATGTTCTTATCTTTGGCCTGTAGCACCTCCATTTCCTCATTTTCCGCGTTTTCACACCCTATGGTTGAATTTCCAGTTTCTTCAGAAAAGGTGTTTATTTTTATGTTACAAGGTGGGGATTCTTCATTAGAGGATACCTCACTAAGGCAGCCGTCTTCTTCCTTAGAGTCTGAACTGGAAAATTCAAACTCATTTCTCCCTGTCAGGAAGTCCTCAATATGTTTATCACCTTCAAAGACCTGCCAGTATTTTTCGTTGTCTGGCACAACATGTCTAAATTTGGTCTGAATGATGATCTGTGGGTCAGCCAGAGTCTTAGGATAAGAACTGGCTAGGCAAGCTAATCCATTTGCAATGATGTTTTGAATCCTAGGCACAAACACCAAATCATATTCTACAAAGGTTTTCAACAGATCCACTACGTCATTTCTGTAGGCCCTCAGTCGGGGATGTTTCACTGTATATTCACCATTCACCTATTTGATAACTAAATCTGAGTCTCCTCTCACAACTATCCTATGGGCTCCTAATTCTTTCAATAGATTCAGACCCAGGATGAGAGCCTCATATTCTGCAATATTATTTGTGCATTTGAAGTGCAGATTGACAGCGTGACTCTCTGCATAATCACTCTCTACGTTACATACCCACACCCCTGCTCCAACAATTTTCCTAGTACAAGATCCATCGAAATTCATTTCCCATAGGGGTTCATTTTCCGTTTCGTCATTCTTTCCTTCCCTACAGCTGGGTTCGCCATTGTGTTGCATTACAGGGTCTGTACTAGGCTGCGGGTTGTTTTGTTCTTCATGACATGTGTGGAGTTCAGAGAGTTGGATATCTTGCTGTTTACGTTCTGTTTCTGGTTCAGGTTCACTTAGAGTTTCATTTCCAGTACCCTGCCCATGGTCTTCTTCATCGTATTCTTCTAGGGTAGCCATTATGTTAAAGTCCGTGGGCTCTATGTTATTGTTTGTATTTCTGCTTCCTGACGCTGGCTCTCCTAAGGATGGGTCGTTATAAAGAATGAAAGAATCCAGGTCTGTGTGTACAGAGTATAATGGTGAATTTTCAGGTTTCTCGGGGCTACTGACTAGGAATTTCATCTGGGACTCTCTATACAGTCTTCTAAGTTGGCCAAATATAGGGATAGTGGCGTATGAGCCATCCATCTGCATCGTTCCTTGCAGTTTGGCTCCCCATGATCTAGATAGTAACATGCCATATTTAGGTGGCGCATTTGCCACCACCACATCCATGACCGTACACTTAGCAGGAATCTGGGTGAGGCTTACACACAAGTCTTTGATTAGACCTAGGCACTTTACTCTGCTAGAGTCAAACGAATACAAATCTTTGTAAGTCGGGTTATCTCTAGGCCTAATCTTTCCATCACCACCTTAGGCATTAAATTGTGTGATGCTCCAAAATCATGCATGGCATTGTGGAGTATTTTGTCATGAATGTTGAGACTGATATAAAAAGGTGGAACTACCCCTTCCTGGAACTTTCCCTCAATCTTTGGACCAAACAGGAGGGCAGGTTGATCATCACTCAAATTCACAGTGTCGTTGTTTTCCCCCAGATTCAACGCTTTCAAAATTTGGCCTTTATATACATCCTGAGTGGCCAGCTCAGATAATGGTACAGAGATTTTGATTTTTGCAATCTCACTCTCTAAATTGAAAGTGGACTGGGTCTTTGGAGTGCTCAACTCTGATTTATTTGCTACTGCCTTAGTAGCTGAATCAGTTCGTGATTTCTCACTATGTACAAGGTCAGGAATCGTTTTATCAGGAGCACTAACTGCAGTGCTAGTGCTGCTGGTTGGTTGGCTTTGTTTTTCAGTGTCCTGGTTGTCTTTTTCCTTGTTCTTTCGAGAAATTTCAGTTGCTGATTTTCTATTTACAGCAGATGCTTTAGAAGTTTTATCAGGTCTTTTCTTGATCATAAACTCAGGAGTTTCAGTTTTGGAATTTTCTTGGTTCCTTTTGCACCTAAGTTCATATTGTTCTCTGACCTGCATCATGGCATTTTCAAATCCTAATCTGTAATCTTCAGTTTCTAACCGTTCCTCATCCCAGTGTGAAGGTGAGGGTTGTTCTTCCCCTGAATCACAGTTAAGGACTGAGTCTTCTGTTTCAAACATGTTTATCGCATTCCCTTCAGACTCCTCTATGATTCCCTCATCTTCATCTAAAAAGTTTTGGAAAGGGGGAATAACTTGCTGATCTGATTCTTTCTGTCTGTTGGGCGTGTTGTTGTTTCTTCTAAAGTTTTGGTTCTAATTTTGGTTCTGGTTTCTGTTCTGATTGCTAAATGTGACAACCATTTTTTCCATCATTTGATGTATTCTTTCCACGTTCTTAGATAATCTATCATAATTTGGGTCTGAAGTGGAAGCTACAGTGTCGTCCCTATATGTTACCCTCTTCTCAGCTCTCAATCTTGCCCTCTTTTCCATCAAGTTTGCTTCTATAGTTATGGCTCCTTTCTGCATGTCTTCCAATGTGTTATACTATTTATCTCTAAGCTCATAGGCCATGTCTGCATCAAATCCATCAGTATATTTGGCTAGGGCCATACCTTGTGGAGGTTTCATGTGTGGAGGAAGAGCATTGTAAATGCTGTTGAATCTAGTGGTGTAATCATGGACACTCTCTCCCACATTTCTCTTAAGGGTCATGTAGTCTGCTAGGAGCTGGCGAGGGTTTGCTCTAACTTCCCATTTGTTTATGAAGGTCTGATATAACGCAGGGAGATCTTGGATACTACCAGGAGGTAAACTTCTAAACCATTTCTTTACATCACCCCCTAAGCTTTGGGCAAAGATTCTCATTTTGATTGTTTCATCATCAATGTCCATGTAGTCAAAAGAATCCTCCATCTTATCTACATGTTGCTAAGCTGTGATTGATTCTTTAGCAGTGACGTGTGGGATTTTTGATTGATAATAATTGGGCAAGGGTAACAAGGGCTGAGGTAAAACCAGAGGTGCATACCAAGCTGCCATGATAATGTTTTGATGAGGTACAGGGTTGGCTTGAGCAGCTGGTATATGGATAATAGGGATGTTAGGGCTAGCAGAATTCTGTTGAGCAGATCTAGGATGGGAGAGCCCCAAGTTTTGAATGAAGTGGATATCAGGTGGTGTAGATGGAGGGGTTCCTCTGTCCCTAGTGTGTTGACCACTATGAGATGGTGAACTGCGAAACTTGAGGTCTGGCTGGTCTAGATCACTGGATGACCTAGTTCTTGGTAATCTATTAGGTAGGTCTAGGTCAGGGATAAAATGTGATAGAGCTGCTAGTTCTTCTGGTGCAGAATTAGCTCTATGAATGTGACTGGAAACAATTGGTATTTTAGGTGTAGGGGCTCCCTTGAGGATACTCTCCGGATTGTCAACTATTTCAGGTGGGTCAAGGTTGGGATAAGCTCTTGTGTGAATGGTTCTGAAAGCCAGAATGCTGTTTCCTAGCCAAGCAGCTTAACCCTACTTGTTACTTCTACTGTGGTTGATTGTTGTCTCAGAGGATGGTCTCCTAGTGGAGTCTACTTATGAAACCAAGTTAATCAACAGGCCTACTGATCACCATTGGAGTCTTTTCGTTTAGGAACAATGGAGTCGCCAGGTGGAGGGTATATCTAAGGGGTTACACTGTCCACCACAGTGCTTAGGCACTATCACCTTTCAGGAATCTCCTCAAAAATAGCTAACTCCAACCAGAGATTGATTGGGAGGGAATTTACCAGATATGTCACCTCCGAAGAGGGTGAGATCCGGAGGCTACCTGGCCCTTTCTAGGCTCTGTCTAAGAGTATGATGGATGCTCAACAATGGAGGTCAATTCAAGAAAGGAGTGACTTACTGTCAACCTAGCCAGAGTTCTAAGTCTCTAAGTTTTTTAAAAATGTTTAAGGTGAAATGCACTCAGAGTTTCCCAGTGGAGTCCCCATTATGTTGTGGTTCCCATGTTTTGGCCAGGTTGACAAGACCAAAAGATGAGACAACATAGAACCACTTTTAGACCTTAGGATCTAGCCCTCCTAGGTCCAGAGAGGGATCTCTCTATGATGGTCAAAGTATATATGTCTTTGAGGCTCAAAGTTTAAGATGTTAGGCTAGTTATAGGCTCAGGGTTGTTTGTTTGATTGTTTATGTTTGGTTGTTGGGAATCAGGAAAGAAGGGTCCAATATAAGACAAGGATGAGCAAAGAGGAAATTTAGGAAAAGGTAGATAACTCAGAGAACATCAAGGCCATTGGGCAATGGAGTCAAAAAAGGATTTACTTGTAATCAATGTGCAAGCTTTCAGTTGGGCTAGTCATCTAGATCATTTGGATCTTAAAGGATGTTTGATGAAATGGAACATTAAGGACTGAGAATGAATGAAGGAGAACCATCCAATTCTGCCTATAGATCAGGTCAGAGGTCATTTAACTCCAGACTTGCTTGGACAAAATCAGAGGCAATACAAGGGATCTTAGAAAGGCTTAATTGAGATGGAAAGATCCTAGTGAGGCAGATACAGGGTTCTAGACCTCCCAGTGTTCTCAACTCATCCAACTAGATCCTAACAAGAACATCCAAACATAGATTTCATTAATTCATACATCAGAGAGCAGGCAATAACATCCACTACACTGGTTAAATCAATTGAAATCAATATTCAGATACACATATAAGCATAAAACATAAAAGGCTGGGAGAGCAGCAACATAAGGTACCTATCAAGGGTAAATATTATGCCAAACTTCTGATGCGAGCCAGTAGAAATGGAATGAAATGAAATCAGACACAGAGATAGGAAAACATCACCAGCTGCTTTAGATCAGGATCCAAAGAAATGTGCTTGTCATATTAAAAACAACACCAATCAGGTACATCATTGCCCACAGCTTGAACATTCAGTCTGGATACATCAAATCTCAGCCTATCTTACAATATTACACGGGGAACTTGTCTCAAGAGGAAAATGCTTACATTTCTCTGATATCTCATCAACAACTTTACAATGTTTCTTTCTGAGATTTATATCTGAAGAGGAGCAGAAGGGGTAGATGAAAAACTAAATGTTGTACTAATCTCTTGAAACGAAAGAGGGCCGAAGCCCATTCTGTTTGAACGCTGAGCATTTAATCTCTGTCACCCCTTGATGAAAGAGTGATCTTCTTTTGGATATGACTCTGACGTGTTTCGACTGTGGTACTCTTGGTGATTTGACCAAAAATAAAATAAAATACTGAGAATTCTGCCATATAAATGCTTTGGTGGTTTTGAACTGTTGTCAGGGTGGAAATTCCTTCAGGGACATTGTGCATAATAAAAGCTGTATGGGCACCCTGTACTTGATGAAGAAAAACATTCTGCTGATGAATAAACCCTGATATTACCTTTTACTTGCGCTCAGGACCTTTTGATCGATCCTCGGGGTCTTCAAACTGGTGCTTTGCCTCTTAAACCACTGATTTAAGGCTTAAGTTGCTCATTGGCGTGCCTTAATCTCTCTTTTTTGTACTGAAACATTCTGCTGCTTCATCTCTGCCTCTGTTTGTGAATTTCGAGCTTTAATGGCGCCGGTAGGTTCTCCACAGAGTTTAAACCCTATTCTTTTTAATGAACGTCCTGTCCTCACCTTCCCGGGTCATTTTTCATAAATTCTACCCCTGTAAATGATCTTCTTTGATTTCTCCGTCCTTGTAGTAGAGATGTGCATCATGGCGGCCATTGACTCTTAATAACCCTACAAAATACACAAACAAGTTAAGGAAATCATGAATGGGGTGGCGGATGATGTGGAGGTGGAGAAAGGTCATGTAGATGACGATACGGAGGAAAAAATCGCAGAAAGAATGGAGGAACGTGCTCTGGTGGATGGTGGTAGTCTGCAGAGAAAATATACATGGAAAACGTTAAAAAACGCGAAAAATAACCAATATATGCAATGGAATGGGAGACCGTACGGAGGGTGCACGTGGAGATGACGTGGCGGAACCGGGCGATGGTGGAAAAGTCAGCAGCGGGCAAACAAATCGGGACCATCGATCGTGGTGGGATCAACGGCGAAGGACGACGGATGGCGTGCCATGGCATGAGCTATCGCGTGCCCAATTACATTAAACTTCATGCATCTTGGCCGAGCGATAGCCTTCGGATGGAATGCTCCAGATCGGATGGTCTACGACAATTTCGTTGGGCATCCATGTCCGGACAATAACGCGCGATGGATGGAGTTAACGAGCGGGGACTGCGGTTTGGAAATCGTACACAAGGACACGCGTCAGACGGTGAATGGAATCGCTAGGCGTTGGAGAGAAACCACCTACCGTGCATAAGCGGTGTGAAGGAAACCAGCGGGTTTGGAATAGTCGTATGGGGACCACCGGCATCGGATGCACTGTGGGCCGTCGGATCTTCGTGGAAATGGATGGCGATGGCGCGATGAGGAAAATGAGCGGATAGGCTAGGGGGGTATCGGGTTTAACGTTCACCGTCTGATCAACCACGATCAACGGCAGACATCGCGCCCGATATGAAATGGGGGAATAAGCGCCGTTTAGACTGGCCGATGGTTACACTGCGGGGTTTTGTGGAAGGTAAAGGAGCACGGGGCTATCAGGAGAGGGGCTAGGCCTGACATAAGGTTCAGAGTGGGTTTTTAAGCCTTTTTAATGCATTTTGAAGCCTTATAAGGGTAACGGTAGGAAGATAAATAGCGAATCAGGCTAAACCAGGGACATGGGTAGAATTTGAAGGGGGCTTTGGGAGGTTTCAGGGGATTAGAGGGGAATTAGACAAAGGGAACACATAGGTTAAAATGGGATAATTTGCAGGGGTATAAGGGGGAAAACAGGCCCTTTGAGAAATGGATTAGCAGGGGGAAACTGTTTTAGGCACAACACTAAGAGACTTCAAGGATGATGGGTTTTCAGGAAAAGGCATTCCTTGAAGACTCCAAAGCAGACTAGCCCCCAGCTTTCTTGTCAAGAATTTCATAGGGGGGCTAACACCTTCTTCAGCCAGGATCACAAGAAACATAGCTAAAGAACATGGGGTCACCTTGGAAATTCTTAAAAAAACTAGCCCTAGAAGGAAGTCCTCCAAATATCATAGAGATGGAGCAGACCAAAAAGAAACAGTCCTTGGAACTCGACACCCTATAGAATCCTTTATTCTAGGGAAAAATAACAAAGAAACAAGTTAGAATGAGCAAGGAGGGAAATCAGGTACCAAACCTGTATTCCTAAAATGATGAAAGCCCTCTCTTGGAACTGCAGGGGTTTAGGGCACCCCTCAAGAAACTTAGCTCTAAGAGACCTTATGAATCAAGAAAATCATGATATCATTCTCCTTCAAGAAACTAAGCAAGGAGATCAACATATGGAAAACATTATAAACATAATGAAGAACTATACAGGCACCCACATGGAATCTAGGAGTGCCTCAGGAGGAATAGCCACCATTTGGAATTAGAATGCTTGGGAGAAAAATAGAGTTGTCAAAATTCCAAACTGGATCAAAGTAAACCTTCAGAGTACTAAAGAGAACATTGAGATCATCGTATATAATATATATGGGCCTAATCATTATAGGGACAAAGAAGCTTGTTGGAGTACAATGAAAACATATATAGACAATGAGGACAACAAAAATATCATAATTGGTAGGGATCTTAACTTGATCTTGCATTCTAATGAAAAAAAAGGTGGATGCTTTAATTCGGATCCATCTAAATGTTGAGATTCAACAAGATGATGAGCTTAGTGAAAATTAAGCATCTTCACTAAGTGGGGCCCGCAAGATATTTTTAGGTGTATGTCTATTTTTAGAATGGTGAGCATATTCTAAAGCTAGCAAGATGTTGATTTTAGATGGTTGAGAAAATTCTATCTTTGGATGAATTTCTAGTTTTAGAAGATTGGGCGAAGTCTATTTATAGATCGCTAATCTAAAAATAGATGCATGTCGATTATTATTATTCCTTAATAATAATCATACTCTAAATATCAACTTATTCTCTTGGAGCACTTTATTTCAGTGAACGGGTGTGGCACATCAGTGGGCTGAAGGAATTACACAATTCCTAGGGTTGTTGGTGACTCATGCATGGAAGACTTAGTTATAACTGATAGTGGCAAGTTGTGACAGAGTTGGAAGAGTATTTATGTAAGTTGTTATGTACTTTAACTCAGTCAAGTGAGTTAAACTCAGTTGTGCTAGCTGTATCTAGTTCTAACTAAAGATACACTAGTGAGAGTTCAGTGAATTAATTATCTAATTAATTCACAACTAGAGACTCACTTGCAACTGAACAAATACAATAGTTAACTACTTGCATGTCAGTTCCAGTTGAGACCCAGTGGAGAGATAGGTGAAAGGGTGAGATGGACTATTTGTTGTGACTATAGTGATGCATTCAATGCATCTACACATACATTGGAGTTTTGAATGAGGTGTTGAGATTCAAAAAGATGATGAGCTTAGTGAAAAGTAAGCACCTTCAGTAAGTGGGGCTTGCAGGCTATTTTTAGGTGTGTGTCTATTTTTAGACATGGTGAGCATATTCTATAAGTTGCAGGATGCTATTTGTAGATGGTTGATCAAATGTGAAAAATAGATGAAATTCTATTTTTAGAACATTGTTCGAAGTCTATTTATAGATCGTCAATCTAAAAACAGGTGCATGTCGATTATTATTAGCCCTTAATAATAATCTGACAATAAATATCAATTTATTCTCTTAGAGCACTTTATTTCAGTGAACAGATTTGGAAAATCAATGGTCTGAAGGAATTACGCAATTCCTAGGGTGGTTGGTGACTCATGCATGGAGGACTTAGTTAGAATTGAAGTGGCAAAGTTGTGACAGAGTTGGAAGAGTAGTTAATGCAGTTGTTATTTAGTTTAACTCAGTTAAGTGAGTTAAATTCAGTTGAGCTAGTTGTATCTAGTCTAACCAAAAGATACACTAGTGAGAGTTTAGTGAATTAATTAGTTAATTAATTCACAACTAATAATTCACTTACAATTGAACAAATACGACAGTTAATTACTTGCATTTCAGTTCGAGTGGAGACCCAGTGGAGAGATAGGTGAAAGGGTGAGATGGACTATCTATTGTGACTATAGTGATGCATTTAATGAATCTGACACACATTGGAGATGCCAATGATGATTTCACAGTCAAGGCAAGGCCAATTCGAATTCATTCAGGGGTCTTCTTCAGTAGGGATTGCGAAGTGGAGGCAGGCTATCAGGAGGCAAGAAATTGGTGCACATATATGCAAATTTCTGCATGACAGTGTGTAATGATTGTTGATTGTACTGAGAGCTTGATGTACTAAGATTTGCATGACATTATTACATGATCCATTGATATACATAATATATGGTAGTTGGGGTTTTTAGCTTTAAGCTTTCCCTTTAAACAACTGTGTTTATGTGCGATTGATTTTCTTCACATGTGTTTGCAATTGGCGATTTAATTTCCGCAAAATTAACAGTGGAAGGATTTTATATTTAGCAAGAAGATTAAATTTTTAGCTCAAGAGAATATAGTAATAAATCAGTATTAATAAATTTATACATGGTATCAGAGCATTTTTAATCACTGGAGATTCAATTGTGAAGTAGTGCTGAGTTTTCTGTTGGTGGACAATTCGAATTTGCTACAGAAATTTCTTGGTGCGACAGTTGAGTATTCATTGAAATATCTTTCAATGGGTTGCGATTGGAGTATGCCCTGGAGGGTAGCTCTAATTAAATAGCCTGGAAGGAGAGGATGGAGGCAGTGCTTGAAGATAATGGACTGAAGGAGTTCATCGATAGCGATGTTCCTAAGCCTACTTCTAGCGATGTTGCAGTACTTGACGCATGGCAAAAGAAGGTAGCGAAGACAAGAATAATTCTGTTGGAAGGTGTGAAGGACCATATTGTGTCAAGCCTTCACTAAAAAGCCACTCCATTTGCAATGTGGAAGGCTATTACAGATCTTTTCCAAAGCAGCAATGACCATAGGAAGTTGGAACTGAAAGATAAGCTCAAAAAAATAAAAATGGAGAAGGGCGACAGTATTCCAAAATATCTCACGAAGTTTTTCCAATATAGGGATGAGATGGGGATTGTGGGGATTACAATTTTAGATGATGACTTGGTGAGCTTGGCTCTCCTTGGGCTTCCGAAGAGTTGCCACATCTACGAAGACTCTGTCAATGGATGAGAGAAACTGCCGGATTGGGAGCGACTTTGGTCGGATCTTCTGTAGGAGGAGATAAGGCGAAATACCAAGGATGACTCTTCATCGAAGAATGATGATGAAGTGAATTTTGCTTTGGCTGCCAAAGCAAGGAGAGGGAAGGGTAAGAAATCCCATCCAAAATCTGAGGCTAAAGGCAAGAAGATGGATTTTTCCAAAGTGAAGTGTTTTCACTGTCACGAACATGGGCATCTCGCCACTAACTGCCCACAGAAAAAGAAGAACAAGAAGGATTCTGGAGCTGCAGCAGGTGAGGCCTTAGCCTCGCAGTTTGAAATTGATTTCTCTTTGATCTCATTTTGGTTTCAAGCGCAATGGGATCGGTTTGGTATCTTGATAGTGGTGCTTCCTTCCATATGACGGGAGACAAGGAGTAGTTTAGTGACTTGGAGGAGAAGGATCTCCAAATGCATATAGAGATGGGCGACGATGGTAGATACAGTGCGACCAAAATTGGAACCATTACCTTTGAGAGGGAGTCAGGTAAACCATTTCTGTTGAAAAATTTTATGCATGTTCCAGGTCTGAAGAAGAACTTGGTCTCGGTCGCTATGTTGGAGGACATAGGTTATGATGTTGTTTTCAGGGAGGGAAAAGCTTTCCTGGACATAAAACAACGGGTCAAAACAAGAGGATAGGGATTCAAGTTAAGAATATCTACAAGCTGGAGGTAGATGGCTGAACTGCAATGATGGGCAAAGCAGAAGAAGTGGTGAGCCAGGATGAGGGTGAATTATGGCATAGGAGATTGGGCCATCTTCACCATGGCGCCTTGAAGATTTTGCAGCAGATTTCTACTGGAATTCCCAAGGGTACTCTTCCGCAGCCAGATCAGTGCAAGGGATGTACTATGGGTAAGTTTGTGAAGGCCACATTTCATGAGAAGGAAAACCGTGCTTCGATGATCCTGGATATAATTCACACAGATGTGTGTGGAACTTTCTCGGTTGCTTCAATAGAAAAACACAGGTATTATGTTATATTTTTTTATGACTATTCTCGTAGATGCTGGATCTTCTTCATGCAGAAGAAGAGAAAAACATTCTCAAAGTTATGTGAGTTTAAAGCATTGGTGGAGAAGGAGTCAGGGAAGCAAGTGAAGGCTCTGTGGAAAGATAATGGTGGTGAATATATCTCGAATGAATTCAAAAACTTCAGTAGCAAAGAAGGAATTCGAAGAGAACTCATAGCGCCTCATAACCCACAACAGAATGGGGTCATAGAGAGGAAGAACAGAATGATCGTGGGTGCTGCATGAGCTATGTTGCATGACCAGGGCCTACCGATGCACTTGTGGGTGAAAGAATGCAACACTGCGGTTTATGTGCAAAACCGTTGTCCTCATAGAGTACTTGGAATGAGTACACCTGAAGAAGCTTTTACTGGTAAGAAGCTTGATATTTCTCATTTGAAGATTTTTGGCTCATATGTTTACATTCATCTGACAAAGGACTCTAGGAAGAAGCTGGAGCCGACTGCAGAAGTTGGGATATTTGTGGGGTACACAGAAAAATCCAATAATTATCATGTGTATTTTCCAAATAGTTGAATTACTTTGGTGCGAAGGGATATAAAATTCAATGAGGTGAAAGCCATGAAGTTGTCGCTTGAGAGGGAGCTACACTTGCATGCAGAGGAGGAGCTACTTTTTCCCAAAGATGAGCCACTAGATGTGGATCAACCACATGAGGAGATTCATGGAGTGGAGGAGTCCACTCATGCAGAACCAAACATTAGAACAAGCAGAAAGCGTACCACAGAAGCTGAGAGACTGAAGCTTGATGCGGCAAAAAATGTAGGAGTCCCAACATCACAGCGCAGACAGAGACAATCACCTGACCGATTTACTGGATACATGGCTCTTATAAGTTATGAGCAAGTGTATCTTGAAAAAGCCATCTTATTTTGAAGAAGCAGTGTAGGAGACCACATGGGTAGATGCCATGGTGGAGGAGTATGACTCCATTGTCAGAAACAATACTTGGAAAATTGTTCCAAGGCCGGTGGGTAAATCAATGGTAAGTTCAAGATGGATCTACAAGGTAAAGTAAGCTGTTGATGGGAGCGTCGAGAAGTATAAGGAAAGATTTGTTGCCCGGGGCTTCTCACAGATTGAGGGGATTGATTATGAAGAAACCTTTGCACCTATTGTACGATATTCTTCCATAAGGACCATCCTTGCTCTCTCAGTGCAAATGGGTTGGCACATTCATCAGATGGATGAGAAGATTGCATTCCTTAATGGGATCATTGAGGAAGAGGTGTACATTGAGCAGCCTGAAGGATTTGAGATCTTCAACAGCAAGTCGCATGTGTGCAAACTCAAAAGAGCATTGTATGGGCTGAAGCAAGCACCACGTGCTTGGTACACTCGGATCGACAGCTATTTCACTAGACTTGGCTTCATCAAGAGTGAGGCAGATGCAAACCTATACCAAATTATGGTGGAGGGTAAGATTTTAATCATTGTTCTTTATGTTGATGATTTAATACTAACGGGTGATGAGAAGTTGATACACTCATGCAAGGCAGATCTTGCAAAGGAGTTTGAGATGAAGAATTTGGGCCTCCTTCATTATTTCCTTGGATTGGAAATATGGCAGTGAGAAGGTGAATTTTTTTTGTCTCAAGGCAAGTATGCTCGGGATATACTTGGTAAGTTTCACATGGAGGACTACAAGCCCATGGATACTACTCTTCCAGGAAATTGAAGGAAAGAGGATGCTACATTGGTAGAGGTAGTGGATGCCACTGTTTATTGACAGTTGATTGGTTTGCTCATGTTTTTAGTTAATACAAGGCCAGACATATGCTATGCGGTGAACCAACTTAGTCAAGAGATGGTTAAGCCTACCAAGCTCTTTTGGAAGGTAGGCAAGCATGTCCTGAGGTATCTCAGGGGCACATATGAGTATAGCTTATGGTACAGACAGATGGATGAAGTGAAGTTGCATGGCTTCATGGATGCAGATTGGGCAAGCCGCCCAACGGACAGAAATATCACATCAGGAGGGGTTTTCAGTATCGGATCTACAATAGTTTCTTGGTATAGCATGAAACAAAGATCTATGGCACTCAGTTCAACGGAAGTAGAATACATGGCAGCTAGTCAAGCTGCATGTGAGGCTATCTGTATGAGGAAGATCCTGGTTAGTTTGTTCAGTTCTCATTTAGATCCTACAGTGATACATTGTGATAATCAGAGTTGCATTAAACTCTTGATTAATCCTGTGTTTCATGATAGATCTAAACATATTGATATAAATGGTATCATCATATTAGAGATTGTGTTCAGCGGAAGATCCTGTTGCTTCAGTACATTCCTACAGAAGATCAGGATGCAGATATTCTGACGAAGGTGCTTAGCAGGAGAAAATTCAAATACCATAGAGGTAGGATTAGGGTGAAGGATAATCCCTATCTTGTTGAGAAGGAGTGTTGAGATTCAACAAGATGATGAGCTTAGTGAAAAGAAAGCACCTTCACTAAGTGGGGCCTGTAGGCTATTTTTAGGTGTATGTCTATTTTTAGACATGGTGAGCATATTCTATAAGTTGTAGGATGCTATTTGTAGATGGTTGATCAAATGTGAAAATAGATGAAATTCTATTTTTAGAATATTGGGCGAAGTATATTTATAGATCGTCAATCGAAAAATAGGTGCATGTCGATTATTATTAGCCCTTAATAATAATCCGACAATAAATATCAACTTATTCTCTTGGAGCACTTTATTTTAGTGAACAGATTTGGAAAATCAGTGGTCTGAAGGAATTACGCAATTCCTAGGGTGGTTGGTGACTCATGCATGGAGAACTCAGCTAAAACTAAAGTGGCAAAGTTGTGACAGAGTTGGCAGAGTAGTTAATGGAGTTGTTATTCAGTTTAACTCAGTAAAGTGAGTTAAACTTAGTTGAGCTAGTTGTATCTAGTCTAACTGAAAGATACACAAGTGAGAGTTTAGTGAATTAATTAGTCAATTAATTCAAAACTAATAACTCACTTACAACTAAACAAATACAATAGTTAACTACTTGCATGTCAGTTCCAGTGGAGACCCAGTGGAGAGATAAGTGAAAGGGTGAGATGGACTATCTGTTGTGACTATAGTGATGCATTCAATGAATCTAACACACATTGGAGATGCCAATGAGGATTGCGCAATCAAGGAAAGGCCAATTCGAATTCATTCAGGGGTCTTCTTTAGCAGGGATTGCATAGTGGAGGCAGGCTGTCAGGAGGCAAGAAATTGGTGCATAGATATGCAAATTTCTGCATGACAGTGTGTAATGGTTGTTGATTGTACTAAGAGCTTGATGTACTAAGCTTTGTATGAGATTATTACATGATCCGTTGATATACACAATATATGATAGTTGGGGTTTTTAGCTTTAAGCTTCCCCGTTAAACAACTGTGTTTTTGTGTAATTGATTTTCTTCACATGTGTTTTCAATTGGCGATTTAATTTCTGCAAAATTAACAGTTGAAGGATTATGTATTTAGCAAGAAGATTAATTTGTTAGATTAGGAGAATCCAGTAATACTTCAGTATTAATAAATTTGTACATGAGGGTTGCGCGGTCAAGGCAAGGCAAGATCAAATTCATTCTGGGATCTTCTTCAGCAGGGATTGCGCAGTGGAGGCAGGCTATCAGGAGGTAAGAAATTGGTGCATGGATATGCAAATTTTTGCATGACAGTGTGTGACGATTGTTGATTGTACTGAGAGCTTGATGTACTAAGATTTGTATGATATTGTTACATTTTCCATTGATATACATAATATATTATAGTTGGGGTTTTTAGCTTTAAGCTTTCCCGTTAAAACATTCTTGTTATGTGTGATTGATTTGCTTCATATGTGTTTTGCAATTGGCGATTTAATTTATGCAAATAATTAAGTGGAAGGATTCTGTATTTAACGTAAGATTAATTTGTTAGATCAGGAGAGTCCGGTAATATACATGCATCTTTTATAATTTCAACATGGTATCAAAGTAGTGTTGACCACTGGAGATTGCAATATTGAAGTGGTGATGAGTTTTGTGTTGGTGGAAAATTCGAATTTGCTGCAATAATTTCTTGGTGCGACAGTTGAGTGTACATTGAAATGGATTTCAATGGGTTGCGGTTGGAGTATGCACTCGAAGGTAGCTCTAACTACATAGCTTGGAAGGACAGGATGGAGGCGGTGCTTGAAGATAATGGTCTGAAGGATTTCATCGATAGCGATGTTCCTAAGTCCACTTCGACGGATGCTGCATTACTTGACACCTAGCAAAAGAAAGTAGCGAATATAAGAAGAATTTTGTTGGAAGGTGTGAAGGACCATATTGTGTCAAGAATTCACGGGAAAGCCACTCCATTTGCAATGTGGAAGGCTTTGACAGATATTTTCCAAAGCAGCATCGACCATAGGAAGTTGGCACTAAAATATAAGCTCAGAAAAATCAAAATGGAGAAGGGCGACAATATTCCAAAATATCTCACAAATTTTGTCCAATGTAGGGTGTTGGGAAAAATACTGAGAGAGGGGGGAGGGGGTGAATTAGTGTTTAGAGATTACTGATAATTTTAACTTTTTCTTTACTGAATTCGATATGCGACCTTGATGAATGCAACTCGCGTATACATGCGCATATGCTAAAATAAACTTGCATATACTGATATAATTTTATTGTTAGAAAAATTTTCAGAAACAATATTTAACTCAGCTTATCAGTCATGAATCTATTTGTTAATCAGTAAATATGTGTAGTAATAGCAGAATAAATCATCACATAAGAGAAAAACACATGAACACCAATATTTAAGGTGGAAACCCAATTCGGGAGAAAACCACCGCTGTTTTCGTCTCTGTCTTCAATATTTATTATATGGAAAATTGCTTACAATATTGTACTAATGCAGAATCATATCTGTACGCAGGCATCTAACTGCAGAAGGCTGCAACCTTCTCTCATTTTCCAGCTGCAACTGGAAGGGAGCTACAACCTCCTAATCTCGTTTACCAGCCACTACTGAAAGGGAGCTTCAACCCCCCGATCAGAACACCAGCTTCTACTGGCAGGAAGCTTCTACTTTCCTCAGAATCACTGTAGACCATATTTCATCAATTTTCATACTGGATCACACAACTTCTTCACAACCCTTCATAAAGATTAAACAACAATAAACTTCACCCAGTACATCGAACCAAATAGTGAGATCACTGTAATCAGAACACTGTAATAATCAGATTTCAGAACCTATGCGCAGAATCAAATTCAACCCTAAACCTTCATTATCTCAAAAATCATACACTACTTTGCTTCACTGAACCTGTGTGTATATGCACTTTCCTTAACACCAACCTGCGTATAGATCTATGAATACTATTTTTTAGAATATGATATGTCTCAGATCCATATCTGAGTCATTCAGTCAGATATATTTTTAGAATTGTAGAACCCTTGATTATTTAGTCATCATAACACATATTTTCTCACTCATTGATCATATTTGTACATAATCAACTTAGCAGCATATACAAAAATCAAGCAATCCAGATCTACATGAAGAATTCATTGACAGACAGCAGAAAAATAACAACAATAACAGAAAAAACCTCTACAATAAGCTTCAAAGAACCCTAACTTTCATACGCGCCTTTTCTGAAGCAAACCCGCATATATACGCACTTTTACTGAGACGAACTAGCATATAGATCTATAAATATTAATTCAGCAGAATGTTTTTAGATCTATAAAAATTACCCAGATTTCTTCACTCCACTTCAGCAAACATGCACCAGGTCTCAGATCTAATCATCTCTTCAATGGATCATGCAAGAACATATTCATTTTAGGTATAGAGATCTTGATCCATCAATCTATACAAGGGTGCATCATAGCTTCAAATTTATTAATAAAATAGGGTTCATCCTATGTAGATATACTTCAAAGAGAAGTATTAGTGATAGCCCTTACATATGCACACATTTTCACCATGATCTTCTTCTCCTTATATAGATTTAGCCTTTACCAATACCATGAGTCAAAACCACACAACTTCCAATGGTATTCTTGGACGAAATCAAATAGACGACATTCCGCTCAAGCCTGTGGGCTAATACCATGGTAATGCCCCCTAGTATTATCCTTTTAAGGTGCAAAAATTCATACTTGACTTGGATCATTCTTATCCACGTATATACACGAATTCTCCTGTACAAACCCGCGTATATAATATTCAATATGAATCCTGAGCTTCTACTGAAGACATATACTCCATAATTTACCAGAGAGTTGCCATCAAGTACAACATATTAGGAGATAGGAATCATATTTCCAGGATGACCTGGGGAGTGTGGGAATCATAGTTGCGGATGATGACTTGGTGAGCTTGGCTCTCCTTGGGCTTCTAAAGAGTTGGCACAGTTATCAAGACTCTGTCAATGGACGGGAGAAACTTCCAGATTGGGAGTGAATTTGGTCGGATCTAGTGTAGGAGGAGATAAGGCGAAGTACCAGGGATGGCTCTTCATAAAAGAATGATGATGGAGAGAATTGTGCTTTGGCTGCCAAATAAAGGAAAGGGAAGGGGAAGAAATCCCATCCAAAATTTGAGGCTAAAGGCAAGAAGCTGGATTTGTCCAAGGTGAAGTGTTTTCAAAGTCACGAACATGGGCATCTCGCCACTAACTGCCCACAGAAAAAGAAGAAAAAGAAGGCTGCTGGACCTGCAGCTGGTGAGGCCCTTACCTCGCAATTTGAAATTGATTTCTCCTTGATCGCATGCTTGGTTTCAATTGCAATGGGATCATTGTGGTATCTTGATAGTGGTGCTTCCTTCCACATGGCGGGAGACAATGAGTTGTTTAGTGACTTGGAGGAGAAAGATCTCCAAATGCATATAGAGATGGGCGACGATGGTAGATACTATACGACCATCATTGGAACCATTACCTTTGAGAGGGAGTTAGGTAAACCAATTCTGTTGAAATATGTTATGCATGTTCCAGGTATGAAGAAGAACTTGGTCTCGGTCGCGATGTTGGAGGATAGAGTTTATGACGTTGTTTTCAGTGAGGGAAAAACTTTCATGTGACATAAAACAATGGGTCAAACCAAGAGGATGGGGATTCGAGTCAAGAATATCTACAAGATGGAGGTAGATGGCTGCGCTGCAATGATGGGAAAAGTAGAAGAAGTGGTGAGCCAAGATGAGGGCGAATTATGGCACGGGAGATGGGGCCATCTTCACCATGGCGCCCTAAAGATTTTGCAGCAGATTTCTACTAGACTTCCCAAGGATACTCTTGCACAGTCAAATCAGTGCAAGGGATGTACTATGGGTAAGTTTGTGAATACCACCTTTCATGAGAAGGAGAACCGTGCTTCAGTGATCCTGGAGAGAATTCACACAGATGTATGTGGACCATTCTCGGTTGCTTCAACAACAAAACATAGTTATTATGTTATTTTTGTTGATGAATATTCTCGTAGATGTTGGATATTCTTCATGCAGAAGAAGGATGAAGAAGCAGGAAGCTCCAATTTGTATGCCATAGAACCAATCTTTTGCAACACCTTGTAAGGACCATAGTACTTTGGTGATAATTTATTATCTTTCTTAGCTTGCTTGAGGGACATTTGTTTATATGGTTGTAGCCGTAAAAATACCCAATCTCCTACATCAAAACTTCTCTCGCTGCGATGTTGATCTGCCTGTTGTTTCATTCGATTTTGTGCCAAATTGAGGTTATCCTTTAAGAGTTGGAGAACTTCTTGCTGATGCTCGATGTGATCTTCCACTGCTTGAACCTTCAAATTTTCCCTTAAAGATGATGTGATGGATGGTGGATGATATCCATAAAGTGCCATAAATGGGGTCATTTTTGCTGCAGTATGGAAGAAAGTGTTATACCACCATTCAGCAAGAGGTAACCACTTGACCCATTGTGTTTGTTTATCAGATACAAAACAACGAAGATATCCTTCCAAACATTTATTTACGATCTCGGTTTGACCATCAGATTGAGGATGATAAGATGAGCTATGAGCTAATTGAGTACCCAAACAAGAAAATAACTCCGTCCAAAAATTTCCAGTAAAAATGGGATCTCTGTCGCTCACAATAACCCTTGGGCTTCCATGTAGCTTTTGAATTCTCTCCATAAATGTAGTAGCAACTGTACTTGCTTTAAATGGATGAGATAATGCACAAAAGTGTGCATACTTGGTAAGTCTATCAACTACCACCATGATGACACTCTTTCCTTTGGACTTAGGTAAACCTGTGATAAAATCCATTGAAATCTCCTCCCAACGTTGGCTTGGAATGGATAAAGGTTGTAGAAGTCCCGGGGTCTTAATTGTTTCCACTTTATTCTGCTGGAAAACCAAACATTCCGCCACAAACTTTTGAATATCAGATTTAAGGCCATCCCAAAAAAATTCTTTCTTCACCCTGTGGTAAGTTTTTAAAAATCCTAAGTGTCCTTCTAAAGGAGAAGTGTGCAATTCCAGAAGAATCTTTTGTTTTAGTTGGGATTTCTTACAAAGATATAAGCGATCTTTGTACCATAAGGAATCATTTTTCCAACTAAATGTATCGGATGTACTAGGATCTTGCTGCAACTTTTGAATGAGTATCCATACATCTTTTTCCTTCTTCCATTCATCTCTTGCTTCAGTTATCCAATCTGGTTGGATAATAGAAATGGCACAAAGCAATGCTTCCACCTCTTCATTCTTTCTTGAGAGTGCATCTGCAATAACATTAAGCTTTCCTTTTTTGTAGATTATTTCAAAGTCATAACCCAACATCTTTGTGACCCATTTTTGCTGCTCTTCTAATGATAGTCTTTGTTCCAAAAAGTGTTTGAGACTATCATGATCAATTTTTACCTTGAAGTGTCTTCCCATTAGGTAAGTTCGCCATTTCTTTAGTGCATGTAGTATTGCTAACATTTCCTTCTCATAAATAGGTTTCTGTAAATACTTTCCTTTGATTGGACGACTTTCGAAAGCAATGGGTCTTCCTTCCTGCATTAAAACTACACCAATTCCATTTCCTGAGGCATCACATTCCACAATAAAGGTTTTTGTGAAGTCCGGTGTAGCTAAGACCGGTGCTAGGCACATTGCCTCTTTAAGACGTTCAAAGGCCTTAGTTGCTTCAGGAGTCCATGAAAATGCATCTTTCTTCAATAATGTTGTTAGAGGTGCTGCTATTCTCCCATAATTCTTAACAAACTTGTGATAATACCCTGTTAACCCGAGAAATCCTCGTAACTTCTTTATGGTTGTGGGGACTTTCCATTCCTTAATGGCTTTAATTTGTTAGGGTCTACTTTAACACCCTCGTGAGATACAATATGACCCAGATATTCCACCTCTTTTACTCCAAAGAAACATTTGGATTTTTTTGCATATAATTGTTTCTCCTGCAATAGTTTGAGCACCCCGTCAACATGTTCAACATGATCCTTCCAAGACCTGCTATAGATTAGTATATCATCAAAAAATACTAGCACAAATTTTCTAAGGAAGGGTTTGAAAATGGAATTCATCAACCCTTGAAATGTAGAAGGTGCATTGGTAAGACCAAAAGGCATGACTAGAAATTCATAATGACCCTCATGAGTTCGAAATGTTGTTTTTGGAATATCTTCAGTCTTCATTCTAATTTGATGATATCCTGAACGAAGATCCAACTTGGTAAAATAAATTGCTCCATGTAATTCATCCAATAATTCATCAATCACAGAATGGGAAATTTATCTTTAATGGTGAGCTTATTGAGCTCCCTATAATCCGGACACATGCGCCATGATCCATCCTTCTTGTGTACCAATACTACAGGAGCAGAGAAATAACTTTGACCAGGTTGAATTATACCCGCCTCTAACATTTCTGCAATCATACATTCAATTTCGCTCTTTTGGAAGTAAGGATATCTATAAGGCCTGATGTTTGGAGGAACACTTCCTGCAATCAAATGAATAGCATGATCATGATCACGAATAGGTGGGAGTCCTTTGGGAGTTTCAAACACCTTGGAATGATTGTCCAAGACTTGTTGGAGATCTGCAGAAATAGATGATTTTGATGTCGGAACTTCTAGTGAGCATAATTGTGCAATTACGCCTCGTTGTTCTTTATTTAGAAGCTTTGTCATGACATTAGAGCTTATTATCCTTCTCGGCTTCCCTTCAATACCCCGTAATTCGACTTCCTTTCCTTCTGAAAAAAATTTCAAGAAAAGTTCTTGAAAATTAAAAGCTACTGTCCCCAAAGATTGTAACCATTGTACTCCTAGTACAACATCAGCACCTCCCATAGGAATGGAAAGCATTGGACCAGTCAATACATATTCCCCCATGGTTAGCTTGATATTATGGCATTTTCCAGAGCAATTTATAGTTCCTCCATTTGCAACCATCACTTGACATTCTGGTGCTGGGTATAGGAAACAATTTAATTCTTTGGCTACCTTACAATGAATAAAATTATGGGTGCTACCTGAATCAATCAACACTATTACCTTTCTCTTCTTGATTTGTCCTTTTATCTTGAGAGTTTGAGGAGTGGTAATTCCTGCCAGTGCATTACACGATATGGTTCGATTCATTTCTTCCTCTTCTGGGGCTGGTTCCTGGTGTATATCCTCTTCTTGTTCATTTTCTTCTTCCTCTTCACAATCTATGTAAAATAATTTCTTCTCCGCACACTTATGACCTTTAGTGTATTTGCTATCACAACTGTAGCAAAGCCCTTTTGCTCTTTTTTCTTCCAATTGTTGTGGTGTCAACCTTGTAGGTTGTGGAAATCTAGGCGTAGCAACACTTCCTTCTTTATAGAATTGAGTGGTAGGCTTCCTTGTCGCCATAATTTTACATTCAACTTTTCTTGCCAACCCGAATGCCTTCTCCAATGAATCAGGTTCCAAAACGCGAACTTCATGTTGGATGTTATCCTTTAAAGTGCCTAGGAAGAGATCAATCCTGTGTTCCTCTGTAAGATCAGTTACCCTTATAGTCAATTTTTGGAAGTCCTCAATGTGCTGCCCCACTAAACCCTTTTGTTTGAGATTTATCAATTGGGTAAAGAAGGTGTTGCTCTTTGTATCCTCATAATGTGCTATCATTTCCTCCGTAAAAATTGACCAAGTGACAATTTTTTTACGGGAGTAAAGCCATCGATACCATACAAATGTATTTTGTTCTAAATGTAAAGTTGCAATGCGTACCTTTTGTGTGTTTTGCACATTATGGAGATCAAAATATTGCTCCATCCGTAGTATCCATGTTACAGGATCCTTTCCATCAAACTTCCTCATATC
Organism: Pinus albicaulis; assembly: GCA_034641835.2. Classification (NCBI taxonomy): domain Eukaryota; kingdom Viridiplantae; phylum Streptophyta; class Pinopsida; order Pinales; family Pinaceae; genus Pinus; species Pinus albicaulis. Next base: position 1,251,934,249 of record CM076574.1, read on the forward strand.
CATTTTTGGAATATGGTGGTTCTTCCCACCAACATTAGAGGTTATGAAATCACGATTAACATTTATTTTGTTCTCATCATGAGGTTCTTCTACTATATTTCCGCCATTAGGAATCGTTTCTTGTTTTAAGCTTGTCATCAAGCCTTCCATGTATGCTTTTAGATCATTCTTCATGTTTTCCATGTTGTCTTTCATGTTTTCATCGATCTTAGCTTTCATGTCATCAATCTTAGCTTCCATGCCCACTTCCATGCCATCCATCTTAGCTTCCAAACCATTCATCTTAGCTTCCACGCCTTTCTTCAAACCATCCATCTTAGTTTCCATGCCTTTCTTCAAAACTTCCATTTCATTTTTTGTTGTTCTTTGTAAGAGCAAAATTTGTTGCACTTGCTCTTGTAATTTTGATATGTCATGTTGCCATTCTTCGTCTTCATGAGTCACAGTAGAGCCTTATAAAGGCTTAATGGGAGTTGAATTATTTTTAGGGGCCATTTTAGAATCCAATACTGATATCTATTCTACAATATTCCCTTGGAATCAATTCAACTTGATTCTTCAAACAAGACTTATGCAATTTCGGAAAAAAATACACACCTTTTACTTGCTTTTTAGGAGCTCTGTATTGAAATTGAATTATCTCTGTAATTGAGAATCTTCAATAGCTAAACTTCATTTTTGTAGTAACCTTCTGAACTGTCTTTCAAATTCCACAGGTATGATCTGATTTGGATTCTTCAAGACAAATTTATTTCCAATATCCCACAATGACCCAATTTTGGACTGGTTCAGTAGAGCGAACTTGTACGACTTGCCACGTGTCACTGTTTCATCCTTCGTCTCTGAAATTGATAGCAAAGAAACTGTAGTCCGTGTACTTGCAACCAATTTTTACGGCACTCCAATCCGATGCCCAGAGAGAGAGTTATTGAACTTTTCCCACGATCACCTCTTTGAGATGAAATTCAGGAGCCTGAAAAAGCACTACCTTCCACATATCATATCTCCAAAAATATTGCGAACCAAGCTCTGAAATTTTTTGATGAATTTCCTCAGGATTTCAGCTTCGCACCATATGAATTTCAGATTCTGAACCTTCGTAGAAAATTTTTTATAGCGCAAATGCCACGATGACCTGTTTAGGAGCCTGAAAAAAGACCTAACTTCCACAGATCATATCTCCGAAAATATTGCGAACCAAGCTCTGAAATTTTTAGACAAACTTCTTCAAGATTTCAGCTTCGCACCCTAAAAATTTCAGCTTTTGAATCTTCGTAGAAAAAATGTTATAGCGAAAATGCCACGATGACCTGTTTGGAGCAGCGAAACCCTAGAATCCAAAGCTCTGATACCAAATGTTGTGTAACCAGCTCCAAAAATAGAAGAAAAGAGATATGAACGCCTTAGAAATAAGCCACTTCGAAGGGGCAACCTCCAATACATTACATAAATGAACAATTCTTGGATGATACAATTCACAAAACCTCCTTTCTATATATAGGAGTCCATGGGGCCATAATGTAATCCTAGTGGGCCACAATGTAATCCTAGCCGACCTAACAATAATAATTTAAGGGCACAATAATAACAAAATGGGGGTTACAAGGGTTAAATAATAACAATAAGGGGGTTACACTAACAATAATAAGGGACTATACTAGTGATATAGGGACCTAACAAAAATCATAGTGCCTCATAACCCACATCAGAATGAGGTCACAGAGAGGAAGAACAAAACAATCATGGGTGTTGCACGAGCTATGCTGCATGACCAGGGCCTACCGATGCACTTGTGGGCAGAAGCATGCAACACTGAATTTTATGTGAAATTTTTTTGTCCTCATAGAGTACTTGGCATGAGTACACCTGAAGAATATTTTACTGGTAAGAAGCTAGATATTTCTCATTTAAAGATTTTTGGCTCATCTGTTTACATTCATGTGACCAAGGACACCAGGAAGAAGCTGGAGCCGACTTCAAAAGTTGGGATATTTGTGGGGTACATAGAAACACCCCATAATTATCCTGTGTATTTTCCAAACAGTCAGATGGCTGTGGTGCGACGAGATATAAAATTCAATGAGGAGAAAGCCATGAAGTTGAGAGGGAGCTACACTTGCATGCAGAGGAGAAAATTCTTGTTACCAAAGATGAGCCTCAAGATGTGGATCAACTACAGGAGGAGGATCATGGAGTGGAGGAGTCCACTCACGTAGATCCAAACATCAGAAGTGGAAGAAGGCGTACCACAAAATCTGAGAGGCTGAAGCTTGATGCGGCACAGAATTTAGGAGTCCCTACTTCATAATGCAGATAGAGACAGTCACTTGACCGATTCACTGGATACATGGCTGTCATGAGCAAGTGTATTGTGGTAGAGCCATCTTCCTTTGAGGAAGCAGCCCAAGGGCCCACATGGTTAGATGCCATGGTGGAGGAGTATGACTCCATTGTCAGAAACAATGCTTGGGAGATTTTTCGAAGGCCGGTTGGTAAATCAGTGGTAGGTTCAAGATGGATCTACAAGGTAAATAAAGTTGCTAATGGGAGCATCGAGAAGTATAAGGCAAGGTTTTTTTCCCGGGGCTTCTCACAGATCGAGGGGATTGATTATGAAGAAACCTTTGCACTTGTTGCACGGTATTCTTCCATAAGGACCATCCTTGCTCTCTCAGCGGAGATGGGTTGGCACATTCATCTGATGGATGTGAAGACTGCGTTCCTTAATGGGATCATTGAGGAAGAAGTGTACATTGAGAGGCCTAAAGGATTTGAGATCTTCAACAGCGAGTCACATGTGTGCAGACTCAAAAGAGTGTTGTATGGGCTTAAGCAAGCACCCCATGCTTGGTACACACTGATTGACAACTATTTCACTGGACTTGGCTTCACTAAGAGTGAGGCGGATGCAAACCTATACCAAATTGTGGTGGAGGGTAAGATTTTAATCATTTTTCTTTATGTTGATGATTTAATACTAATGGGTGATGAGCAGTTGATACACTCATGCAAGGAGGACCTTGCAAAGGAGTTTGAGATGAAGGATTTGGGCCTCCTTCATTATTTCATTGGATTGGAAATATGGCAGCGAGAAGGTGAATTTTTTGTGTCTCAAGGCAAGTATGCTCAGGAGATACTTGGTAACTTTGACATGCAGGACTCCAAGCCCATAGATACTCCTCTTCCAGGAAATTGGAGGAAAGAGGATGCTACATTGGCAGAGGTAGTGGATGCTACTGTCTATCAACAATTGGTGGGTTCGCTCATGTATTTAGTTAATACAAGACCGAACATATTCTATGTGGTGAACCAGCTTAGTCAAGCGATGGTTAAGCCTACCAACCTCTTTTGGAAGGTAGGCAAGCATGTCCTGAGATATCTCAGGGGCACATCTGAGTATGGCTTATGGTACAAATAGACGGATGAGGTGAAGTTTCATGGCTTCACGGATGAAGATTGGGAAGGAAACCCAACAGACAGAAAGACCACATCAGGAGGGGTTTTCAGTATCGGATCTACAACATTTTCTTGGTACAACAGGAAACAAAGATCCATGGCACTCAATTTAGCAGAAGCATAATGCATGGCAGTAAGTCAAGCTGCATGTGAGGTTATCTAGATGAGGAAGATCCTAGTTGGTTTGTTCGGTTCTCATTTAGGTTATATAGTGATTCATTGTGATAATCAGAGTTGCATTAAAATATCGATTAATCTTGTGTTTCATGATAGATGTAAGCATATAGATATCTGGTATCATCATGTCAGAGATTGTGTGTAGCGGAAGATCATGTTGCTTCAGTACATTCCAATGGAAGATCAAGATGCAGATATTCTGATGAAGGTGCTCACCAGGAGCAAATTCAAATACCATAGAGACAGGATTGGGGTGAAGGATAATCCCTATCTTGTTGAGAGGGAGTGTTGAGATTCAACAAGATGATGAGCCTAGTGAAAATTAAGCACCTTCACTAAGTGGGGCCCACAGGCTATTTTTAGGTGTATGTCTATTTTTAGAATGGTGAGCATATTCTAAAGTTAGCAGGATGTTGATTCTAGATTGTTGAGAAAATTATATCTTTGGATGAATTTCTATTTTTAGAAGATTGGGCGAAGTCTATTTATATATTGCTAATCTAAAAATAGATGCATGTCGATTATTATTAGCCCGTAATAATAATTAGACTCTAAATATCAACTTACTCTCTTGGAGCACTTTATTTCAGTGAACAGGTGTGGCACATCAGTGGGTTGAAGGAATTACGCAATTCCTAGGGTGGTTGGTGACTCATGCATGGAGGACTCAGTTTTAATTGATAGTGGCAAGTTGTGACAGAGTTGGAAGAGTAGTTATGTGAGTTTTTATTTAGTTTAACTCAGTTAAGTGAGTTAAAATCAGTTGTGCTAGTTGTATCTAGTTCTAACTAAAGATACACTAGTGAGAATTCAGTGAATTAATTATTTAATTAATTCAAAAATAGAGACTCACTTGCAACTGAACAAATACAACAGTTAACTACTTGCATGCCAGTTCCAGTGGAGACCCAGTGGAGAGATAGGTGAAAGGGTGAGATGGAATATTTGTTGTGACTATAGTTATGCATTCAATGCATCTACACAGACATTGTAGTTTCCAATGAGGATTGTGCAATCAAGGCAAGGCAAGATCAAATTCATTCTGGGATCTTCTTCAGTAGGGATTGCGTAGTGGAGGCAGGCTGTCAGGAGGCAAGAAATTTGTGCATAGATATGAAAATTTCTGCATGGCAGTGCATGAGGATTGTTGATTGTGCTGAGAGCTTGATGTACTAAGCTTTGTATGAGATTTGTTACATGTTCCATTGATATACATAATATATGATAGTTGGGGTTTTTATCTTTAAGCTTTCCCGTTAAAACATTTTTGTTATGTACAATTTGTTTGCTTCATATGTGTTGCAATTGGCGATTTAATTTCCGCAAGGAATTAAGTGGAAGGATTCTGTATTTAACATAATATTAATTTGTTAGACCAGGAGAGTCCGGTAATATACATGCATCTTGTATAATTTCTACACTAGAGACTAGCTTGAAACCATCATCCAAGACATGATTTGGTTGATGTCATCCCAAAAAACCGTAAATTCACCTGGAGTAATCGCATAATTGGTGTGGGAAACATTATGGAATGACTTGATCATTTTATAGTGGATGTTCCTCTTATTTCTTCCTTCTCTATGACCTCTTCTTCTGTACATCCCTTCTCAGCCTCTGATCACTACTCTGTCACCCTCTCCCTCGGTGACCAGTCCTCCCTCAGCCCCCTCCCTTTTAAATACAACCCCTTTTGGAATGATGTCACTAAAGCAAGATAGATTGTGCATCATACTTGGCAGGAATATGTAGAGGGCTCCCCTTCGCACATTTGGGAATCAAAGTTGAAGAATTTTCGAATGGCTCTCAAAGATTGGGCCAAACTTCACTACAAGGAACCTGACAAAGCCATAATATAAATCAAAGAAAAGCTAGAAACTATTCATAATGAGTTTTATACACATGGAGTGAACCAAGAAAATTTCGATCAGGAAAAATATCTCTACTTGAATTTTTATAAAGTCAATAGGAAAGAAGAGAAGTGGAGGATAAAATCTAGAAACCTGTGGCTTCAGGCAGGTGATAAAAACACATCTTTCTTTCACAAACAAGCTACGGTTAGAAATTTTAGGAATAACATTTCATCCATAATTGATAATGAAGGAACAGTTCAGGAAAACTAGGAATGTATTAAGGCTACTGCTTTCAATCAGTATAAAAACTTGCTTACCGAACCTGTTGCGCCTGAGGATTATTCCGACCTCTTAAACCACATGCCAAAGCTAATCATGGAGGAGATAAAAAACACCCTTAAAAGAGATATTGAGGAGGCCGAAATTCACAATGCCATCTAGACTTTGCACCCAGATAAGTCTCTGAGTCCGGATGGCTTCTCCGTTAGCTTTTTTCAGACCTATTGGGCCTTAATTAAAAAGAATTTAACCAAAATCATTCAGTGGGTTCAAAGGAAGAAGAAGATTGGGGGCTTTACCAACTCCACCTATCTCACCCTTATAACCAAAGAAAACCGCCCCTCCTCCTTTTCTAGGTTCAAACCCATCTCCCTCTGTAACTCCGCATACAAAATCATCACTAAAATCCTCACCTCTTACCTTACACCCCATATCCCCTGTTATCACAAAATATCACCTAACAGGCTGCTCATCAGTGGACTTTGTGTAACTGCTTCAGACCAATCTTTTGGCTGAGGCTTAGCCTCCTCAACCTCAGAGGGCTCTCTCAAAGGTTTATGATTTTTGATTAATGGATAGATGGCTAACTCTAAGGTAAAAGGATAAAATGATATAATTGGTTGTATCAAATATTAGCAAACATTCATTGGGCTATGGATTCAAAATAATCTTCAACAAAACATCACAATATTTTAAGCATGGAAGTCAAGGCATTTGGAGTCTAGATTAAATGAAGGAAGTTAGAGCATTGTGAAATGAATTCTAAGTATCACATACAAATACTACTGCAAATAGATAATTGAGGAAGGCCATTAGAACAATAATCAACATAAACTCCTCATGAATCTTGAGTTGTCAAAACTCTCTGTATTAAGTGAAGAGGAAGCAGTGACATACAATAACACACAGTCTTTGCTAATAAAGATGCCAAACCATTTGGATTTTGACCTTATGCTCTTTATAGAACATTTACAAGATAGGATTCCTTCATCCTCCACTAGAGAATTCGAATTCCCATGCTTTGACACCTTTCCTAATCTAGAAACATGCTATTAATTACAAAATGACAGCTATACTGCCTTTGAAAAGTCCTAGTTCTAATAGGACTGAAACTCCTAAATATGCTTCTAAAAACCTTATCTAGTCTTTAATTCATCCTTTTCCAGCTGCAATCCCATGATTTCTAACTTTGATGTTGTATTCAACCTTGATGTGATCCCGATGATGATGACAAAACTGTCCTAAAAATTAGGAAACATGTTTCCTACTTTTCAACCCTTAACTTTCATTGTCAGTTTCGAGTACTTTGATCATTTGATGGATCAGTTTCACATGTGTCATATTTTCTAAATATTCCCATAAATCATTTAATCTTCCAGCTGTGTAGAAACCATCTCCGAAATGATGTAAAAGGGTAGAAAATAAGCCTGCGCTACGAAAGTAGCTTGTTTTCGTAGCGCATTTTGTAGCTCGGTGTAAAACCTTTCCTTTTAATCATATTTTCACCTATTTTCTTCATTAGAACCTCCATCTATTATATCCATTCTTCCACCAACATATTTAAACCAAAATCTCATCAAACTTCCCTCCAAAATTTATATTTAAATGTGCAAAAGAATTCTTTAGCAGTTTCGTAGCGCCCTACGAAACTACTGTGCAAGCTGATTTTCAAAACAGTCTTCAAAATTTGTAAGTTAGGGATACTCAAAATTCATAAGGGCTGATATTATCTCACCAAAAACATAGTAACTTAACTTCAAAAAGATGACCTTCATCAAATTTTGTCTTCACCTTAATAAAAGATTGACTTGTAAATTGATCATTTTTCCACACTGTTCCATTACTTTGTTTCACTATTCCTTTGACTTTTCTTGCGATCTTGTTAGCTGAATCTCCAGGTCTTCAACTTGTCTTCTTAAAATCCTGTTGCTGGCCCTCAAATGAGTATTCATAACTCTCACAAATTTTGCTTCTTTTATGGCTGGTACAGTCCAAGTGAAAAAATGTTCCTCACTGCTAGGTATTTCTGGTCTAGAAACCTTTTCACCCTCCCAAAGGGCTTTCATTCTCTTGAAACTTGTTTTTTCAATGGCATGATTTTTATCTCTTTTATTTAACCTAGCAATTTCATGATTGGCTGATTTTAATTTTTCCTCCATCTCTTCATAACTGATTTTTACTGTTTGTGTTGAGAATACTCTGTTTTTGGCATTTTCTGATATAGGTGAAGAAAGATCTATTAATTATTCACAAACAGTGGATGCTTTATTTGTTTTTTCCACCTCAACATTAAGCTCTTATATCCTGTTTGACTGTCTAGTTGCAGGCTTCCTTGCCTTGAAGAAAAATGCTGCATCTTCATCTTTGAACTCTAGCTTCTTAGATGGCTTCATCTTTTTTTGTTTACCTTGATCAATTATTATGAAGTTAGCTTGTACTAAAGGAGTTTCTTCTATGTCCATTGCTTGAAAAATATCATCTAAGTTCCCTTTCAAACCTGGACTATCACTTGTTTCTAAAAGCCCTATTTTCCCTTTTGCTTTTGCAACTTGACTCCTAGTCAGTCTCTGTAGAATTTGTTTACTAGCTGTCTCTTTCTGTGTAGTTTATTCAATTTCTTGCAACCTCTATTTTGTATGTGGAAGAGTTTCTACAATGAAAACTGGTGTCTTTTCTACCTGTTCTTTTACCTGTTTCCTAGGCTTCAATTTCACAAACCTTTTTTTCCTTGCAATTTCACAAACCTTTTTTTCTTTTGCCTTAGGATTTTTTACTGGAGTTTGAGATTCTATTCCAAATCCACATAAAAATAGAAAAGATGACCAATCTCTATTAATATTTTGGAGTTCATTCAAGACCATCAGTTTGATTAAACCATGGTGAAACAGAGATGTTTCACATCCTTCAGATTTCATTTGAACCTTATCTGCCATCTTAGCAATGCTTCTATACAGGAAAAATGGCAAGTCTAAAGATATCATACCTATAAAGTGTAATAGAAGTTTGAAATGGTAGGAATAAACTTTATGATATCTGCCCTTGCATGTGAAATACCTCTGGATATTGAAGAGTAAATTAGCATAGCTATCTTTAATGTAGCTTCTGGGAATTTCATTATTTAAATCCATCTCTGTAAATTTTGGCTTTAAAAACATCTTGCATCCCTCCATGTTAAATCTGAAACCCTTAAACCATGTTTCCTGTCCTCTAGGTATCTCAGTTACTAGGGCTATAGTCTCAGGAGTTACTGACAAATTCAAGATTCCAATCTTTGTATTTGAACCACTGAAATGCAAAGAAAATTCTTTTGTTACCTGACTATGTCCTCCCTGCAGCTTTTCACAAAAATTCAAACATCCTGCCTTTCTGAAAGCCTCTAACACTAGTTTTTCTTTAGCTAGAACTCCTGTGCTTTCAGGTTCTAACCTCAAGCAATGCCCTGACCTGTGATTCTTTTTCTCCTCTATCATTCTTGCCTTCAAAAATTTTTGTCCGCTTCCTTTAGAATTTAATGATCAACCTCACTTGATAGGAATATCAGCCTTGCTTGATGAAAAGAAATCAACCTCACTTGATGGTAGATAAGAATAGCTTTGGTGTAAGATGACCATAAGCTTAGAACTTGAAACAGATATGTTTCACTATTTGTTATGAAAACTAGAGTGAGTAACACATATCAGCCTTTCAAACTTGAAACTTCTTTTCATAAATGACACCTCTACGATTGCAGTGATGAGTATGAATGGTTATACGTTTTGGAAATGACCCCTAACTGACTCACAATGATATCATTGTATGAAAACCTAACGGATTCTGACAATTTTTATGCTTTGACATGACCTTCCTACAAATCCGCGCTTTCGTAGCGCACTTGGTGAAATTTTGGCGATATGCGCTACGAAAGTAGCAGTGCTTTCGTAGTGCAAAACTGAGTTTTTGAACTGATCGTGGTACAAAACTGTAGTTTTGTGGCTAATTGCAGAGGATTTTTTCAAAGGTTAAAAACATGACTTCTAAATGAATGATGGGACTTTTTAACCATGAAATGAGACTTAAAAACCTTATTTGGAAATGGAAAATAACTTTTTAAGACTTTTAAATGTAGAAATTATATAACTTATGTGTTATATGTCCAAGATTCTCCTGATCTCACACTATTTTAACTTCATGCAAAATACATAATCTATTCCACCATTTATCATTTGCAGAAATTGAACAAGATTACAATGCATACATGAAATAGTAAACATTCACACACATTAACACAGTTGTTTAACAGGAAAGCTTGAAGCTGAAAACCCCAACTATCTGTATATAATATATGTCATAGAGATCATGTAACAATCCTCATACAAAGCTGAACATGTCAAGCTCTCATTACAGTACAATTTATACACACTAATCAGGCCCGATCTTGCAAATCCATGCACCGATCTTTGCCACCTGCTAGCCTGCCTCTACTGTGAAATACCTGCTAAAGAATGGCTCTGAATGAACTTGAATTCACCAAGCTTGCACTGCGCAATCCTCGTTGGCATCTCCACTAAGTGTTGGATGCAATCAATGCATCACTATAGTCACAACTGATAGTCACACTTGCTCTTTCACCTACCTCTCCACTGGTCTCCACTGAAACTGCCATGCACTATAGTTAACTGATGTATTCTTCAGTTGATTAATGAGTTATTATTTAGTGAATTAATTAACTAATTAATTCACACCACTCACACTAGTGTATCAATCAGTTAGACTAGATACAACTAGCTCAACTGAGTCTAACTGAGTTAAACTAAATACAACTCCACCAACTACTTCTCCAACTCCACCAAACTCTGTCACATGAGTTCTAACTGAAGTCCTCCATGAAATAGCTCCAGTAAACCCTCGGGAATAGCGTAATTCTTTCTGTCATCTGCTGTCCCACATCTGTTCACTTAACTGAAGTGCTCCAAGAGAATAAGATAATGTTTAGAGTCCAAATATTATTAAGAGCTAATAATATTCGACATATCTATTTTTAGACTCGCAATCTAAAAATAGATTTCGCCCAATATGTCTAAAAATAGAAGTCCATCTATTTTTCCAACTTGACCAACCATCCACAAATAGTATCCTGAAACTCATAGAACCAAAAACATAGCTCTTCATAGGATGATCAAAAGATGTTGCATATTGATTAAAGATATGAAGGATATCTCCTTTCACCACATCCTCAGAGCCAAAAATAAGCTTGCAGATAATTTGGCTAACAAAGCCTGCAGTAGATTAGCTGGTCAAATGCACAGTCATGATGGCATAAGTCTCTCACCCCTACCATGATCTTATTTCTTCCATCATATCTAATTTGTTGGATTCTCTGCAAGAATATCTCTGAAAAAATAAGACTCTCCCATCCTTGCAAAATCTTCCCTCTCGTGACCTTATCTTCTCGTTCTCCTAGCCTAGATTCCCGCCTCCTCTAAGCTCGTGCTATTTATCTCTCCTACCTCCTGGCTTCGCCTATTTATATTTTCAATCGATCCTCCCAGCTCTATCTTATCTCTATTCAGAAGTGTGACTTCCTCTCCACCTTATCCATGCGCTCCCCTGTTCTGATCTCCTCCCTCCCCGTCGTTTCCCTCAGTCTTGTGACATTTATCCCCATCTATCATTCGTTGCCTTCTCCCTGCCCGCTTCATCCGACCACTATCCTGCAAGTTCACATCCTCGCGTTACCTCCCTGCACCTTTTATTCCCTGTCTACTGTTCCGACAACCCTAATTTCGTTCTCAAATACCATGGCGCGCAATGAGAATTGCTTCCATTGCGCTGATCTGCAGGCTGAAACAGAGAAGATCCGTGCATAACAAAGGATCCTGGAAGAAAAAGAACAAGTAGATATGGCCCTCCTTCAGCACAGGGCTCAGTCCTTTCAGAATCAACTTAATGAGCTCACCAATTATTGTTTTCACGTGGAGGAAATTTCTTCAGATTCTGAAATACATTTCAGACAAACGTTCAGCTCCAAGTTCCACCTCAAACAATGTGAGAAACGCTGGTCCTGAAGACAACACTGATGCATCAACCGAACAACCAATCAGCATCGACTAATCCTCATTCCTCCTCTCTCTTATCGGCATATGTCTTTTAAATTTTCTTTCCTGCTTTCTCAGTTTGTTAGAATATATCCTGAATCTGTAATGCAGTATAATTTGAACAATCGACACAACAAAGGCTCGAAATTTTGTGTTTGCATCCCTCCTTGTTTGTCCTCAACAACATTGGATTGTAACAAGGTAATTTTTCCTTTCTTTTTTTGAAGATAATATAGCAAACCAACTTTGTAAAAAAAATACATCAATAGGTTAATAAATGTATATTAATCATTAAGATAAATGTGAGATATAAATAAGTATTATTAGTACTTGATGCAGGAGCATTAGCTCCGAAAAACACCTTGTATTTTACCTAAGCCAGGGGGTTTCATGTTTTGAAGAAATATTAAAATTTCATTGTAAATATTAATATTATTTTGAGTGATTAATTAATTATTTGTGAGAAATTGTATATGTGAGAGAAATTAGTTTCTAGATGATTTAGAATTAATGATGGAGCCTAATTTGGAATTAGTTTCTAAGTCTTAGGGATAAGAATCTCTCTTTTAGGGATGTTGAGAGATTTAGGGGTTTTGTTGAGGAATTGAAGGGATAAAGCATTAAATTAGATTACTTTTAAAATTGAATAAATAGGAGGAGGTTTTGAGAGGAAAATACATTGAAGTTGTGAGTGAGTGTGAGTAGAGAGTGAGAGGTTTTCTGCTTAGATGCCTTCGGGAAATTTGTAAGGGCCAATTGTTGAATATCTGGCCATGCACAAAGGGTTTTGAAATTGATTTGCATTTGTTTATACAATGAGGAATTTGTTCTGGAATTTTGTGTGAGTTTTATATTTCTGGTCGAATTGGTATAATGAGTTACAGTTCTTAAATTCAGTCATTTGATAAGCTTTATAGAAAAGCTCTGCACATAATTTAAGAATCGACATTAACAGTATTATAGCTCTTATTTTAAATGATGAATCTGTATACTTTTATGTCGATTTATAAGGGCACACTGTGAAACTGTGTTCATAGAATTGAATGAAATTACATTGGGGGAAAACTGTTAAATTGAAATTGGTTTCAAATGCAAAATTAAATATACATTGTATGAAGCAGGGCACAAGGTTTCTGTTTGATATTAAATGCAGAGTTCTGTGACTAGACATTGGCAAATAAAACAATGATCGATTGAAATGTTGTGTTGAAGAAATTGTGAAGTCGATCTGTATTGCAGGTATTTTAATAGCCGAACTGCAACTAAGTTAAATTGAATCAATATTCAGAGTGGATATGCGTTGGGCCAAACATATTAGTACGTGGCTGGAAATCGGTGTATGAACAGCGTTGAATTAATAGCGCCGTTGATAAGTTAGGCTTGCCTTTTTCAAAACGTCCTGGAACTTCTATTTGTTTTTTTCAAAGATTCAATTACCTGCTGCATTGTATTAAATTAACGGGCAAAGGCGGAACAACATGATGATCTCGACATGCTATGTATTTTTATACACCATGTAACAATCGATTGGAGTATTTTTCTTTGAAATTGTCTGCGTGAAGAAGGTTGGAAATTTATCGAGACAATTCCAATGAAATTCGATTGGGCAAAGTTCGTATCGTGCATGGTCCGTTTAATGAAATATAGTAATGAAACCTGTGTACACATTAAATGGTGAAAGTCCAAATTTCCGTGTTACAGCAGTTGTATAAGGTTTCATAATGTCAAGTTATGAAATTTCCAGAACAATAATCAATATAGAAGGCGCAAGGTGAAATTCAAGGCAGAGGAAGGCATGTTGGCAAATAACGGGAATTGTGCAGTTAAGTTTCCAGCGTCCAGGGAGGTAAGTTAATAGAATGGCAGATCGTTGTTTGCATTGAGTTTAGATGACATGTAAAAATTGGCAAAGCACAGATGGTACAACGCTGGAATGAAGTTCACTCCTGGTCAAAGATGCAGATATCTAGGTATGAAATTCGGATTCAATTGTTTGGATTGTGCGGTCATGAGTTTGGAGTAAGGCGCACATATAGATTGCAATTTTAAGTCTGAACAGTGTTATTAAATTGCCAATGAATTTTGTAAACATGAAACATGAGAAATTGTAGTGCATTGGGTTAGTTTCTATAGATGGAGTTCCATTATGATGATGGTATTGAATTATGAAAGCTGTGGCATTTAATGTTGTAAAACGAAGGGCGCATTTGGTTGATTGACTTTCAAATTGGGTTTGACAATGAAATGTATAATTCCATACAATTGGGGTTTGAATAAACAATGTTAAGTTGTTAAGAAAACTCAAGGGCGCATTTGACTTTTGATTGAATCCAGCACATGTGAATGTAATTATGATTTAAATGAAATGGTGTATGAGAAGTAACGGATCTGAATTATGAGAGCATTCGAAGCTGATGAGATTGATAGTTAATATATGAATGAGGATGAAGGAAACTTCACATATAGTGATTGATTTTTATTGAGTTTCATGAATCATGAAATTTGTGAACAGGTGTTTAAGAAGCTTCCGCAATTTAAGTTGTTAGAATTGCCGGAAATTGAAGTTTTAAAATTTGGGAAAATGCTGAAATGCATTCTAAGTATGTACAGAGATTAAGATTCTGGGGTTTGCAGGCTCAGCCTGCATCAGTACTATTATAAAATTATATTAATTTTGTTATATATATATATATATATATATATATATATATATAATCAATCTCTAATAGCCACATTAACACTATACATATAATAATTATTAATGCGATTCATAAATGCTCAACGTATATCAACCACATTGGTAAATGCAGTTGTGCTAGTTTTATTTTATGTGATATGTATTGATCATTAAAGGAATTGAAGGAAATGAAAAGAAAACGAAAAATTGTTTATATATATATATATCTATTGATAACATGTAATAATTTTTTTTTCTACTACAAATATTATTAGTGTAATATGATAAATACTTATATTTATAATATATATGTTGATTTAGTGAAGATTAAGATTAGAAAATGTGTAGTGAATAATAATAATAATAATAATTATTATTATTTATTTTTAAGGTTATGGCTAAATGAGATACCAAATTGTATTTGGAAACCTACACGATCTTACTGATATCCCTTATTTTTTGTAAATAAATTTTTTTCATTTATGCTAAAATATTACATCATTGTCTATTATTTTCCAAAATCATACCAACATCACTCTTACACAAAGTAGGTAGTTGTAAAAAATGATTGCACAAAGCCAAAAGGAGATGGAAATCTAGAAATGAAAGGGAACATAAGACCAAAACACCATTAATATCAGCACACAACAAAGAGTAATTATGAATATGATAAGTTACCAATGTAGGATTATTTAAGGCATGGGTAAACCCAAGCTTGGGGTGGCCATACACTCTATAGGAGGAAGAACCTCCCATGCCTCCTAGGAAAAGAACCTTCTCAGAAAATAAAAAACACACACAAATGCATGAGAATACAACTGATTTCAGTCCCAAAGAAGGATAGAGAATTGGAAACCTCCAATCCATATTTAAAAAAAACACAGTGCCAATAGTGTCCCTCCCCTTTGATGAAATTTAGGCCACCAAATGTAGTAAGTGTTATCAATAAGTCCAATGGCTTGCGTCTCCTCTCTCAAGCCAATCTGATGAAAAAAAACCAATACAAGGGGTACACTACATAATGTTGAATGGTGTTGTCATTGATGCACATTGGTGCTTGAACACTCTTAATATTTGTCTGAATTTCAATGTTTGAAGATCCAATGGTTGAGAAGCCCTGGAAAGACCTAGAATAACACACTTATTGATGACCTTGAGGATGAAGATCAGTGGATTTTCTCCTAAGACCACCATCATTGGATGCTCCTTGTCCTTTTCATTCCAACGATATATGACATGCCTCATAGTTCATCTCAGATAGGGAATTATGCTCGATTAAAGGTTAAGGCCCCCATCTTGTGGTCAAATTCCCCAACAAAAAGATGATGTGGAAACCCGTCATTAGATATTTATTTAATTCATGTGCATAAATGGATTTTCATGAGCTATTATTGAATTATTATTATTGAAGGATTTTCATGAATTATTATGTTAGGAAAAATACTGAGAAGGGGGGGGGGGGGGGGGGATGAATTAGTATTTTAAAAACTCACAACAATATTTTCTTTTCCAAATTTTGTACACAGCTTTACTGAATCCAACTAGTGTATGTACATGACTGTTATACAAGAAAATTGCGTATTCTTAGTAAACTTATAAATTAGCTAATTCTTTATATATTTAAATTAAACCATAATGTAAGAGATTCATCAGACATTTGATAAGAAGTAAGCATGTGAAATAAGAAAATAATAAAGCATCACACATAAGAAACACATACGAACACTAGGATTTAAGGTGGAAACTCAATGTGGGAGAAAACCACCATTTTTGTTGTCTCAGTCTTCAATATTATTATTATGAAAAACTTCTTACATTCTTGTACTAGTGCAGACTCATGACAGTACGCAATCACGCACCTGCTGAAGGCTACAACCTTCACTTGTTATCCAACTCCTACTGGAAGGGAAATTCAACCCCTGATATGATCACCAACTACTACTGGTGGGAAGCTTCAACTCCCTTACTAAAGGCTTCAACCCTCAGCACCATCAGTAGACCACGTTTCATAAATTTTCACACTAGATCCACCTGCTTTAATACATCACAACTTGTAGACCAATTTTCAACACATAATCCTTGTTGAAACCTTTAATATCATATAAGCCAAATATCTAAATTGAAACTGTATACTATACCCAAAATATTCATCCAATTCTTGAAAACAACCACTGAACCAAACAATCACCAATCACTCGAATACTGAACCAACCACTGAAGCAAACAATCACTTAACCAATAACCAACTTAATTCAAACAAAACGGTGAGATCTCTGTAAACATAACACAAAATTGAATTCAGAATACTGCATCAACACACTGAATCAACTGTAACCCTGATCAGTCATAAACCAAAAGATATAAGCTAGTTTACTTAAGGCAACCTGAGTGTATACACGCTTTTCTATGGAGAAACCCATGTACATATATCAATATACTAAGTTCTAACTCTGTTACTTTGAAGAAGTCATAGAATTGAACATAGTCATTTATCTTACAGATCTCTGAATCCTATTACAGTTAGCAACATCAAGAATATTTTCAACCAATCAACATGCAACCAATTCTAACTTCATCATTCAACTAGTTCTACTTGAGACATTATCACTTAACCTAGATCAACATGAAGACATCATTGACATACAATAGAGATACATCTACACTGATATGATTAATCAGTCATTTATAAGTAGAAACACTTCCTTTATGTACGCAAATTTGATGAAACGAACCCACGTGTGTACGCAACTTCACCCAGACCAACATGTGTACAAATCTACAAATTTTGACCTAAAATTGCGCACTTCTTTACTTCAAAAAGACCCAAATAATAACAATTAGAGATAAAAACACGCGTCAATAGTTGGATCTAGTCAATCTTGGATGGGAACAAATAACCATTACTGCGTTCAATATTCTGGTCTAATACCATGGTAAATACCCTTGGTATTAATAAATTACTGGGTGAACATGTACGTGACTTGGCTTCTTCATACCCACGTCTATACGTGACTTGGTCTTGACTAATCCACGTATAGATATTCAAATATTCACCTTCATCGAAATTTTGTTTCTAACCTGCAAACCTCCGTCCAATCATTCTGTTATCTTGTGCCATCACTCTTTCTCCTTTGACCTGATCTGTGAACTCATCTACTTACCATTGAATTGTTATGTTTCCAGTGGGTTTCCATCAAGGACAACGCATGTACCATAATGCCAACAATCTCCATCTTTGGACTTGATGGAAACCATGTTGGTGTTTGATCATCATAACTTGAAGATACATGAAAGAGACGCCATAATCAAACACCAAGATAATATCCCCCTTTGACATTAAGGGTAAAGGACAGACCAATTCTCCCCGTGAGCATATGCAGATGTTTTTAATAAATAGGATTCTATGATGCAACTGAAAATTATTTTACATCAACCATCCAACCAAGTGGGTTTACATACCACCAACATTCAATTATGGGATTCTATATATGATTCAATTACCCGACCAAGTGGGTTTACATAGTATCATTGAATGATTAAATCATAGGAATCCATATGACATTTACATTAAATTACATATACAAAGTGACAACCATTTGAACATCTTCAATAGAGCCTTAAAAATAATGCCAACAATGCATTAGCAAGGTTAAAATTCCCCCTGAACCAGTGCTCTGCACTTTCTGTCAGATCATCAATTCACACATCAAAGTATCTTCATTAATAAAAAAAGAGCATAAATAAAAAAATGAACCAACTCCTAGAGCTCAATACCTGTTATAAGAAATAGTTGCAGACTGTAATCAACTGTGAATAGTAAATAGTAGTCAGAAGCATACCAGAGACTATTCTTGTGTTGGACCCAAGTATTCTTGATCAGAGATGTATATGCGCTTGTATGAATTGAAACTCATGTATATATGCGACTATGCTTCATGAAACCTGTGTATAGAAAGAAAACTTCTGATTTTTTTCCCTCATCAAATCGAAATGATATAGAAGAAGAAACTAATGAATCAGCAAAAGAAGAGACATAAAGAAAAGGCTCCATCCAAGTTTGTTCAAAAGAATCATCCAGAAACTCAAATTCTAGGAGAAAAGGAATTTGGGGTACAAACAAGAAGAACTCTTGTAGGATCTCCTAGTTATCTAGCCTTATTATCCACCATTGAACCAAAAAATTTAAATCAATCTCGTAAATATGAATGTTGGGTTAAGGCCATGGATGAAGAACTTGATAAAATTGAAAAGAATAATACATGGGAATTGGTTCCAAGGCCTCATGATAAAAATGTTATTGGGACAAAATGGATATTCAAAAATAAGTTGAATGAAAATGGAGAAGTCATTAGAAACAAAGGTAGACTTGTTTGTAAAGGTTAAGCTCAATAAGAAGGTATAGACCTTGAAGAAAAATTTTCTCCAGTAGTCAGACTTGAAGCCATAAGAATGTTTCTTGCATTTTCAAGTTTTCGTAATTTGAAATTTTATCAAATGGATGTAAAATATGCATTCCTTAATGGAGATCTAGAAGAACAAGTATATATCGAACAACCAGAAGGATTCATTTTAGGGAATGATGAAAAATGTTTATGCAAACTCAAAAAGGATTTATATGGGATAAAACCAGCCCCATGTGGCATGTTATTATCATCTTGACAAGTATCTTCAACAACAATATTTTACAAAAGGATCCACAAACAACAACCTGTACACAAAAATTGAGGATGATAAATTGCTAATTATTGTTGTCTATGTTGATGATATCATCTTTGGATGTAATGAAGAATCTATGAGTCAAAAATATTCTTCTGTTATGCAACAAGAATCTGAAATATCTTTACTTGGGGAACTAACATATTTTCTTGGTTTACAAGTACAAGAAGCAAAATATGGCATTTTTCTCTCACAAAAAAAATATCTCAAGAAGATTATGGAGAAATATGGGATGGAAGACTGCAAACTAGTATGTACTCAAATGATGATAGGATGTGGCCTCAGTTCTCATGATGAATTTCCCATAGTAAACCAACCAAATTATAGGTCTATGATTGTAAGTTTGTTTTATCTAACATGTACTAGACCATATATCATGCATGCAGTTGGGATCGTTGGAAGCTTCCAAGCCAATCCAAAGGAAACACACCTTCAAGCAGTTAAGAGAATATTCAAATATCTCCAAGGAACCCAAGATTTTGGCCTATGGTATCCTAAAGATGAAAATCTTACCCTTCATGCATACACAATGGAGATTGGGCTGGAAATGTTGATGATTAGAAAAACACTAGTGGAGGCGCATTTTACATGGTGCCTCGATTGGTATCTTGGTTCAAGAAGAAACAAAGTTCTATTGCCTTATCTAAAACATAAGATAAATATATGGTTGTTGCATCTTGTTGCACACAACTCTTATGGATATTCAGACATTACAAGATATTCAAATCAAATGTTCTCCACCCATATCCATCCTATGTGGTAATACAAGTGCTATTAGTATTTCAAAAAATCCTATTATGCACTCCAAGACCAAGGACATTCCAATTAGTATCATTTTCTACAAGAAAAGGTGCTTGAGAAAAAGGTTAAATTGAAGTATGTTCTCTCCAAAGAACAAGTTGCTTTTGTAACTACTAAACCTCTTCCAAGAGAATCATTTAAACATCTCAGACATAAACTAGGAGTTGTCTCTGCCTCATTTTTTTGTTGTTACCCTTTTGAGATCTCTGCATGCTTCATCAATTGCAACATCAATACATTCAAAAATTTTCTGAAGTCTCTTATTATAACATTTGTATCCTTTTCTTCTAGATGATTAACCAAGAAGTATTCCTTCATTTTCCCTAGCTTCAAACTTACCAAATTTCTCATCATTATTTTTGATGAAAAATTTGCTTCCAAAGACTCTAAAATGCTTTATAGGAGGTGGCTTACCATTCCAAAGTTTGTATAGATTTCTAACACTGTTTACATGAACATGAGCCTTGTTGAGAATATTTACTGAAATATGTGCACCTTCACCCCATAAGATGTTAGGGATTTCAAACTCATTAAGAATAGCACGAGCCATTTTTTGAACAATTATGTTCATTCTTTCTGCCACACCATTTTGTTGAGGAGTCTTGGCTACAAAAAAATTATTTTTGTGCCATGTTGTTCACAGAAATAAAAGAATTCATCTTATATGTATTCTCCTCCTTGATTTGAGACAATTGATTTTGAGATCTAACTCATTTTCAAGTAATATTTTGAATACTTTAAATTTATCAAATGCATCATATTTGTGTTTCAATAAACCGATCCAACAAATTCTAGAAAATTCATCAATAAATAAAATATAGTATTGTTGTCCAGGAGGTGACTTTTTCCTTACTGGTCCACATAAATCTGTATGTATGAGTTCAAGAGGCTTACTTGCTGATCCTTCTTTGGCATTGAATTGAGCTCTAGTTTGCTTACCAAATTGACATGACTTGTGGTAGTCATCCATAATTTTGACTTTATCTAAAGACGACTAAATTACCAATCCTAGATTTCTAGAAACAATATTTGAAGAGACATTGTGAGTTCTAGAAATCTCATTGCCTTCATTAGCCTAAGTCCATCAGTTCATTGAAATATTCATCTATGTCTCCTAAAAGGTTATCCTGCTGTTTCAAAAGAAGCTTATTTCAGGCTATTTATCCCTGTTTTTATTAGTCCATTTCCCTCTGAAAATAGCCCATTTTCCCTCATATTATCATTCCTACCCCTATTTTCTACATTAGTATTTTTCCCTGTAAAAAGACCTTTTTCTCTTCATAAAACCTCCATTTCCTCTAAGAAACCCCTTTAAACCATGATAAACACCTTCATTTGGTTTAAAAATACCTTTTATAAACCTATTGAAAGCCTCCAAAAGGTTAAAAAAAACCCTCTTTACACTTATCAGAAGCCTTAAAAAGCTGAAAAACCCTCTTTAGGCTTATTATTTGCCCATTTAAAAAAAAACATAAAGCTTTAAGCCCCTGTGGGCTTAAAACCATCATCCCCTTTCTCCATGTGACCCGAGGGCCTGAACACCCTCTCCACATCGTCTTAAGCCCTCAGCCCTTTTTATTTTTCACCCCTGGTCCTCCTTTTACCCACGGGACCACACCTCTCCCTTTTTCTATCCCCCTTCCTCGAATTTTCTTTTCTCTGCACCTATGTCTTCCTCGATGGATCTCAGCCATCAATCCCGAGGATCTAATGGTTATGGTCCCCCCGCAACCTCCCGACCCATCATTTACCATTTCATCCCTTGAAAAATCACCATCGTTGATCATACAGATCTAACGGTTGTTAAACTCCTGCGACTCCTCTCCTCCCTCAATCATCCTCCCATATGTTTACTCTGGGGAGTGATCTCCACCGTCGATCACCCACGATCTGACGACTATCATCCAAACCCGCTTCTCCTCCCATCTCCCAACCTTTCCGCTACCCGAAAAAGCACCCACGTCATCGCCGGGCCCACCACCCACTGCTCCACCATCCATCCAATCCCCCTATGACACCTGTCTTCCACCACTCCCATCCGCCGAGCACTTCCCCCCATCACGCTCCATTCTCCACCGTAGATTTGGAGCTCCCAGATCCGACGACCCGGAGTCAATTTCGTGCAAGATCACTCACCGAGGTTTAACACCTCATTTTTACGCGAAAATAGCAGTTTTGTGCGGGGCACGTGGCAAGCGATGAATTGAATCGCATTGCCGCGGGGAAAAACCGCTAATCGCCCATCGGCAGTGCGAAAACTGCCAGTGGTTTTCTGAAAGCACTCTCTCCCAAATTTCGTGCCAAAACTATTTTAAAACCCGTTTGTGCATTTTTTCGCCCATAAACCCTTCCTCTGCAACTACTCTTGAACCCTCCAGGCCTCTGAAGCAGTTCAAATCCACAAAAATGCAGGTTTTTGTTAATTGTTTTTGTTTGATTGCAGGTTTAATGGTGGACAAAGGCCAAATAGCCATCTCATGGCCATTTCAAGCGGCAAAGGCCGTTGGATGATGATCTAAGGCTCTGTAAGAAAAAAAGAAATGGATCTAGGGTTTTATATCAATGCTTGATCGATGCCTCATGAGCATTGATTCTTTTTAAACCCTCCAACACATCAAAGAAGCCTCCTACATGCAGAAGCAGAGAAAATTAATGAAGTTTGGGGACCAAAGAGGCAGATAGAAGATTAAAAGCTTTAATTGGCAGATTAAGGAAGAAAACATAGTTAAAGACAAAGGAACAGAAGTTCAAAGAGGTCCGAGAAGTATTAAAAAGTTAGCAAAGGATGATTATAAAGGCTTAAGGTAAAATCAAAGCCTTAAAGCAGAGGATTAAAGCCTAATCAAGGTTTTAAAGTTAAAAGACAAATAAACAAAGGTTTGAAGCAGTGTATAAAGGGAAAAGGATAGTGATGATGCATTATGAAGGCCAGAAGCAAATTTAAGCCTTAAAGCACAATTTTATGATGAAATTAAGGAAAATTAGGCTAAAGTAGCCTCTAAATAAATCAACACCAAACAGTTATTCACTTGATAAATCAAACTTCCATCTGTGGCCTACTTTCTGTCCCAAAGGGAAAATTGGCAGTTATTACACAGTCAGAAGATATTTTAAGCTATCAAAACAGTTTTTGTAAAGATAAGATAAAGCCTTAAAAGTCAATCTTTCACCTATTTTCTCCTTAGACAGTTAAGACAGAGTTATTAATAGAGAAGTAGTTGCACACATGTTCCTACCTTAGGCCTTGCATGGTTTTCAAGGCTAGGAATGTATTTACTCTATCATTAATAACATTTTGAACCCTAGAAGAGTTCCACCTCCTCATTTGCAGCATAAATACTGCATTTGAACTCATTGTATTGTGGACATTTGATGACTCTTTTGAAGTAATACATAGCTCTGTTGAAGTTGAAAGAAATTTGATGTTTTGGAACTTGTGGATGTTTTGACCTGTTTGTTGATGGAGAAAGCTCTATCATTGGATCCCTCAGCTTGGCTATTGGTGAAGTATTCTAATATGTTAATGTTTTTTCTATTTTCCATTTTGTTTCATCATTTCTTATTACAGTAGAGTAAAAATTTTAGACTAAGAAATGTTTTTTGAAAGCACCTTAGTTCTGTTTACTCTTCACTGTCTTAATGTTTTCTTCTGCTGAGGCATTCTAGAGAATTCTTAATTACTCTCTTGAACCCTTATGCTTGTTTATTTTAGAAATAGTTCATATAGTTGGTCTCAAGAATGATTTATGGTTTTCCCTGCTTACTTGCTGCTACTTAAAAACTGTTTCTGAAGTCTCCCTTCAAAGTACCATTCTTCAAAGTCTGCCAAAGAGGTCTGTTTTGATCATACCTTTTGTACTTGCTCAAATAATTGTTTTTAAGGTCTTTATAGCTGTAATCAAAGATGTCTAGGAGTTCCCTCTTCTATGAATGTAGTTATTTGTGAATCTTGAATGTTTTCTTATCCTTGAAAGTGAAATATTTGGATGAAATAGAGCGTTCCTCGACTCCTAGATTTCATTTGAAAAGTTTGTCTTGAAATTGTTATTTGCTGAAGTGTGATTTGTGGAATTCATTGTTAGCCCTGTCTATTAAGTCCCTTTGTTGATAAGTACATATAATTAAGGATTCTTCATTTCCCTTAGTTATAATTTTCATTCTAAACCTTTAATTTCCATTTCATTTCACCTAAAAGACTTTGTAGATCCACTGGCCAAGTTAGATTTTCCCTCTGATACCCCTGATTCATTTACAAACTTGTTATAACTTCCATTTGACTCTATTGCAAAATGACTTAGAGATTTCCTTTTCCTATTTATGCTGCCTAGATCATCATGTCCCATCAAACAATCAAACAAACTCATGCTTAATAACTAGCCTAAAATCAATCTTTTACAAGCAAACAAGTCATATTTTTGCAAAAAATTGAGAGATACCTCTCTGAGACTAGGAGGGCTAGATCCTAGAGCTCTAAAGACTGGTTTATATGTTTCCTTGTCATTTGGTTTTCCAATTAGCCAAATCACAGGACCCCAACAACTTGCATATGATACTTTCTGGTAGGGTGATGTTGGGAAGATCACGAACAACTTTGAGCTTGCTTGATTTGCTTATTTGGGAGAAGCTTAGATGTCCCAACCTTTTCTGCCATAACCTGCTTTCCTCTAATTTTCCTCTGTAACATTGTTCTTGACCACCTTTCAATATATATAGATTACTCGGAGTTCTTGTTCCTTTTATTATGGTTTTTCCTATGTCAAGTTCACGAACCATACATTATTTTGATCTAAAGACCACTTCATTTCCTTGATCACACATTTGGCTAACACTCAACAAGCTATGCTTTAGTCCATCAACATACATAACATTACCAGCTTTAACTTTTTCTTTTATAAAAATAGATCTTTTACCCTTAATGACAGCAGGAGTGTCATTTCTAGAAGTGACATTCTTTTCTTTCTCTAAGGCATTGTATGAAATAAGTTTATCTTTATCACCCATCATGTGTTTTGAGCATCCATTGTCAATTTACCATTTATTTTCTTGTCCTTCTGCAAAAAATTCTATGCCACAACTTTTAGATTCTAAGTCCTTCCTTTTCCATACCTTAGAACTTGTTGATATTTGCTCTTTTTGAGATGTTGGTTGTAATTTTATCTTGCATTCAAATTTGTCATGTACAAAGTTATTGAATAATGAGATTTTAATTTCATCTTTTAGAGGTGAGAAATTATTATAGGTATTCTTCTTGATTCTTGTCCTTTGTTTTCTTGCTTCTCTAGTCATGATGGTTTTTTATGCAACACATTGAGTGGCCTTGTGAACAAAATTATGGCATGAGAAACATTGTCCATTAAATAAGAAATTTTTGTGATCATAGAACCTTATAGTGTTGTTTACCTTTTGGGTGATGCTTATATTATTGTTCATCCTTGAATTAAAGTGAACATGATTTACTTGTGAAGTGTCTTTATTATTTTGCTGAATATTGAAACTTTGCTCACTAGATTTTGCTGCATTTAGATAGCTTCCGGTTGTGGCTGAGGATTTTTCTGTCTGTGATGTTTCACCAATGTATCCAAGACCTGTCTTCATAAGAGGAGAGCGTTGAACCTTGATAATTTCATCTAAGGATTCAGATGCTTTAGCAAATCTAAGATTTACAGTTTTTATTTTCTCAAGTTCCTTTCTTAGACTTACTATTTCACATTACAAATTATCATTATGCTTCTCCTTTTCTATTAGTTCATTCGTTAAAGTATCTATGGCTACTTTTTTTTCTTCAAAGCATATTTTAAGTTGAGTAATTCTTCAAAGAATATTTTCCCTCTAAAGCATCCACAAATTTGTAATTGCACTCACTAGTACTTCCTTCAAATTCCATGAGAAGTTTAAGATATTGATCATATTCTCCTTCTTTAATATTTGATAAGCCATCACTATCTTCATGTAATGTTCCAAATCTGGAAATTTCTACTGCATCAGGAATATCTTAAGATATTCCATTTTTCCTTCTTCAGCGAGACACTGCAAGTCCATTTCAGAGATTGACTGTTGGGGAATTTACAGGATATGTCTCCTTCAAAGAAGGGAGAGATCCTGAGGCTAGCTCGCCCTTCACAGACTCTGCCGATGGATATGCAATATTCCACCTCGGGAAATCCTGCTACAGGGTCCTTGAGGACGCTGTATAAGGAAGCTGCTGCATAAATAAGACAAACCACCACTGGGATGCCCTAGAATAACTCATATAAAACTCCCTTGCAGAAAATGAGCTTAAAGAAATGCATCTAGATGGGTTATTCAGATCTCCCCAAACTAGATCTCTGAAACAATGCTCAAAGAGTGAGCTGCAACAATATATGAACATGAACATTAACTTTGCAAATATGAAACACATCATGAGAGGGTAAATATCACAACCATCATTAAATTAATATATCAGAAAGATTATATAGAAATATCATGAGGAACAAGGCCCTCAAGCTTTAGAACCAATCTCCAATGGATATAAAACATAATGACGGAGTAGCTGCAGCTACATAGAATGCCGAAAAAACATAACTGCGCAGTCTCTATGAGAGATGCAACTACTGAATACATATAAAATGATAATGTAGCTGAAAGGTACAAGAAAATAGCCCAAGAAAGGAACATGGGATCAATATGGGATTTCTACCCAATCTCAAGGAGATTGCTAGAAATGCCAGACAAAATACAATAGTGACAAACAAATTGTCACTGCAACTGAAACCAAATGAATATGAGGTTGTGGCTGATATGAAATGCTGATGCCCTCCTCTGATAATGCCCTCAAAGGAAAAGGGTCTGATCCCCTTTTACTCAAAAGCACTCCTCTTGATGAGCACAAGAATCTCCCTCAACACTGCCCTCATGGAATAATGCAGTTTCTCCAAGTGACTGCGCAGTGGGAGATGGTGAATGAGTGGCCTGATGCCACAGATCTGAAATTAAGTCCAAGAGCCATCTCTACAGCTCTCCCCATGAATAAATCACTCCTCCACTGAAAAGAAAGTAGGGAAAGACTCAATGAGTTCCTCTGCTACTACCCCAGCTACACAACACCATTCTGCTATAGAAATAACGCTGAAACTGAAGGAGTGAGATTGGCCAAATGCTGGAATGAGGAAATGCAGCTCAAATCCTCCCCTCCCATGAGGAAGAGGTGGGGGATCCCCTCCCGGGAGTACCCCCAGTGCTCAAGAGCACTGCAATCCTGCTAAACAGCCTGGATATGCAAGTCCTTGGACTCATTACGAAATTTCTGAATCAAAGCATGAACCAAAATGAGTTGCTCCTTCTTTCTTATAAAGCAAATGAACTCTATTTCACCATAGGACCCACAATTAGGGTTTCCATTCACTTTTGAATGTTTTCCTTCCAAAAACTGCATTGCATTCTAAGACAAGCCACCCCTCTAAGGCAGTGCTGTTGACTTGGTCAAAGATGGCCAACTCAAGGTGATCCTTGTCATGTTCACACCATTAGGTGTTTATTTCAGCTGCTTTATTATTTCTCCTTTCACACAAGGAGTGTTATTTTCCATCAAAAGGGGTTAAGGGGTCTCCTTACCCATTTTATGAAGAAAAATAAAAATATGCCACTATATTGTTCGATTTTAGCTTGAGGAAAAAATTGGGAACATTACACTTCATGAGTATAATAAATTTTCCTATTGTCAAATCATTTCCTATTTCCTTTTTCAATATACTTCCCCTTGTCATGATTGTATTTATAAGGACATTTAGCAACATAATGGCCAACTCTACCACACGTAAAACATTTGAAAGGAAGATTACCTCTGAAACTTTCAGTACCAAGTTGAAGTTTCTTTACAAAATTTACCTCATATTCTTATGATACATACCCTGATTCCTTGTTTTCCTCCTTTTCCTTTCCTTTTGCAGTTGCTTTAAATGCGGCTTCTCCAACTTTTGAGGGGCCTCCTTTTCTCATTTCAAAAGCAGTCAGGATCTTGTGAAGTTGAACAACAATAAGAGTTTGCAAATCCTACTTCTCTTCAATGGAAAACACTTTTGACTCGAATTTAGGAGTTAGAGATCTTAAGATTTTATCTATTAAAATTGTCTCTTTTATGTATTCACCTAGATTTCTCATATGATTTACAATCTCATCGAGACATAGAAAGAAACTTGCATTAATTTCAACATTATTCATTATGAGATATACATATTGAATTCCGAGAGTTTGGAGTTTATCACTTTTTACCTTGTTATCGCCTTCATAGCTTAGGATGATTATGTCCCATATTTCCTTTGTTGAATTTAATTGCATAACTTTGACAAATTTTGATTCGGCTAGGCTTCCCAATAATGCATTGAAAATTTTTTCATTGGTTTCATATGTCTTCTTTGTTGCTGCATATGTGGGAACTACGACTGGATATCGGTAAACTCCTTCAACAATTTCCCAAACATCTTCTCTAAGAGACTGAAGATGGGATCTTGTTCTTGTCTTCGATAATTTTAAATTATTTCCATTGAAGAGTGGTGGTCTGATAGATGTTTTTCTTTCTTGATTTCTCATCTTGGTAGATCTTCCTTCAAGAGATCAAGCTTTTAAAATATTACAATAATATTTTCTTTTCTGAATTATGTATGTGACTTGACTGAATCCAACTAGAATATGTACGCGACTGTTATACAAGAAACTAGTGTGTGATTAGTAAACTTATAAATTAACTAATCCTTTATCTGTTTAAATTAAAACAAAATGTAAGATATTCATCAGACATTCGATAAACAGTAAGAATGTGCAGTAAGAACAAAATAAGGCATCACACATATGAACACCAGGATTTAAGGCTAAAACCCAATGTGGGAGAAAACCACTACTGTTGTTGTCTCAGTATTCAATCTTATTATTATTAAAAACTTATTACATTATTTTACAAGTGAAGACTCATGCTAGTACGTAGGCACCCACATGCTGAAGGCAACAACCTTCACTCATTCTCCAGCTCCTACTGGAAGGGAGCTTCAACCCCCTGATTTAATCACTAGCTACTACTGGTGGGAAGCTTCAACTTCCTTACTGAGGGCTTAAACCCTTAGCACCATTTGTGGACCACGTTTCATAAATTTTCACACTGGATCCACCTTCTTTAATACATCACAACTTGTAGACCACGTTTCAACACATAATCCTTGCTAAACCCTTTAACATCATATAAGGAAAATATATAAACTGAAACTGTATATTGTACCCAAAACATTCATCCAATTCTTGAAAACAACCACTAAACCAAACAGTCACCAATCACTCAAATACTAAACCAATCAATGAAGCAAACATTCACTTAATGAATCACAAACTTAATTCAAACATAACAGTGATATCTCTGTAACGAGAACACATAACTTAATTCAGAATACTGCATCAACACACTGAATCAACTGCAACCTTGATCATTCATAAACCAAAAGATATACGCTAATTTACTTAAGGAAACCAGTGTGTATATGCGATTTTTTGTGGAGGAACCTGTGTACATATCTCAATATACTAAGTTCTAAAATTGTTACCCTGAATCAATCACAGAATTGAACAGATTCATTTAGCTTACAGATCCTTGAACCCTCATATAGTTAGCAACATCAAGAATATTTTCAACCAATCTACATGCAACCAATTTCAACTTCATCATTCAATCAGTTCTACTTCAGACATTATCACTCAACCCAGATCAACGTGAAGACATCATTGATAGAAAACAGAGATACATTAACACTGATATGATTGATCAATCATTTTAAGCAGAAAACCTTCCTTTATGTAGACGAATTTGATGAAACGAACCCGCGTGTATACACGACTTCACCCAGACCAACCTGCTTACAGATCTACAAATTTTGACCTAAAATTGCACAACTCTTCAGAAGATCAGAAAAACCCAGATCATAACATTCAGAGATAAAAACATGCGTCAATAATTAGATCTAGTCTATTCGTGAGAAGATCATACAATGGAAAGTCATTTGAGGTCTTATGATCCTGATCCATCATTGTATTCATTGGTGCATTATTATTTTAGATCAAATTTTCAACTACAGCCCTTACAATGAAAATATACGTCACTTCGAAGTATTCATAAAAAACCATTACTCACGCACAATTAGCACTTTGATCTTCACCTCCTTATATAATTAGAACCTTATCCAATACCATGAGCCAAAACCACACTTGTGTGTGTGTTAATCTTGGACATGATCAAATAACTATTAGTGCACTCAATTGTGTGGGCTAATACCTTGGTAAAGAGCTTTGGTATTAATAAATTAGTGCGCCAACATGTACATGACTTGGCTTTTTCATACCCGTATGTGTACATGACGTGGTCTTGACTAACCCGCGTATAGAGATCTTCAAATATTCAGTTTCATAAAAATTATGTTTCTAACCTAAAAACCTCTGTCCCATTGTGCCGTCACTCTATCACCTTTGAACTGATATATGAACTCATTTGGTTACCATTGAATTGTTCTGTTACCAGTGGGTTTCCATCAAGGACAACACATGTACCATAATGCCAAAATTTTGTTAAATCAATTTCCGTCTAATATTATTGAAAGATTTTTTTGAACTATTATTGAATCCTTTTTCCTCTAACTCCTTATCACCCTACAATTTCTACTTAATTTTTTATGTAGTAATATTTTTAATAGTTTGGGTGGTTAGTAGGAATGTGGTTATCCTCCCAACATAGTTCAATTTATAGTATGACATCAAAACTCATAATGATTTTTTTTTTTTTTTATAATGACTAAGTAGTCTATAGTGCCTACATATCTTATGTAGGTTATACTTATGAATTATAATATATATGTGTGTAATTTATTTGTCAATACTTGATAAATTTTAATTATTAAAAATATTATTTATTTACAATATATTTCATTAATTAGGTATTATTTTTATTTCCTTTTCCCTCTAACCCCTTATCACCCTACGATTTCTCCTTAAATTTTGATGTAATAATATTTTTAATAGTTTGGGTGGTTAGTGGAAATGTGGTTATCCTCCCAAACTTAGTTCAATTTATAGTATGACATCAAAACTCATAATGAATTTTTTATATCAATACTAAGTAGTTTTCCCTACATATTGTATGTAGATTATACTTATTAATTATAATATATATTGGTGTAATTTTTTTGTTAATACCTGATAGAATTTAATTATTAATAAATTTATCTATTTATAATATATTTTATTAATTAGGTATTATGATTAGCTTTATTCATAAAGTTAGATATTTTAATATAATATTTTAATGATAATTTACTAATTCTTATACAAAATAAAATATCATCTAAACATTATAATTCTTCCTCCATTTACCATTTTTTATAAACTATTATAATGGATAAAACCAAACTAAGTTAACGTTCTAATCAAGATGCTTCTAGCTCGATCAAAATTATTCACAAATTTTATGTATAGTATATTATAACTTAATTTAACAATGAATAGTGATACACTATATGTATACATAAACTCATTAATTCCAACACTCATTTTTGTTCGACACCTCATCTGCTAAGGGTTAAGGTTTGGGAGTTGAAAAATCAAGGGGAGTCCAAGAGACCTTGGAGGATGAATCCAAGGGTCACTCCAATGTATTATAAATATGTATTATTGTGGATAATAGAGGCATCCAATGTTTATCTTTCCTCTTGTGTGCATTCCATGTATGTTTCCTAACATGATATCAGAGCGTAGGCCAAGCCCTGGAATTTTTATTTTCTTTCAACTCCATTTTTATTTGTTCTACCTATTTTTGCAGAACTCACACCTCTGCACCTTGAATGCATTTAACTGCATTTACCTGACTCTGCATTTGAATGCCCCTCAATTCACTCTCGGTTCCTCATTTCGATAATGCATCCTCAATGCACTCTCATCCCCTCAGTTCGATAATGCATCCTCAATGAACTCTCTTCCCATAGCGAGGGAGACAATAAGCCATTAGAACTCTTGGGTTGTTTAATGGTAAGTGAAATTTATGCTTTTGTTCCAGAGCCCCCCTCATTCTTATCTACACTCATCTGCTCCTTCCTACCTGAATAACTTGTGCTCTACCTTTTCTCTGAACTTGCACTCTGCTTGGTATCTACGTTGCCCCCGACGATAGATGAGTATTTCTCCCCACCATCTATTCTTTGAGAATCTTCCCACGAGATCCAAACAATTTTATTTTTTCCCAAATAACAACCAATCACATAGCCACATTTCTTCCATGTTCATCCCCTTTCTCAAATACATCACTTAGAGCTCCAGTAAGAACCTTCCAAAAATTTCCAATAAATTTTGAGCCTTTTCGCTTACTAGTTTGTAAGATGTCATTTGCAAGATACAAAAATGGAATCCCCTGATCTCTAGGTGAACTGTAAAATTGTCTATCCCGTGTCTCCACTACTTGCTTTTCTTTCTTACGATGGAAAATACACCAATGTGACAATGCATCAATACTCTGTTGTGATTTTTTTAGCTTAGAAAGCTTCTCAACTAATATATGTCCATTTAAAGCATCGTTCATCCCTTGTAATCAGAAGTTCCGACTTTATTTTAATACAAGAACCCTGATACCTTGAACGAACATATATCTCCTCTGCATATCACCGAGCATAAATTAATAATATCATGAGAGCATTCAGATGAGGTCCTCTGCCCTCCCTTGCACTCCTATGTCCAATAAGCCATCCTATGACTAGGTGTTTCTCCCAAAGATCGCGTATGATCACTATATGATTCCATGAAGTAGAACAAAGTTGATTTATTGACGATGATATCATAAATGTGAAGGGGTGGCAGTGATGATATTAAAGGGCACAAGGCCTTAGCTCTGTGAGACTTGAACTCGAGATTGTGACGTTGTCGCTGCCTTGTAGATCGAAGGCTTTGGGAA
Source organism: Pinus albicaulis (assembly GCA_034641835.2). NCBI lineage: Eukaryota > Viridiplantae > Streptophyta > Pinopsida > Pinales > Pinaceae > Pinus > Pinus albicaulis. The sequence continues at coordinate 1,251,967,228 of CM076574.1, forward strand.
TATCCTTATGTTACCAAAAATAATATTATAAAGGTAATTAAATCATGAAATGGATTATACTATGAATTCATCTCTATTGCGTGAAGATGGTGAGCAGTACCAATTCCCCTACACACTGAGGTTGACACTGGCCCACATTATTTCTCGCATGAGAATTTCCGCATATTTCCTTGTTGAAAGCCTCTACACAAAAGAACCCTTCACCTGAATAGGAATAGGAGAAGAAGGAGCCATTGATACTCTAATTTCTAAATAACTACTCCCGCTTCTTCTCCTGGCTTACACATACAAGGAAAATCAAACGATATGAAGGGGACCCAATACAACATGTGTTGTATGTTGGCTAGTTAAGATGGCCAACCATGAATGATAGCATTTTAAGTTTCATCTTGAAGCAGTTTATAAGTTCTTTTTAATTTCTTTATATGATGTCTATATCTGATCTTCAAATATTTTAAATATTTGCAGAGATTTTTTGAAACTGTGCTACGACGGTGTTAGTATTGGAATTTTTTTTTTAAGATATTCAGTAACTCTGATACAAGATATTTTGAGAGCTTAAGTGTATATGTGACAAAATCTAATGATACAAGTGTAAGTTACAAATAATTAATTAAGCAATGGGTATGCAGTGATGATTAGATATAAACATTGGTTGAGTTGCATGTCATAGTTGAGTTTCTCATCGGTGAAGGACATTCATATTTTTTAAGACAGTTGTTAGCCACCTTTAAAAATTTTCATATCAAATGGTGGCTAAATCATGTTTTAAAGCCTTCAAGAAACAATTTTATTGCCAAATTGTTAGTTCTTGAAGCCTTGAGAAGATGACTTATCCTTAAGTTAATCTTCACTGCTGCTTCCCTCTCAATTCTAAAAATCTACTGTTTTCTTGAAGAAAATACTGCTGCAAAAACTCCATTTTCCCCCTCATTTTACCCCTTATTTTACTCATACTTAACCTCCATTTCATCCCCTTTTCCTCATAAAAATTCTTCGATTTTCATCATTTTTAACCTTCAAAATCACTTCAAGACCCTTTTAAAATCATTTGGTCTCCTTCCATTGGTTTTAAAAAGCCTTCTTTCCTCTACCGAAACCCTCATTTTCCCTTAAAAAATATATTTTAAAAGCCAAAAGATAGTCTTTTTATTATATAAAGTTTTAGCCCCTGAGGGCTTAACTTTCATAAACCTCCGCTTCATAGGACCTTAAGTCCCGCAACTAGGTGCTTAAAATATCCTAAACCCTTCTTCCAAACCCTCAAAAACCTTTGTTTTCATTTAAATTTTGTAAAACCCAACTTTTTCATTAAGTCCGATGGTTCGTTGTTTTAACGAAAAAACAACCGTTGATCTAAAACCGATCAACGATCGATGAAATCTCGCATCACAAGTTTTCATTGGGCGCATTTGAAAGGCCCCCTCCTTTGTTCCGATTCTGATGAGCCCCTTTTGTGCTAAACCCCTCAACCACTTCCCCACCATACAACCAGCATTAAGACCAAGCGTTAAGGCCCGATCGCGCAATTGCAATCTGGCATTCCTTTGTGTTATGATGCCTCTTGCTTTTAGAAATTTTCGATTGCGATTGGCCCCTCTTCTTCACATCCCTCGATCCCTTCATCTCTTCATATAACCCGGAGCCCGCAATCGGGTGTTAAAACATATTAAAAAACCTTTCCAAAACCTTTTTTCCTTCATATTTCATGAAAAATCAACTTTTTTTTAAGTCCCGACAGTTCATTGGTTAAGCAAATTCCAACCGTTGATTTAAACCAATCAACGATCTGCGGGATCTCGCATCAGAGTTTTCCATTGGATGCGTTTAAATATTTTATTTCCCCCTCCCGATTGGCGATCTTTTGATGGCTTCCCAGCTGTTGATTTTTCCCGCCAGGCCCAGATCCTAGAATCCCAAAGTGGTTCAAATGTACTCTCCGCAGTTTTAGTCTCACCAATCTGCTGGAATTACAGGGAGATAACATTTCTGGCGACTCCGGTGGAGACTTCTGAGTTAGTGAGAATCTAAGTACACCTTAGGACTCCAGAAAACCCTTGATTCAAGAATATTGTTCAGTGCAGTACAAGTAGCCCTCTTCAAGCACTACCAAGCAAATGGTAATCATGATAAAACTTATTTTATGTGAGTGAAAAAATAAGGAAACCTTAGGATTCTCATAAAAATCTTATCAAACCTTGAAGGATCAGCTAGCTTAGCCATAAGAGTAGGCTTTCCTTTGTCTCATCACCGTAGCTAAGTGTTGAAACAGATTTAGGACACTCTTAGAACCATAGGACTGAAAAACTCAAAAAACCCAAAAATATTTCAGATTGGTATTCAAATAAACATGGTGGTGGACCATAAAACCTTTTACCTCCAAAAGAGCTAAAAATTTCCACCTGGTGACTCCACAATCCTAAAAAGACCTTAAGGCTTCACTGGGAAGACCCATTATTATCATAACATCATTTAAACTCAGTTAGAGGACTTTAGGATTAAAGTTTTCTTAGTTAAAAGATCAGTTAGCCTCTTAAATATTTTCATATTTGGTTAAACTTTTCTTGATTAGTTGGGTCTGAAAAACACAACATAGTGGCTCCTAGAAAGATTTATACTAGAGCCTATCCAGACCCAAACCCTCCTGAGATAATTGATAACCCTGAAATAATCCTTAGGAAGTCTCCTGAGGTTAAATCTTCAACTGTTTTCAGATCACCCCATAGAGCTAGTTTAGTTCCTGAAAACCTTGCAGCTCTACAAGAATCACAAGTTAACTTAAGAAATCCATTTAGAACTAGGTCAATTTATGATTTAGATAAGCTAGATTCAGAGTCTTCACTTTCATCCCCAGACAGAAGTGAACATCCTGGTAGCAGAGAAACTACTCCACCTGATTTACATTTCCTTCATAACTTTGGTTTCTCTCATCCTAGATCTTCTCAACAATCTATTGCTGGTCCATCCACATCTGTTCTTCATGTTAGTCATCAGTATTTTTCACTTGTTGGTGATGACTAGTTGTTACAGCCAGGTTTTCTAGCAGCTGATAAAAAAATTTGTCAAATTTTCCAGTTGGAAAACACCCATAAACATTTTTCCCCTCCTACCTTTTCAATCAGCCCATGATGAGATAAAATCTCATTATCGAGCCCTAACTAGCCTCAGCCATACTAGCTTGTCCATCAGCTCCAAAGAAACAATCCAAATCTATCCAAGACGTCTCCCCTAAGTTAGGTAGTGGCATTTTAGGCATTTCTCCCTTGGCATACTGTTGACACCTAATCCTAAGGGTTGGGTGAGAATATTCAATATTGTATATTAAATAATATTAGGAAATAAGGAAGGCCAAGAGTCATTGGGAGATGAATCCCAATAGTCTCACCTCCATGTATAAATACATGTACATTCTTCATCTAATATACATTATGATTTGCGGAGTTACCTCCTGGTTTGACATGGTATCAGAGCCAGTCCCACTATTGGCATTTTTTCCTGTGGGGTAACTCCCTCATTCCTGCCAACAGTGTTTTGCTCAGTTAGTTTTTATGTCTAGTTTTTGCTGCTCCATTAAATTGCTGTACTGAAATTCTGCATTTTTTTTATCTCTGCAATTTGCACAGTTCTGAATTTGTTTTGCAGTTTCTGAGGACTCTGCAATTCTACAACTTCTGCAATCTCTGCAGTCCCTGCAATTCAGCACCTACAATACCTACAATTCTACATTTCCTAATTTTTTTTTGGGCCTCTCGGCCTCCCCTTTGAAATTCTCTCCACTACATACCTCACTACACTCATCACACTCACCCACCTCCCTGTTCGCTCCCCCATACCCCCTCACCCCTCTCCCTCCCCTCGCCCTCACCGCACACCCCCTGCGCATACACTCTCCACTGCTCTGCTATCTCACCTCACGACTCACTGCGCTGTTAACTCCGCTCTTACATTCAACGCACACCCCTTACATTCATCTCCACTCTTACATTCAACGCACAGTTATACGCTCTTCTGGCTTATACGCTATCACAGTTAGAATACGCTACGCTGTCACTCATATGCTCTTCTGGTTCTTTTTAAACCTGGCTCTTCTGCTTGTACGCTGCCACAGTTACAATACGCTACGCTTTCACTCATAATACGCCATCGTTCATGCTCATCCATTATAATATATTCCTGCATTAATACAACAATCCCACACATCGATACCGCCACTCCAGTAACATCAACGCCCTCCCTGCCCTCGTTACTCCGCTCTGTCATATGCTTTGTCATTGTTAAATACTGCTCCCTCCCACCATAATATTTCCCCTCCCCTTCCAGCGCTGTCTGTATTATTTATGCCCCCCCAACTTTATAATACCACTTCCCACATTCATAATACCACCCTCCCTCCACATTTTCAATACGCTTATCTATATAAATTTTCTCTCTTAAAACACAAAAAAAAAATATATATATATATTTTTGGTGCAGAATTCAGTATTTTCAGCAAAGTGTTTTTGTCCCCTTCAATTGAGTATATTTCCAGAATTGAAGATTTTCTAGCAAAATTTTTTTCCTCCTTAAAAGAATTTTTTTCCAGCAAAGTAATTATTTTTTCCCTTCAGAAGAATGCATTCTCTCATATCTATTATTGGGGTGGTTCTCTCCGAGAAAGACAACCATCTTGAATGGTCTCAGAAAATCAAGCACACTCTCATTTTTAATGAGTTGTGGAAAGGAATCTGTGAAGGACAAGAAGGAAATCCACCAGCAAAGCCCACTTCAAACAAGGAGCTCGCCATTTGGGAAAACAAGAACTGCAAGGCCTATTCCTTGATTGCAGCTTCCGTAAATGAAGAGGTGAGTCACCATATTTCATCATTCTCAAATGCCTATGAAGACTTGAGAAAGCTAAAAGAACTCTATGACTCACATTCAGAACTAGAAATTGTTCAATTGATGATTAAGCTGTTCAGTCTTGAAATGAAGAATGATGATCCCCTCGCTTTAGCTTCAGAAGTTAGATCTATCATGCATGATATTGATAGCACTGGTGTAAAAATTGACATATCTCTCATAGCATATGTTAAGGGATTATATCCGACTTACTCACATTATCTTGATTCATTGCAAGCAAGTGGAAACCTTGAGCATATCACCTTTGAGACCCTTGAGAAAAAGTTTGCAGAAAGAGAGAAAGCTTTCGGGAAGATGATAGTCCCTTCGTCCTCTAAAGAGGCTACATACTGTGCACATAGAGAAAAGAGTTATGCTCCAGATTCATCCAGAGGAAGAGGTGGAAGAAGAGGAAGAGGAAGAAGAAACTTCAGAGAAAGGGGGGGTAGACAATCTGACAAATCCGATCTTCATTGCACACGTTGCAATAAATATGGACATGATGCATCCAAATGCAGGACACCTTGGGATAAAATTGAGCAGCAAAGAAATCAAGACAAAGTTAAAACTAATGACAAATACAAAGGTAAAGCACCCGAATCCGCTCATTATGTTCTAGCACATTGTAACAATGGAGTAACTAAAGACTTGTTTGATGTTTCATTTACTTCATGGAGAGATGATTGGTTGCAAGATTTAGGAGCAACATGTCACATGACATTTAGAAAATATTTTTTTGAAGAATTTACTGACAAAGTTGATGGAGTAGTATATTTCACAGATAAATCCAAACTCAAGCCATCAGGGCTTGGCACAGTCAGGCTTAAGTTGCCTGGTCTTCCAGATCATATTCTACATGAGGTTCTATACCTCCCTGAGTTGAGGAGAAACTTGCTGTCCCTGGTCCAAATCCGTCAGCAAGGACACTCCATTCACTTGTTTGATGGCAAGGCAGAGGTCAAAAAAGCATCAAATCACTCACTTGTCGTGGAGGGAATAGAATAAGGGAGACTCTTGAAGTTGAAAGGTTCATCTGCTCATGCTCAAAACTTTGCATTTAGTTCACATCATGATGAAGGTACATTCCCATCAAGTCTTTTATGGCATGCTAGATTTGGACACTTAAACTATGAAAGCCTTCGTTTGTTGAAGAAAAATGGTGTTAATGGACTACCTACAATTCCAAAAAACCTAAGGAATGTGATGCTTGTATTCTAGGAAAGCATAGCAAACAACCATTTCATGATTCACACTCCAGAGCACATAGAAAACTTGAGCTTGTTCATTCAGATTTATGTGGCCCTATGCCTATTGCTTCTGCAAATGGAAATAAATACATGATGACATTTATTGATGACTACACTAGAATGTGTTGGATTTACTTATTGAAGAACAAGTCTGATGCTTTTCAAACATTCAAGAATTTTCATGCATGGATTGAAAATGATGCACAAACTCATATTGGCTCTCTACGTACTGATAATGGAAAAGAATACACTTCAAACGAATTTGAAAATTAACTTCACCAACATGGAATCAAACATCAAACAACTGTGCCATATAATCCCCAATAGAACGGTGTAACTGAAAGAATGAACAGAACTATTTTAAATATGGTTCGCTCCATATTATTTTTCAAGAATGTAAAATTGATGTTTTGGGCTGATGCAGTTCTATGTGCTGTTTACATAAAGAATAGGTGTCCTTCAAGTTCAATTAGAAACAAAAATCCTTTTGAAATGTGGCATGGCCACATTCATTTGGTAAAGCATTTCAGGGTCTTTGGGTCCACCTGTTATGCCTTGATACCCAAGGGTAAAAGGAACAAACTTGGTGCTAGAAGTCAAAAATGTATCTTCTTGGGGTACTCCAATACCTCCAAAGGATATCGTCTCTATGATGAAGCAAATAAGAAGTTTGTAATAGCAAGAGATGTCATATTCGTTGAATCTTCCAAGTGTGACAAGGTTGTTGAGCGGCAACTTGATCGCCTGGATAGATTCACACATGCAAAGTCTTTCCAAGAATTTTATAATTAGATTCCACATCTTGAAGGGGGGATTTCGATATTGAATCAAACTGTGGAATCATGTCCTGAAACACTTTCTCCCCCACATGAATAAACAACCAAGGATGATACATTGAATGATGTGATTGACAGGATTGGGATATTGAATCTTGAATCAATCCCAACTCAGTCAAATGAGCAGCCTGGGCCATATCAGAAAGGTCCTCCCAAATGGTTGACAAAGACACTGGAGAATGTTCATCCTGATGAGGTTGGAAAAACAGGAACAAGAAGTTCCACTAAACAAATCGAAGGTGATGTAGATAATTCTGATTCTCCTATTGATATGGATATTCCTTATAACTGTGAATTGAGTTTGTCTACAGATCATGAACCAAATTCCTTCAAATAATCTGCTTCTCATGATGAATGGAAAGAAGCGATGCAAAAGGAGTATGATGCCTTGATAAAGAATGGCACTTGGAAGCTGGTTGATCCGCCTTTGGGAACAAAACCAATTGGCTGTAAGTGGGTCTATAAGAACAAGTATAAAGCAGATGGCTCACTTGACAAGCACAAGGCCAGGATTGTGGCAAAAGGTTTTGCACAAAAAGAAGGAATCAATTATGAAGAAAAATTTTCTCCCACAAAAAAATGGACCACCATCCGGACTCTGTTTGCCCTAGCAACTCAGAATGGATGGAAAGTCCATCAGATGGATGTAAAAACTGCCTTTTTGAATGGAGATCTAAAAGAGAAAGTTTATATGTCCCAGCCAGAAGGATTTGTTGTAAAGGGTCAAGAACACAAAGTTTGCAAGCTTATAAAATCCTTGTATGGCCTCAAGCAAGCACCACGAGCCTGGTATGAGAAATTAACCGAGCATCTTCTGAAACTTGACTTCAAACATTTTGATCTTGATGATGCAACTTTGTTTGTTAAGAAAGTTGAAAAAACAGTTGTATATCTTGTGGTATATGTAGATGATCTTTTGATAACAGGGAACAATGAGAGCTATATTGCATCCATGAAGAAAGAGTTGAAGAAAGGTTTTGAAATGACCGATTTGGGTCATGTTCATTACTATCTGGGTATTGAAGTAATTCAACATCCTAAATTTATATTTCTTTCTCAAAAGAAGTACATTGGAGATCTCTTGAACAAGTTTGGCATGGATGAATGCAATCCCTTGACCACTCCAATGGAACAAAACTTGAAGCTCACATCCATTGAAGGGAAGGAATTCGAGGATGCAACTAAGTATAGACAACTTATAGGAAGTCTTATCTACCTGACCACCACCAGACCTGACATTTCATTTGCTGTTGGAATCCTCTCAAGGTTTATGCAAAAACCTTGTGAAGGGCATTGGTCTGCTGCAAAAAGAGTGTTAAGGTACTTGAAGGGGACTCAAGACTTTGGACTCAAATATACACAGGTAGGCGACTTCAGCTTGATAGGATACTCTGATTCAGACTTTGATGGGGACAAAGAAACAGGGGTGTCTACTACAGGTTACACCATGAGTCTTGGATCAGGAGCTGTCTCATGGAGATCACACAAACAGTCAGTTCTAGCAGATTCCACGACCGAGGCAGAATATGTGGCAGCAACTGAAGCAACAAAAGAATTTGTGTGGCTTAGGAAAATCCTAGAAGATTTGCAGATAAAACAAATGTATTCCACACCACTCATGATCGACAACACTTCTGCAATAAAGTTGGCTAAGAACCCAAAGTTCCATGATCGAACAAAGCACATCAATACAAAATACCATCTAATTCGACATCATGTTCAGGCCAAAACCATCCATCTACATCATTGTTCCACAAATGAGCAAACTGCTGATATCTTCACCAAAGCACTTGGAAGAGAAAAGTTTTAAAAGTTCATATCAATGCTTGGGCTCACCAACATCCCTTCGGATTAAAGGGGGGAATGTTGACACCTAATCCTAAAGGGTTGGGTGAGAATATTCAATATTGTATATTAAATAATATTAGGAAATAAGGAAGGCCAAGAGTCATTGGGAGATGAATCCCAATAGCCTCACCTCCATGTATAAATACATGTACATTCTTCATCTAATATACATTCTGATTTCATGGAGTTACCTTCTGGTTTGACACATACTATCCTAAAGGCCAAAGAACCTCTATCTACTATAGAATAGTCCTAACCGACCTTCCTATTCTGCAAATAAAGTTGGTTACACCCTTAAGTCATGCCACTAACAAGCCTTGAAGTCTCAACAATGCATGTGCCATAGGTCAAACTGATATTAGGTAGTTTTACAGTATTTCAATGGATATTTCAAGAGCAGAAGTGTACTAGTATTCCAGAAGACAGTATTAAACTCAACATGAGAAGATAGCTGCTTCTCATGTGGTTTTGAGCCTGGGATGCAGCCACAGGGCAGAGAGTTTTTTTCATTAAGCTCCTACAATCACAGTCAAAGGTTAGTAAATTTTGAATGACAAGAAATGCTTTGCAAATACTAGCCAAATTGCTTGTGATGTCTAAAAGAGGCGCAAAGGTATTTGAAAAGCAAGATTACTTGTCTCAGAAAAGTTCCCATCATGACTTATTATCAATTTTCCATCTTCATTTACTCAAGCATGAATAGGCAGTGAAAGGAAAGATAACACTGTTTAAAAGACTAATGAAATGGCATCACTGAGAAAACCTCCTTCACTTTACAAGAAGAGGGTTGAAGACTGAGAAAACCTCGTTCATCTATAAGCAGAGGGTTGAAGGCACTGTGATAAAGGCTTCCTTCATCTATAAGCAAAGGGCCAGGGATAAATTTTGATTTTAAGATTTTCACTAACTGAAAGGAAAATTTTAGGTGCAGTGGGAAAACAACTGAGGGTTTCTGAATAAAAAATGGTATTAAAAGTAGAGGCAAAGCAGTGGTGATTTTAAAAGTTGTTTACATAAGTTTCACTGTTATCAAAATACAATGTGAAGCTAACGGGGTGATTATCAATGAAGAAATATTGTTAAGAAAATGGCCAAAGAAGTAAGACAGTCTTGGTCTCAAAATGATTTCTGCCATCAAATACAAAGAAAACCACTAACAGTGTATTCATAAAACTTTTTCACTTGGTTAAAACAGGAGTTGAGAATAACCCAGGCATTTGTCAAAAATAGGCCCCTTCATTACAAGTAGAAGGCTCACCATTATGTGAAGATGAAGAGCATTCATTTGCAGTATGGCTTAGAGTTCAAAGGGACTACTGTCAAAATGGTAAAATGAATGAGAAATTCATTATTCCTGCAGACTCCCTTCATAAAGGAAACAAAGAGATAGTTTTCCCATTTTACATCTTAAACTTTAGCTCCCATCCCCTGCTATATCTCCATAAAGTTGAAGGTTGGATTACTCTGTCAATCTAAGTCAAAAGAGAGGCTCAAAGCTGCACCTGCCAGTTCAATTAGTTTCACAGTGGGCATGACCACCTTCAAAACATCAGGAGCAGAAACTGTCAATTAAGTTTTAAAAAGATGAGTTATCTCCTTGCAAGAATGGCAAAAGATGCTTCACAACTCATTGGTATGTTTTTTGAGTAGAATTTTCCTTTGAAAATGTCATTAAAAAGGTCAGCAGTGGCAGAGTTTCCTTTTTAATAAAGCATAGTGAAAAGGTATTAGAAGAGATTTGCAGTTCCTGAACAAGGCCTTTTTACTTAAACAAAATCCATCACTATGTTACCTTTTCAAAGGTCAAACTCCACATCTTGTCAAAGGATTAGTGCAAAAAGAGTCTTTATAGGTTTTAAGTGATGAAATCACAAGGCGAGTGCTTCATGTTTTGTTTTAACCCGAAAGCCTTTTCAAAGATTTTCAAAACCCTCACCAAGCAAATGTAAAAAGGACTTTGAATTTTTTGCTTTCAAAAGAAGTTAAAAGGACCGGTGCAAGCTCATTTACAATTTTCCAAACGCAAACAACACCTCCTCCTAGCTACTCACTGGACCTAAGAGGCATTTCAAGCTAAAATTACAGAGTTTTCAGGCTTTTAGACTGCACAGCGCGCCTGGAAAAATGTGCGGCACGTTCAGAAGCAGTTTTGCATAGCGCTATAACGTCTGCGTGATGCGCCTGTAGTAGCACGCGGCGCGCTTGTAGGCACTGGTCACGACCACCCGATCATCGACCCGACTCCTCACACAGTGCGATGCCCTCCCATCTGAAAGTGCCGCGCCTCTTTTTCACCTTCAAAGAAGCCCTGAAAATTGCCAAATGATCAAGGAAAGCCCGTGAAATATTGCAAGGTACTCTTCATTTGCTCCTTGCTAGTTTTTTGAAAATTTGAAGGGGGTGACAGAGTGTTTTTCTCCAAGCAAGAAATAGTGATAAGGAGGGTTGAGTGTTCTGTTCAAAATCTGAGATTGTTATGGCTATGATTGCCCAAGATTAACATAGTAAAAGTGGAGTGTTTATATTGGTGTCAAAAGGCCTAAACTGCCCTCAAAACAGTGCTAAACCATAACACTACCTGCAAGTCTAAATAAACACAGTATTAGAGGTTTCTTGAGAATTTTTGAAGGTGTCCTAACTGGGATAGGACAAAGCTAACTTCTGTCAGCAAAGTGTAATGGTGAAAACAGTGTTAGAAGGTGAAGCAGTGTTTGTAATGAAAGCACAATGATTATAAGGTGACAAACAATAAGCCTATTTTAAAAAGCAGTGGTCTTATTCTGAATGCCTTGTCACCTTCAAAAATGTCTCCTTTTGAATAATTGAAACAATTTGAAAGACAATGTTGATCCAGTCTGAAATACTCTATCACTTCAAAAGTCCTCTCTGTGTGGAAAAACAGTGAAACTAGGGCTGCCTCCTTTGTCCCATAAAGCAGACTGTGGTGAAAGATCTTTTAACTCAATTTGAAGGTGTTTTGCTCTGTTCGTGTATGAGAAACAATGTCACAAGAAGGGTGTTTTTTTGGGAGGGGTGTTTTTTCTTTTTGTCTAAACATACAATGCCTTTATTTTTACCAAAAACACAAAGGATCCTTGTAACCTTAACCAAAACACAAGAATAATTTGACTATGTGCTTTTATTTTGATAACTTTTTGTTGTTTGGGTACCAAGAGACAAAATGTGATGATCCGTAAGGTATGTTGGTTCCAAAGAACCATTCCACACAAATATTTGAAGTAACCGCCCTCGTCAAATAGTGACTAAATAAAGAGGACAGAGTTGTATGTTTGAGAAAACATTTCAAAGCCATTTGAAGTGTACTGTGTACAGTTATGATGCAGAGTGTTGTCCTTGATGGCAACCCACTGAATGAAGATGAAGACATGCGACTGTTTGACATGTGTTGTCCTTGATGGCAATCCACCTGATGAAGTTATGCTTGACTTGATGGACTTAGTAAATGATGTAAATCTGATGTGATATGATGTTTGTTGACATTATGATATTGAGTGTTGTCCCTGAAAGGCAACCCACTTGATAAAGATGATGGCAACTTACTCGATGAAGTTGTGCTTGAGAGAATATGTTCCTGATGAAGAAAATATGATGTTTCTACAGTGTGTACAGAAGGCAATGAAGAAAGGAATTCAGCATGTACTCAAAGTAGACAGTGGCCGTATGTCTCTTGCACATTTACTGGCCTAGGGGAAGCGCATGCACGCGGAAAGGAACGTGCCAAGTCGCGTATGGGCAAAATCGCTCAAAAAGTGCAAAACCAGTGGTAACCACCATGGTATTGACCCATTGTATTGGGTAATGATTCGCCTAAATTACCTCGTCCAGGAATACCATCGGATGTAATGTGGTCTTGGCTCATGGTATTGAAAAAGGGGCTCATGGTATTGAAAAGGGTAAACCTATATAAGGAGAAGAAATTCATTGTGCAAATGATGAGTATGGGTGCAAGATGTCCGAGCTTGAATGAATACTTCTCTCTGAAGTATATCTGAATGGAAAGGGTTACACTTGAATGATAGATCTGATTGTATGATGCACCAATAATGAAGAAGGGGATCTAGATCTGAATTGCACTTGTATTTGCTAGATCTGATTATGGAAGGTTTAGATCTGTGATGAGGCGAACATCTAGGCGAACATCTGTCTGAAGTGAAAGGATAAATCTGAACTGAATATCTGATCTGAAGAAGTATGCTGCTCTATAATGATTGAAGATCTATACGCTACTTCGCCGCAGTGGAAGCGCGTATATACGCGGTCAAGCAAAGCGCGCATGCTAACAAAACATAAGCACCGAGGTACACGCCCGTTTGTGGATGGAAGGACAATAATGCCGACATCGCTGAAGCAAAAGCGCGTATGAAAACTAGGCTTATTCGAAGCAAGGGGTGGCGGAGAAATTCGATCCCTGTCACCGTGCTCGCCATCCCATCCGCATCTTCGTTGGTTATGTATGTTTGTGCCTAAAAGTATGGAAAGGGTTCAGTCTGGAAATATGATGAAACGTGGCCTACAAGTATTGTTCTATTGAAGTTGTTGGATCCAGTGTGAAAATTGATGAAACGTGGTCCAAGGTGGTGCTGAAGGTTGTAGCCTTCAGTCAGGGGGTTGTAGCTCCCTTCCAGGTGAGGTTGGTAAACGAGATCAAGGGGTCGTAGCTCTTTCCGTGGAGTAGTCGGTAAACGAGATCGTGGGGGGCTTGCAGCTCCCTTTCAGGAGAGGTCGGTAAACGAGAGCAGGGGGTCGTAGCTCCCTTCCAGGAGAGGCTGGAAAACGAGCGCAGGTGGGTGCCTGCGTACTGGTATGAGTCTGCGCCAGTTCATTGTTGTAAGATGTTTTCTTATAATAAAATATTGAAGGCTGAGACAACGGCAGTGGTGGTTTTCTCCCGACTTGGGTTTCCACCTAAAAATATTGGTGTTCATGTGTGATGCTTTGTGTGATGGTTTATTCTGTTCTTACTGCACATGTTTACTGTTTATTAAACATCTGATGAATGAATGATGGAACAATAGAAGTGAAGATTTAATGACATATCTAGATCTCTGTGTATACGCTAGTTTCATAAAGGGGATCCACGTATATACGCTAGTTTACTGAAGGAAAGTAGCATATGGGTTTTAAGGAATGAAAAAGTAAAAAGATTTGATTATGCAGTAAATACTGATTCACCCCCCCCTCTCAGTATTTTTCCCAACAATTGGTATCAGAGGAGGTCCTTCTGCAGAAGCTTGATCGCTTGAAGGAGATCCGTCGCAATGGGAAGTATACATACAAAAGCTTTGCTGAATTTTGGTGCAAAAGTATGGGCTCTCATGAAAGAATGTGAAAAAGAAAAGGGTACCTTTGTGGATTCTCTAGAAGACAATAATCTTCTTGAAGAAAACATTCAACTCAAAGTAAGCCTAGAAGAAAAGAACATAATCATTGAGACTTTTAAAAATCATCTTGAAGCAAGAGAAAAACGCATGGAGGATCTAGAATGTGAAGTAGTAAGTCTAAGGAAGGATAATGAGAAATTGAATTCTCTCAATCTCAGATTTGCTAAAAGTTCAGAAACCTTGGATGAGATTATCAAGGTACAACGGTCTCCCTTTATAAAAACAGGTCTTGGATATACTGGGGAATCTTCTCAGACATCAGCACCAAATTCTCTAGAAGCAGCCACTGCTGGTTCTCTACATTCAGCCACTCAGCAAGGGAACAAAGGATCTTTACAGGTAAAGCAAGATCACCTCAATTCAAGAAACACTAACAGGGAGATCTTTCAAAATGGCTACAATCAACAGGTAAATTCTAATAGAAGATTTCATGATCACAGAAATTTCTACTTCAATGGTCAATGTTTCACATGTCACAACTTTGGTCATAAAGCTGTTCAATGTGTTGCATATAAAACCATCATGACCAGAGAAGCAAGAAAGATAAGGATGAAGGATGAACCAAAGAAGAACACCTATAACAATTTTTCTCCTCTTCAAAATGAAGTTGAATGTACTTATTGCAATAACTTTGGTCATGAAGAATCTGAATGCAGGAGCAAGGTCCAGCCAAAAGAGCATGTTCCCTCAAGCTCTAAAGTGTGGAAAAAGAAAGAATTACCGGTTGAAAATTGTGGGATAGCGTTATTTTCAGAGGGTGAAGAGAATCAATGGTATATTGATAGCGGGTGTTCAAGACACATGACAGGTGACAAAAGCAAACTGCATACTTATAATGCTCTAGAGAAGGAAAAGAAAGTTACTTTTGGAAATGATACTCTTGCTGTTATTAAAGGAAAAGGGTCAGTATTTCTAAAAGAAAAGGTGAAGGCTAAAGATGTCATGTATGTGGATGGATTAAGGCATAACCTATTGAGTGTTAGTCAAATGTGTGATCAAGGAGCAGAAGTGGTCTTCAGTTCCAAAGAATGTGTGGTTCGTGATCTTGATACGGGTAAAATCATTATAAAAGGAAAAAGAAATCCAAGCAACCTGTATGTACTCAACGGCATAGAACAATGTTACTTAAGCAAATCTTCAGAAAATTGGCTATGGCATCGAAGACTGGGACATCTGAGTTTCTCTCAAATCAAAAAAGCAAGCAAACTTCAAGCTGTTCGTGATCTTCCCAAGATCAATCTTCCAGAAAGTACCATATGAAAATCTTGTCAATTTGGTAAACAGACCAGAGTCCGATTTAATGCCAAAGAAGGTTCATCAAGTAAGCCTCTTGAACTCATTCATACTGACATCTGTGGACCTATGAGGAAAAAGTCATTACGTGGGGAAGAATACTATATCCTATTTATTGATGACTACTCCAGAATTTGTGAGATCGCGTTTATTAAACACAAAGATGAAGCCTTCGAAAAATTTCAGAAGTTCAAAGCACTGGTAGAAAATGAATTGGATTCAAAAATCAAGTGTCTTAGATCTGATCGAGGAGGAGAATACTCATCAAATGAATTCTTTGAATTTTGTGAACAACATGGCATTAAAAGACAGTTCTCTGTAGCAGGCACTCCACAACAAAATGGTGTAGCAGAAAGAATGAATAGAACAATTGTTCAAATGGCCAGAGCTATGCTTACTGACTCTAATGTTCCTAACATGTTATGGAGTGAAGCAGCTCGTGCAGCAGTTAACATTCTCAACAAGGCTCATGTTCGGGTAAACAGTGATAAAACTCCATATGAACTCTGGTATGGCAAATCTCCCCCTGTAAAGCATTTTAAAGTTTTTGGAAGTAGATGCTTTATCAAAAATAATGATGAAAAACTTGGCAAGTTTGACCCTAGATCAGATGAAGGGATACTTCTTGGCTACTCATCTTCAAGCAAAGCATTCACATGTTACAATAAGAGGCTTCAAAAGGTTGTTGAATGTATTGACGTTGTTATTGACGAGTCTCCTGCAGCTCCTAAAGAAGAAAAACAAACAACAGAAGAAGATGATGATGACATATGGCCTTCTACATTAGATGGAAATGATATAGACAGTGAATCAAATGAAGAACCTGAAAATGATTTATCTGAAAAAGCTCCATCCAGATATGTTCAAAAGAATCATCTTGAATCTCAAATTTTGGGAGATAAGGAATCAGGTGTACGAACAAGGAGAACTCTTGCGGGATCTTCTAGTAATTTGGCTCTTCTATCCACAATTGAACCACACAATGTCAATGAAGCTAGCAAATATGAATGTTGGAATAATGCCATGGATGAAGAAATTGAGCAAATTGAAAAGAATGACACTTGGGATTTGGTACCAAGACCTCATGATAAAAATGTCATTGGAACTAAATGGATCTTCAAGAACAAGTTAAATGAGAATGGGGATATTGTAAGAAACAAAGCTAGACTGGTTTGCAAAGGGTATACTCAACAAGAAGGTATAGACTTTGAAGAAACTTTTGCTCCTGTAGCTAGACTTGAAGCCATAAGAATGTTTCTTGCTTTCTCAAGCTATCAACGAATCAAAGTTTATCAAATGGATGTTAAGTCTGCTTTTCTTAATGGTGATCTGGAAGAAGAAGTATATATAGAACAACCGGAAGGATTCATTTTGGGAAATGATGCAAATCTTGTTTGTAGACTTAAAAAGGCTCTGTATGGACTCAAACAAGCTCCAAGGGCTTAGTATTATCGTCTTGACAAATATCTTCATCAACAAGGATTTTCAAAGGGGTCTGCTGATAGCAACTTATACACAAAAGTTGAAAATGATAAACTATTGATTGTAGTTGTATATGTTGATGATATCATTTTTGGGAGTAACGAAGAATCTATGAGTCAAAAATTTGCTTATGTCATGCAGCAAGAATTTGAAATGTCTTTACTTGGGGAACTAACATTCTTTCTTGGCTTGCAAGTGCATCAATCTGCAGATGGTATATTTCTATCACAAGAAAAATATCTTAAGCAAATTCTGAAGAAGTATGGCATGGAAGAATGCAAACATGTAAGTACACCCATGATAACCGGATGCAGTCTCAGTTCTAATGATGATTCTCCCACTGTGAATCAACCAGAATACAGATCGATGATTGGAAGTCTACTTTATCTCACTGGGACCAGACCAGAAATTATGCATGCTGTTGGGATTGTGGGACGATTCCAAGCTAATCCAAAAGAGTCTCACCTTCAGGCTGTCAAAAGGATATTCAAATATCTACAAGGAACTCAAGACTTTGGTCTATGGTATCCCAAGGATGCTGATCTTACTCTTCATGCTTACACTGATGCAGATTGGGCTGGAAGTGTTGATGATCGGAAAAGCACTAGTGGTGGTGCATTTTACATGGGGCCCCGGTTAGTATCTTGGTTCAGCAAGAAGAAAAATTCTATTGCCTTATCAACAGCGGAAGCAGAGTATGTAGCTGCCGCATCTTGTTGCACTCAACTCCTATGGATGATGCAAACCTTGCAAGATTTTCAAATCAAATGTGCAACTCCTATCTCCATTATGTGTGATAATACAAGTGCAATCAGTATCTCAAAGAATCCTGTTATGCATTCGAAAACCAAGCACATTCCCATCAAATATCATTTCCTTCGTGAACAAGTGCTTGAGCAAAAAGTGAAGTTGGAGTATGTTACCTCCAAAGAACAAGCTGCTGATATCTTTACCAAACCTCTGCCCAGGGAAGCATTCGAGTATCTAAGACAGAAGCTGGGAGTGTTCTCTGCCAGTCAAAAGAAAAATCTGCATAAATTTTAGAAGATGGCTTGGGATACGCGGGTTTCCTGAAACACAGTCGCGTATACACGCGAGTTCCTGCACAGAAAACCGCGTATGTATGATTGCTGACAATTTTGCTTGGGGTCAGCTCTTTTTCAGCACAGTTGCAGTGCTGTTTGGTATCTCTGATACTGTTTGGTATCTCTGGTGGTGTTCCAGTTCTCATAATTCTGTTTCTAATGTTTTGATGAAGATGCCTTGATGATTTGTTGGTGGAAGTTTTCAGGATGCACAAACTAGGGGGGAGCCTTAGTCTTTTGGAAAGATTGCTTGGTTGCACAGATTCAGGGGGAGCATTGGCCTTGCTGAGTATAATGCATTGTTGGCATTATGTTGATTCTGAAATATGTTCTCTTTCTTGAGGACTTTCTGGTGTTGGTCTTAAAGTTATTTTTGTAGGTTGGTGTAAAGGTATTGTTGAGACTCATGATGTAAATTGCTATATTCAGTCATGTAAGGACTTGTCAAATTTGTAAACCCACTTGGTTGGGTAGCTGAGTCAATTTTTGTAAACCCACTTGGTTGGGTAGCTGAGTTGAAATGTGTAAACCCACTTGGTTGGGTACTTGAGTCTTATATGTAAATCCACTTGGTTGGATATTTGATGTAATTTTGAGTCTTTTGGTGATAGGAAGTTCATAGAGTCATGTACTTCATTGAAAAATGTGTTTGAAGATTCAGCATGAACTCAGGGGGAGCTTGGTCACTTCAGTATATATCAGATCTGTAGAATGCTTCTTCCACATGAGGAGAACAGGGGGAGAGTATGTTGGTTTTGATCCGCCCTTTGCCCTTGATGTCAAAGGGGGAGAGTGACATGGTGTTTGAATGCAGATAATGGTGTCAAAGAATTGGTAGAGTGACATGGTGTCAATGTACTCATCTGTTGTGGTAACCAAACACCATCGTGGTTGCCATCAAGTCCAAAGGGGGAGATTGTTGGAAATATGATGCAGAGTGTTGTCCTTGATGGCAACCCACTAGATGAAGATGAAGACATGCGACTGTTTGACATGTGTTGTCCTTGATAGCAATCCACCTGATGAAGTTATTCTTGACTTGATGGACTTGGTAAATGATGTTTGTTAGCAATATGATGATGAATGCTGTCCTTGAAAGGCAACCCACTTGATGAAGATGAGGGCAACTTACTTGATGAAGTTGTGCTTGATAGAATATGGGTTGATGAACTAAATCTGATGTATCTACAGTATTTACAGAAGGCAATGAAGAAAGGATTTTAGAATGTACTCAAAGTATGATGAAAAACAGTATGTCTCTTGGTATACGCTGATTGGCCTAGGGGAAGTCGCGTATGCACGCGGAAAGGAACGTTCCAAGTCGCGTATGGGCAAAAGCGCTCAAAAAGTGCAAAACCAGGGGTAACCACCATGGTATTGACCCATTGTATTGGGTAATGATCCGCCTAATTGACCCCGTCCAAGTAGTTTTGGGCTCATGGTATTGTTTTGGCCCATGGTATTGAAAAAGGGGCTCATGGTATTGAAAAAGGAAAACCTATATAAGGAGAAGAAATTCATTGTTCAAATCATGAGTGTGGTGCAAGATATCTGAGCTTGAATGAATACTTCTCTCTGAAGTATATCTGAATGGAAAGGGTTACACTTGAATGATAAATCTGAATGTATGATGCACCAATGATGAAGAAGGGGATCTAGATCTGAATTGCACTTGTATTTGCTAGATCTGATTATGGAAGGCTTAGATCTGTGATGAGGCGAACATCTAGGCGAACATCTGACTGAAGTGAAAAGGGTAAATCTGATTTGAACATCTGATCTGATGAAGTATGCAGCTCTGTAATTATTGAAGGTCTATACGCTACTTTTCCGCGGTGGAAGCGCGTATACACGCGGCTTCTCTGAAGTAAAAGCGCGTATGCGCAATAAAATATACACTGAGGTATACGCTGGTTTGTGTGGACGGAAGCGCGTATATACGCGACATCAGTGAAGTAAAAGCGCGTATATCCAGGGGCCGCCGCGTGGGTATGAAATATCTCGACCGTTCGATTGTGTTTCTCGCTATCCGATCTCGGATTCCGTTGGTTATGTGCGCTTGTGATTAAAAAGTATGGAAAGGGTTCGGTCCGGAAATATGATGAATTGTAGCCAGCAAGTTGTGGCTCATTATGGTTGATCCAAGCAGAAAATCAGCGGAAACGTGGTTCGGAGGTGGTGCCGAAGGTTGTAGCCTTCTGGGCCGTGGGTCAGAAGCTCCCTTCCAGAGAGGTCGGTAAATGAGATCAAGCCAAGTTCTCTTCCAGGTGAGGCTGGTAAACGAGATCGTGGGGTTGTAGCTCCCTTCCAGGTGAGGCTGGTAAACGAGTCAGGGGGTCGTAGCTCCCTTCCAGGAGAGGCTGGTAAACGAGCGCAGGTGGGTGCCTGCGTGCTGGTCAAGTCTGCGCCAGCACATATGTTGTAAGATGTTTTCTCTATAATGAAATATTGAAGGCTGAGCAACTGCAGCGGTGGTTTTCTCCCGACTTGGGTTTCCACCTAAAAATCCTGGTGTTCATGTGTGATGCTTTGTGTGATGGTTTATTCTGCTCTTACTGCACATGTTTACTGTTTATTGAACATCTGATGAATGAATGATGGATTAATAGAAGTGAAGATTTAATGACATATCTAGATCTCTGTGTATACGCTAGTTTAATAAAGGGGATCCGCGTATATACGCTAGTTTACCGAAGGAAAGTAGCGTATGGGTTTTAAGGAATGAAAATGTAAAAGATTTGATTATGCAGTAAATACTGATTCACCCCCCCCCCCTCTCAGTATTTTTCCCAACATGGTGTTGCAGAGAGCATTCAAAACAAGATGCCTCCCAGGCAAGACAGTAGGAGTGGATTGCATAAGAGATTTGAGCCTGTTTCCACTGAAGAAGTGAATGCCCACCCATTAGTCTTGTTCAATTTCCATGAGGTTGGGTGTTTATATTTTTGTCAAAGAGTGCAAGAGGTGAAGAGTTTTTCTCCTTTGACACATCTTTGCGCTTTGAGGTTTCAAGAGAAGCATTTCCAGCTGGCAGGCCTAGATTTCAAATTCTCTCCAAGGTCCATCTCCAAGGCCACTAAAATCCCTTATGTCAGGGAGAAGTGGTTTAAACAAAGCCACCTAGAATCATAAGAATACAAGCCCTTTCTAAAGCCTGAGCACAAAGATTCATGTCCTTCCATTTTCCCTTTCTCTTATCTTTTGACTAGTTACGCCCCCCTCATGAAGATCATCATGAAATACTTCACTTGTGAGGGAATATTCTCCCGAGTCTATGCCTATCACATTCGATTTCTCATGCATTTCACAAGGGAAAAATTGCTAAATATTCCTTTCTTCTTACATAGAAACATTGAGAAAATGGCCTCCACTATTCAGAAAAAGCCTCCCTCACAGCAGACAACCTACCTCTTCCATCACTCCCTCATCAAAGTCATCATTCTTCATCAACTTGAGAAGAGGGGGGTCTCTTGGGATACTTTCATCACCCATTTGGATTTCTCCACTGTCCCTCCAGTTCATACATCTCCTACACCTCCTACTCACCATCCTTCACCTTCTTCTAGCAAACCTGTTCCCAAGAGGCTCAATTTTACCATAGAAAAAACAAAAGAGCCTAAAGAGGGAGAATAGAATGACCATGATGAGGAAGAAGAGCATGAAAAAGAAGAGGGAAATGATGATGAGAAGCAGCAGGATGAAACAGGGAAGCAAGGGGATGATGTGGAAGATG
This sequence comes from Pinus albicaulis, assembly GCA_034641835.2. NCBI lineage: Eukaryota > Viridiplantae > Streptophyta > Pinopsida > Pinales > Pinaceae > Pinus > Pinus albicaulis. The sequence goes on from CM076574.1 coordinate 1,251,989,032, forward strand.
ATGAAGGGCAGCAGCATGAAGAAAAGCAACACAGTGAGGGTGAGCAGACTTATAAGGATGCTGAATAAGGGCAGCCACAACATGATACAAAAAAGCCACAACATGATGATGAGCAGCATCACAGTGATGTAGAACAACAGACTCCTAGGCATGATGAAAAGGAACACAGTGAAGGTGAGCAGTCTCATGATGATACACAACAACCAAATCATGATGAACAACAACCTTATGATAAGGAACAAAAACCTAATGAAGAAGAGGGGTAGCATGATAAATAGATGCAAAAGAGTGAGGAGGATAGCCCTCAAAAGGAAATGAAAAAAGATAGCCTAGGCATCCATGAAGAAATCCAAGACAGTGGCAAAGATGAAGAGGAAAGTGACAAGGGTAAAGAGCCCATGGAGCATGTGCTAGCTGCCTCTCCTAGGCAAGAGGCCATGCTCTCTTCTCCGAAAGTGGCAAAGCCCCAAACATCAAGGAAAAGGATGCCTAGATTTGTAACTCCAAATGTGACTAGGGCCCTTCGGAGCAAGGGAAAATTGCCCAAGAAGCCCATGGTCGAATTGCCCAAGAGGAAGAAGACTAAAAGAGCCACTCAAGGCAAAGGGAAGGATAAGGAAGAAATCAGTCATGAACAAGAAAGGGAATTCAACATCATCCAAATCCAAAGTGATGATAGTGATAATGAAGCACGTATCCTTGAAATCTCTTGATCCATAGAGAAAGCCAAATTGATGCTTTGAGGACTGATCTTGATAGGGCTAGGAACTTCAATCATTTTTTGCAAGTTCAAAACAAACACATGAGTGTACATATGGCTGTATATGAGACACAGACAATCAAATACAAAAAAGAGGCCTCCAAAGCATAAGCGAGATTGGAAGAACTCATGGGTGAGTTTGATGAGAGTGAAGGCGAAGATCAACTCAGGCGAAAAAGGCCAAGAACCATGGGGCTCAAAAAAGCCCTTGAGAAACAAAAATAAGAAGAAGATGCCCTTCTCCAATCCACCCCTCTCACTGCATTGTTCGAATAAGAGATAGAGAACAATCGGGAAGCATGGCTTTAGAGAGTTAATGATCACTTGGAGAAGAAGTTGAAGAAGGAAAATAAGGACTTGGACCTTCAGCGGAGGATGACTGAGCATTATAAAAAGCTCAATCAGTTTGCCCGGCGGAAGTTGAAGGCTGCTCAGGAAAAACTCAAGGAGGTTAAAGGGAAGTGCCCGACACCAAAATTGAGGAAAGACACCTCAAGGCTCCAAATTTTTCCTCAGCTTCACAACATATTTCTGAAAACCCTTGAGGGTCATGCTAGCCAAGTTTGGGCGAAATTCGACAAATTTTGGTTTTTTGTCTTTTTTGGGTTTTTGGCCAAAACTCATGGGCATCGCCATTTCAGTTTGGGGCATCCTCAAAGGATGAAAATGGTATCATTGGATGCCATAATTTCAGGGGCACATACTCAGTGATTTTCTGAATAATCGAAGATCATTTTCTCCTCCAAAATGGCGAAAAACACTCGCTTTTTCTACACTCTGTCCCGTTTATCAGCATGGCCTATTTTTTGGTTTTTCACACACAGGCATGTTTTTGGAGGACTTCTAGTGGTCAATTGAGATAAAAATAAACATTTTCAAAAATTATACACTCAGAGCTTTCCAACGAGCCATCATGAGCTTCGTTTCGACATCGGGAAGTCCTCCAAAAGTTGCCGGAAAGTCAGTGGACCTTTTGCTGATGTATTTTTTGAGTATTTTTGTAAAAATTGAACCTTTCAAAACTGAATTTTCTTCATGTGCGTTTAGCTATTTTTGTACATGATAAGTTATGAAAAGTCAATATATTTCCCTCTTATACCATTTTATGAGATATTTTATGAGATATTTTGTGCCTTGGGCTTTGCAAAGCCTCAAGGACAAAATCAGATATTTTGGATAGGTCAATGAGATTGCAAGTTGAACTAAGAGGTTTTCCTCACTTTGGCCTATATATTCCAAAGGCTTTCATTGTAAAAGAGGCTGAACTTGATGAATATAAGCAATATATGGTCATATAAGCGTTGGAAGAAATACTTGTCTCATGCTTTTGGATAGTTTCTTGGATGTTCTTGGATGATGAAAGAGGATTGTTGTTGGATTCCATGACTTGGTAGAATGGTATAGTGTCTCTATCTCTATTTTGTTTCTTAGTTTTCATTCATAAATCCATGTTCTTGCTTGCTATAGGATAGTAGAGAACAAATTTGAGACATGCCCTTGGAGGCACCTCAAATTTCCTGTTTCTTCTTAACTTCCATGTTTTCTTCATTCTTAGTCACATTAAAGAATTCTTGATTGATCTTTAATAACTTAAGAATATTGTTTGCTTGTTTCATTCATGGTTTTATGCATGCTAATTATGATTTACGATATGCCCTGCTTACTCATGGCTAGCCATAGCTCCATCTATGAAACTTCTTTTTGACCGATTAGATTGTCATTTGTTGAACCAAGGAGGTCTTGTTCTGATCTTTCCCTTTTCCTAAGACTATGCAATCTTGTTTTCAAAGTGCCCAATAGCTTGAAGTACTGTGTTTAAGCATTCCGACATAGTGATTTGATTTGTTTGTTTGTCTTAAATGTATTTCCCCAAAGTCTGATAGCCATTTCCTAAAGTTAGAGAGTTATATATCTCTATGCATGGCTTGAATGTTTATTTCTATGCATTGATTAGCTTAAAGTTATATTTATCATGATTAATGGTTTGCCCTACCATGTTTATGTCAACTATTAAACTATTTTTGCTTGAAATCCTTTGTTATTCAAAAAATTGATGTCCATCTTACTCCATTTTGTCCAAAGATCCATTTTACCTTGAATCAAATCAGCCTTTCAACAACCTTGTATCACCATCTGAAAGCTTTCTTGACCTTTTCGACCCCATAGCCCAGTTGATCTGACATCTTTTTACCTATCTTATATCTTTGATCAGTTTCATCCCTCACAACCTAAAAACCAAAACCAAAAAATCTACTTCATAACTAGCCTAAAATCAGAACACAATAAGCAAACACACAGACATCCCTTACACAAATAGAGAGAGCCCTCTCTGAGTTCAGGAAGGCTAGGTCCTTGGGCTCCAAAGACTGGTTTGATGTTACACTGTCATTTGGCTTGCCAATCAGCCCAATCACGGGATCCTAACACTTCATACATCCACTGTCCATACCACTACATTCCAACCCACTTTCCCTCTCATCAATCCACCACTTGTAAAACCCCCACTGTTTCCACAACCTCCTATCATGGCAACATGGTATGCTCCCCTAGTCCTTCCTTTACCCTTAGTCAATCTTCCACAAGACTATCAGTCCAAGATACCATTGTATGATGCCAGTAATGCTACTACTGCTTCACAACATGTGGATAAGATGAATGACTACTTTGACAGAAACGAGATTGATGATAAAACTATCAAACTTAGATTATTTGCTCAGAGTTTAGGGGGAGAAGTAAGAAAATGGTTCAAAGGCTTAACCCCTCACAGTATTAATGATCTCCAAGCCTTCCATCATTTATTCTTAAACAAATAGGAAGTGAGGAAAAACCCTCTCCAAATACTTTATGATTATAAGAATCTCCAAAGAAACACTGGGGAAAGTGTTCAAGCCTATTGCACTAGGTTTAACAGCGTTTACAATGCCCTTCCCCCAGACTTAAAACCTCGACAAGGCTCAGATTTAAACAAGTTTCCTGAAGGATTTGATCCTGAGATGGCCTATCAGTTAAGAGAGAGGGATCCTTTGACTCTTGAAGATATGAAAAAAGGAGCTCTTGCTGTGGAAGTTAATTTAATGGAGAAAAGAGCAAGAATGAGGAATGAAAAGAAAGTATCCTTTGGAGAGGAATCTGCACCTTCCACATCTAGCTCTAAGATGGAGATAATGATGGAGGAGATGATGAAAAAGATGAGCATACTTGAGAGAGCACAAGCTAGTCAAAACCAAACAGCTCCTCAAAATAGAAATCAAAACCAAAATCAAAATTTTAGGAGAAACCAACCTTAGAATAGACCAAGGGAGGATGATCAACAGATCACTCCACCTTTTCATCAAAATAAGTGAGGTTGAAGAGACAAGTGAACAAGCAGAGGAAGATGACATAAACATGTTGGGAGTAGATAATGATGATTTTGAAGTTCATTACAATAGGAAACAAGGTCTATACACACCCTATGATGACAAAAGAGCTGAAGATGAATATTACTATCAAGAAATGGAAAATGTCATCATAGAAACCACAAAGGAATATGACCTTAGGAGTAAAATCAACCAAGAAACTCCCAAAACTAAAACCTTTGAAAAATCTGCACAAAACAGCACTGTAAATAAACCCAAAGCTACAAAACAGAAAGATAAAACAGTGGATGTAAATTCTGATAAAAACAAAGAGAAAAGCACTCAAAACAATGAAAAACAGAGTGCAGATATTAGCAGCGCTAGTACCTCAGCTAGTGCTCCTGTTAAAACAATTCTAACCAACGTAAATAGAGAAAATCAGCAAGCTGATCTTGCTGATAAAATGGTGGTTAACAAAGCCGAAACAAACCTTGTAAGAAGTCAGCTACCTTTCATTTTGGAGCAGGAAAGTGCCAGGATAAAGATCTCTGTTCCCCTTACTGAATTAGCCACCCAAAATGTGTATAGATCCAAAATTTTGAAGGATTTTAACATAGAAGAGAATAATGACACTGTCAATCTTAATGATGACCAACCAAAGCTCATATTTGGTCCTAGGATTGAGGGTAGATATCAAGAAGGACCGGTTCCTCCTTTTTATGTTAGTTTAAAGATTCATGACAAAATTTTACATAACGCTATGCATGATTTAGGGGCCTCTCATAATTTAATGCCAAAAGTTGTAATGGAGAGCCTAGGCCTTGAAATCACCAGACCTTACAAAGATCTTTACTCCTTTGACTCAAGCAGAGTGAAATGTTTAGGCTTAATCAAAGACCTCTGTGTAAACTTAGCACAAATTCTAGCCAAATGTTTAGTAATGGATATTGTTGTGGCTGATGTACCCCCAAAATATGGAATGCAGTTATCAAGATCTTAGGGAACTAAGTTACAAGGAAAAATGCAGATGCACATGACATATGCGACCATCCTTGTTTTTAATCAAACAAGAAGACTTTACAGGGAGTCCCATATGCAGTACATGGTTACTAGCCAAGAGAGACTGCAAAACTCTCCCCTTTATTCTGTAAATACAGGCCTTGAATCATTTATCCTTTTCAATGATGAAACATTCAGTGAACAAGTGACCTTAACTGAATTAATGGAAAATAGAGAAAAAGAGGAAGACAACACAGAAGTATCAAAACAGTTTGCTAAACTAGAAAACTACAGTAAACAACACATAGGTCTAAAGCTACAAATCATTCGTCCATTGCTTTTAAACCTTGAGAGTCAAGAAAGCAGTCCTCAACGCAATGAAAAACCTGAGGAATTAAAAAAAATTCAACAAAGTGATGATCTTCAAGAACAATCCGAAAGCACACTAGTTGAAGAGGATAGTAACCAAACTGGTGAACCTGAAACTAGTCCTCTTTGGAGTATGAAGTTCGATGGGTATTGCACTAAGAACAATGTTGGTGCAGGCATCTGGATACATAACACGGAAAATAATCACACTGAAGGCCATTCCTACAGATTAAATTTTCAGTGTTCGAATAACATAGCGGAATACGAATCCCTTCTTTTAGGCTTACACTTATCGAAGAAATTAGGAGCCAAAAGAATCAAAGTGCATGGGGATTTAGAGTTAATTACCAGGCAAGTAAATGGGGAATATAGCGCCAAACACCTCAGACTTAGAGCCTATAGGAACGATGTCATTGATTTATTGAAAACTTTTGAGGAATTCCAACTTATTTTTGTCCCAAGAGAAAAGAATATCTTCGCCCACAGTTTAGCTTTCGATGCTAGAACATGTTTAACTCCATTTGAAACCAAACAATGCACAACTCAAATTAAATTTAGACCAGCTATCCCTGATAACGAGAAATATTGGCAGGTGTTTGATAGAGACAAACAAATAGAAGACTTCCTGCAGTCCAGAAATGAATTTGAACTACCAAGTTCAGATTCAGACTATGAAACAAACTGCCCTAGTGAAGAAAATCTACTTGATGAAGAAGAAAACTCTCCACAGGTTGCTATTTTAAATCTATGAGCTAATGAACTTGAACATGACATAGAGATTAGTGCAGATTTACCAAAAGAAGACTTAGAAACATTGCAATCTAACACAGAAATTTTTCCAAAAGGTCTGGTCCCTTTAGAAGAGCTGTTTGATTTCAATGATGTGGCCAAGAAGCAAAAACTGGAGCCTGTAGAGACTGAGGTTGAAGAGTGTAATATAGGCAGTGAACTAGAACCAAAGATGATCAAACTGTCTAAGACTTTACCAGCTCATATCAAACTAAAATACATAGAGCTGTTTAAAGAATTTTATGATGTTTTTGCATGGATTTATGAGGATTTGAAATCCTATGACACTGAGATAATTCAGCACAAGATACCTCTCAAGGAAAACCAAAAGCCATTTAAACAAAAACTACGCAGAATAAGCCATGTTTAGTTACCTTTGGTTGAGAAGGAAATTAATAAAATGTATGAAGCTGGTATTATTGTCCCTATTAGATATTCAGAATGGGTGTCTAATTTAGTGTCAGTTAGGAAGAAAACAAGAGAGATTAGGCTTTGTATTGACTTTAGAGACCTAAACAAAGCTTCATTGAAAGAAAACTACCTTTTACGCAAGATGGATCATATTTTACAAAGGGTAGTTGGTTCTAAAAGAATTTCTTTGCTAGATGGCTACTCAGGATACAATCAGATTTTAGTACATCCTAATGATCAACTAAAGACAAATTTTACTACACCTTGGGGCACTTTCATATATGTGAAAATGCCCTTTGGTTTAATGAATGCTGGTGCTACTTTTCAGAGAGCCATGGACATTGCATTCTCGGAAGAATTAGGCTACTTCATCATTATTTACCTTGATGATGTCACTGTTTTTTCCAAGACAGATGAAGAGCACTTAGAACACTTGAGAAAAGTATTCGAGAAATGCAGAAAGTTTGGGATATCTTTAAATCCAAAGAAAACACTATTTGGTCTCCAAGAAGGTAAACTTCTTGGGCACATCATATCAGAAGAAGGGATAAAGATAGACCCTAAAAGGATTGAGGAAATATTGCAAATCACTCATCCTAGAAACATCAAGGAAATTCAATATTTCATTGGAAAGATTAATTTCTTGGGAAGGTTCATACCCAACTTGGTTGAACTCCTGAGAAACATTACAAACATGTTGAAAAAGGAACAAGGAGTTAAATGGACCTTGGAAGCAAAAAAATCCTTTGAATTGGTCAAACAAGCATTAACCAAAACACCAGTTCTAATAAGTCCTGATTTTTCAAAAGATTTTTACATTTTTTCATTTGCATCAGAACATAAAATAGCTGTTGTCCTATTGCAAAAAAATCCACAAGGAAAAGAGCAGCCCATTGCATTCTTTAGTAAGGCATTGAGAGATGCACCTCTGAAGTATAACATTATGGAGAAACAAGCCTTTGCCTTAGTCAAAGCCTTAATAGACTTTAGAGTTTACATTTTTCACTCCCACATCATTGCCTTTGTCCCAAATTCAGTTGTGAAAGACATTATAACACAAGACCCAGATGGTAAGAGAGGTAAGTGGATAGCTGTGATACTTGAATATGATTTAGAGATCAAGCCCACTAAACTAATTAAAGGCCAAGGACTAGCTAGATTAATGGCTGAATCAAAATTTGAAGTCCTTGATATAAATATGATCAATGCTTTAGATGAACAAGAGGAACTGTCAACTCCCATTGTTGAAAACCATTTTATGAATTCCTCTTGGTATGCTGATATTCTATATTTTTTTCTTAATTTGAATACACCTCCTGGTTTATCAAAAACAAAGGCAAGGTTTTTAAAGTTAAAAGCTGTAAACTACTGCATTATAGATAAATGTCTTTATTGGAAAAATGCAAGTGGGTTATTTATTAAATGTTTGCCTGAGAATGATGCAGAGAAGGTTAAGCACGAGTTCCTTGAAGGAGAATGTGGAGGCCACCTCTACTGGAAGACAACAGCCAACAAAATCCTTAGAGCTAGTTACTATTGGCCCACCCTCTTTCTAGATGTACATAAAATGATAATTGCTTGTCATGAATGCCAACTTTTTGAAGGCAAAAGAAAATTGCTTCCCTTACCTTTGCATCCAATCACTGTTGAAGCTCCTTTTCAACAGTGGGGTTTAGAATTCATAGGAGAAATCCATCCACCATCATCTTCCCAACATAGATGGATTCTCACTGCAACAGACTACTTCACCAAATGGATAGAAGCCATCCCTTCTAGGTAAGCCACTGACTTTGTCATCATTAAATTTATTGAAACTCATATCCTCTCTAGATTTGGATGTCCTAGGAATATCATCACTAATAATGCAGCTACATTTGCATCCTAGAAGATGGTTGAATTCTGTCACAAATATTAGATTACATTGGGTCATTCTATTACTTATTGCCCTCAAGGTAATGGGCTGGTAGAATCCTCAAACAAGAGTTTGGTGAACATAATTAATAAGTTGCTGGAGGACAAAAAGAAATCTTGGCACACAAAGCTAGTACATGCACTCTGGGCTGACAGATTGACACTTAAGAAATATATTGTAATGTCACCCTACCAGCTTGTGTATGGAATAGATGCAAATTTTCCAACCAGCCTAGGTGTACCAGTTATGAAGTTGATTCAAGAAATGAAGTCTGAAGACAATGACATGATCAGAAGGATTAATCAGACTATACATCTTCAACAAACTAGAGAGGAGGTCTACAACAGAGAATTACAAAAGCAAGAGAGCATCAAAAAGCTTTTTGATAGAAGGACAAAAGCTAGCAATTTTAATATTGGTGACAAGGTGTTAAAGTGGGACTCAAGGAGAGAAGACAAGGGCAAACATGGGAAATTTGATAACCTATGGCTTGACCCTTATCTCATTCATTCTACTGCTAGTAACAATGCTTATTTCTTGCAGGAACTGAATGGAGCTGAACTATTTGGGGGTCCTGTCAATGGCAGGATGCTCAAACATTATTTCTCTTGATCCTATCATGTTTGGAAGCCTTTTTATATTTTTCTCATTATAAATATTTCATCCATCATTGCATTCAAAGTTAGAAAAATAAAAAATACAAAAACAATAGAAAGAGAAAAGAGGGCAGATTGTAAAAACAAGAAAGGTACAACCCCATACCAAAAAAGAGAAACAAAATCTGAAAGTGTGCAAGTTCAAATGCCACTCCTAAAAAACACACTCCTAGTTAATCATACAGCCTAATCATGACTATTTAGTTTTAAATTTACTGCTGATAGGTTAGTGAATCGGATTTGCCAAATAGTTTAATCTTGGCTTATCAGTTAGGTAGATTAGGATAGAAAATAAAGGTTCAAACAAGCTCAAAATCTGAACCTAAGTTTCCAAAAGAAGAATGGCTCTAATCTGTTTAAATCATGAGTCAAAGATAGAGGTAAACTGGTTCTAATAAACCCAAAATTTGAACCAGATAACAAATAAAAAACAGCTCAAACAAACTAAAAAACAGAGCTGAAGAAAAGAGAAGGATGTGCTTAAAACTTTCAGATCTTAAGCCTTCACCATTTTGATTTAATTTTCTGCAAATAATAATCTATGTGCAGCTTCTTTTTATGAAATAGATTAGCAACATATTAGACTGCTCAATCCTGACTTGTATGCTTTTAAATTTCTGGTTTTAGAATTTAGAGAATAAAAATCTGTTAGACAGTCTAATTGTAACAGATAGTGGTTAGATAGAGAAGCTTATGAACTCAACTGTTTAATCTGAGTTCATGGAGAAATAAGAAGTAGACTTAGATTAGTTTTATGTTTTCAAAAAGAATAAAATTTTTGTAAAAGAGTTTGTCAATCCAAATGCACTCTTAAAGAAGAAAAAATGTTAGATTAGTAGGATTGGGTAGGTAGAAAGCTTATTTGATGGAGTTCCATTGTTTTTCATGGTTGCTGAAATTATCAGGACTGAAGAAGATCATCCAAGTGAAGAAATTTGCAGCCCAATGGATGAGGCATTGATCAGCCCCCCAAAGAATACAAGTTTGAAATTCTTGACACCTTCAGGAAGGTGCCATCCCCATGTGGAGCCACTGTTAGCCACCTATAAAATTTGTCATATCAAATGGTGGCTAAATCATGTTTTAAAGCCTTCAAGAAACAATTTTATTGCCAAATTGTTAGTTCTTGAAGTCTTGAGAAGATGACTTATCCTTAAGTTAATCTTCATTGCTACTTCCCTCTCAATTCTGAAAATCTGTTGTTTTCCTGAAGAAAAGACTGTTGCAAAAACTCCATTTTTTCCCTCATTTTACCCCTTCTTTTACTCATACTTAACCTCCATTTCATCCCCTTTTCCTCATAAAAATTCCTCCATTTTCATCATTTTTAACCTTCAAAATCACTTCAAGAACCTTTTAAAATCATTTGGTCTCCTTCCATTGGTTTTAAAAAGCCTTCTTTCCTCTACCGAAACCCTCATTTTCCCTTAAAAACTTCGTTTTAAAAGCCAAAAGACAGTCTTTTTATTATATAAAGTTTTAGCCCCTGAGGGCTTAACTTTCATAAACCTCTGCTTCATAGGACCTTAAGTCCCACAACCGGGCGCTTAAAAGATCCTAAACCCTTCTTCCAAACCCTCAAAAACCTTTGTTTTCCTTTATATTTTGTAAAACCCGACTTTTTCATTAAGTCTGACGGTTCGTTGTTTTAACGAAAAACAACCATTGATCTAAAACCGATCAACGATCAATGAAATCTCGCATTGTAAGTTTTCATTGGGTGTATTTGAAAGGCCCCCTCCTTTGTTCCGATTCTGATGAGCCCCTTTTGTGCTAAACCCCTCAACCACTTCCCCACCATACAACCAGCGTTAAGACCAAGCGCTAAGGCCTGATCGCGTAATCGCAATCGGGCGTTCCTTTGTGTTATGATGCCTCTCGCTTTTAGAAATATCCAATTGCGATTAGCCCCTCTTCTTTATATCCCCCGATCCCTTCATCTCTTCACATAACCCAGAGCTCGAAATCGGGCGCTAAAACATATTAAAAAACCTTTCCAAAACCTTTTTTCCTTAATATTTCATGAAAAATCGACTTTTTGTTAAGTCCCGATGGTTCATTGGTTGAGAAAATTCCAACCGTTGATTTAAACCAATCAATGATCTGCGGGATCTCGCATTGGAGTTTTCCATTGGATGCGTTTAAATATTTTATTTCCCCCTCCCGATTGGTGATCTTCCGATGGCTTCCCAGTTGTTGATTTTTCCCGCCAAGCCGAGATCCTAGAATCCCAAAGTGGTTCAAACGTACTCTCCATAGTTTTAGTCTCACCAATATGCTGGAATTACGGGGAGATAACAACAGTATTCCTCTTAAAATAAAGAATATGCTACAACAAGTAATTTAGTAGCTTGGTTCTATTAAAGAGGAAAAAACTTAGAAAATTTGTCACCACTTTCTCAATTTATTTCTCAGAGAAATATAATTTTGGATTGAAACCATTGGTGGTTGAAAACTATTGTTGATAGGCATATTTTTCTGGTGCGGATCTGCTCCAACATTGTGCATTTAGTTTCTTATCACTTTTCCAATTTTTTGAGCATGAGAAATTAAAAAAATTGTTCTAATTACTAAGTTATTAAAGTTTTGAGATATTCTCATACTCTCCACGACTGAGTCTAGTATGGTCAAAATAAGTGAAGCCTCTAGTTTAGACATTCAAACTTGTTTACAAAACACACAACATAAGATTGTTTTTTTGCATCTTGAATCTCAACTTCAACAAGATGAATTACAATAGTGGAGACATCATTTTGAACTTTTTTTTATTTAGAACATTGAGAGAGACTCCCATCCGTAGCAGGAATATAAAGTTGAGGTTGATTGACATTCAATGCCTAGTTCAAGAGCATATTTGCACGTAGGTGTCAAAATTAAGCCTGCACTTCCCAAGCCAATCATCAGAACTTGGGGAGAGCTTGTCAAAAAAAAAAATTGAATGAGTCTTGGATATGAAAATTATGTGTCCTTTCATATTGTAGACTACTCAAATCCCATCCAGTTCCGTAGTGTTGAGATTAAATAAGAAGATCCTAGTGAAAATTAAGCACCTACACTAGGATGGAGCCTCAGGCTATTTTTAGGTGGAGGTCTATTTATAGATGCATGAGCAAATTCTATTTATAGATGATGTCTATTTATAGATGTATGAGAAAATTATTTTTATAGATGTATATGCAAGTTCTATTTATAGATCGTCTATCTATTTATAGATGCATGTTGACTATTATTATCCCTTAATAATAGTTGGACAATAAACAATAATCTATTCTCAATGAGAACTTGGAAATAGTTAACTGAAGTGGAAAATCAGTTAGCTATAGGAAATTGGAGTTTGGAGGTTGGTTGGTGGGACATGCAAGTGGACTTAGTTGTAACTAAGTGATTCAAAGTTGTAACAGAGTTGGATGTGTAGCTATGTGAGTTGTAAAGTAGTTTAGCTCAGTTAAGTGAGTTAAACTCAGTTGTGCTAGTTGTAACTAAAGATACACTAGTGAGAGATTAGTGAACTAATTATTAATTAATTCACAATAAGTGGTCTCACATGCAACTGAATATTTAGTATTGTTAACTACATGCATGTCAGATCCAGTGGAGACCCAGTTGAGATGTAGGTGAAAGGGATAGTTTGATTATCAGTGGTGACATTAGTGGGTTCACTCATGCAACCACACACACATTAAACGTGCCCATGGGGATTGCGCAGTCAAGGTAAGCAAGATTCCATTCATTCAGGGATTGCTAACAGTTGGGATTGCGCAGTGGAGGCAAGCTGTCTATAGGCAGTAAATTGGCACATGAATTTGCCAATTTTTGTATGACAGCATGAGACCATTGTATATTGCACTGAGAACTCCTCGATTAGAGTTTTTTATGAGATTGTTTCATGATCCATGATATATAAATAATATATGATAGTGGGGTTTTTAGCTTTATGCTTTCCCAGTAAAAACATCTGTGTTATGTGTGATTGATCTTTCTTCATGATATTGCAATTGACTATCATGTTTTAAATTCCACAAAGATTTTTGTAGAAGAGATTCTGTATTTAACAGTGGCATATAATTGTTAGATCAGGAGAATCCATGGAATACATAATTTGTATTAGAATTTATACATGGTATTAGAGCACAAAAGCTTTCAATTTTGAAGCAGGAGCTGAGTTTGTTGGTGGAAAGAATCTGAATTTGCCAAAAGATTTTCTTGGTGCTACAATTGAGTAAACATTGAAATGGCTTTCAATGTCTTGCGGCTAGAGTATGCACTCGAGGGAGACTCGAACTAAATTGATTGGAAGGACAAAATGGAGGTGGTGGTCGAAGATAATGGCTTGAAGGAATTCATTGATAGTGATGTTCCTAAGCCCACTTCGACAGATGCTGCATTACTTGATGCATGGCAAAATAAAGTGGCAAAGGTGAGGAGGATCATGTTGGAAGGTGTACGAGACCACATTGTCTCAAGCATTCATGGGAAAGCCACACCATATTCTATGTGGAAGGTTTTGACAGATATTTTCCAAAGTAGCAGCGACCATAGGAAATTGGCTCTCAAAGATAAACTCAGGAAGATCAATATGGAAAAAGGCAACAACATTACAAAGTATCTCACAAAGTTTGTCCAATGTCAGGATGAACTGGCGAGTGTGGGAATAACTATTGCTGATGATGATCTGGTGAGCTTGGCTCTCTTGGGACTTCCTAAGATTTATCACAACTATGAAGACTCTGTCAACGGACAGGAAAAACTATCGGATTGGGAATGATTGTGGTTGGATCTAGTGCAGGAGGAGTTCAGGCAGAACACCAGAGATGGCTCTTCATCAAAGCATGATGATGAAGAGGAATTTTATTTGGCTTCCAAGGAAAGGAAGGGGAAGGGGAAGAAATTCCATTCTAAATCCGAGTCTAAAGGAAAGAAGCTGGATTTTTCCAAGGTGAAGTGTTTTCACTATCACGAACATGGGCATCTCGCTACTAACTATCCGCAGAAGAGCAAGAACAAGAAGGTTGCTAGAGCTGCAACTGGTGAAGCCATTGCCTCACAATTTGAACTTGACTTCTCCTTGATCACATGCATGGCATCAAGTGCATTGGGATCAATGTGGTATTTGGATAGTGGTGCTTCCTTCCAACTGACGGGAGATAAGGAGATTTTCAGTGACTCGGAGGAGAAAGATCTCCAAATGAATATAGATATGGGAAATGATGGACGATACAATGAAAATGGAATTGGTATGATTACCTTTAAGAGGGATTCATGTAAACCATTTCAATTGAAATATGCTATGCATGTTCCAGGTCTGAAGAAAAACTTGGTCTCAGTTGCAATGTTGGAGGACAGAGGCTATGACGTTGTTTTTAGCAATGGAAAATATTTCCTGCGACATAAAACAACGGGTCAAGCCAAGAAGATAGGGATTCGAGTTAGAAATCCCTACAAGATGGAGGTATATGGCTATGCTGCCATGATGGGAAAGGTGGAAAAAGTGGTGAGCTGAGATGAGGGTGAATTATGGCACAGGCGATTGGGCCATCTTCATCATGGAGCCTTGAAATTCATGCAGCAGATAACTACTGGACTTCCAATGGGAACACTTTCTCAGTTAGATCAGTGCAAGGGTTTCACCATGGGGAAGTATGTAAAGTCCACCTTTCATGAAAATGAGAACCGTGCTTCGGTGATCCTGAAGAGAGTTCACACAAATGTGTGTGGATCATTCTTGGTTGCCTAAAAAACAAAACATAAATATTAAGTTATTTTTGTTGATGACTTTTCTTGTAAATGTTGGATCTTCTTCATGCATAAGAAGGATAAAAAATTCGCAAATTTCTATGAGTTTAAGGCATTAGTGGAGAAAGAGTCACGGAAGCAAGTGATCAAGGCTCTAAGGAGCGATAATGGTGGAGAATACATCTCTAATGAATTCAAAGGCTTTTGCAGCAAAGAAGGAATTCGAAGAGAACTCATAGCGCCTCATAACCCATAGCAAAATGGGGTCACAGAGAGGAAGAACATAATGATCGTGGGTGTAGCACGAGTGATGTTGCATGATCAGGGCCTACCAATGTATTTGTGGGCAGAAGTATGCAACATTACAGTTTATGTGCAAAACCGTTGTCCTCATAGAGTACTTGGCATGAGTACACCTGAAGAATCTTTCACTGGTAAGAAACCAAATGTTTCACACTTTAAGATTTTTGGCTCATCTGTCTATGTGCATGTGACCAAGAATGCCAGGATGAAGCTGTAATCGATTGCTAAAGTTTGGATATTTGTGGCATACACAGAAACACCCAATAATTATCATGTGTATTTTCCTAACAGTAAGATGACTGTTAAGCGATGAGATATAAAATTCGATGAGGGGAAAGCCATGTGGTTGTCACTTGAGAGGGAGCTGGACTTGCATGTGGAGGACGAACTGTTGGTTCCCAAAGATGAGTATCTAGATGTGGATCAACCACAGGAGGAGGTTCATGGAGTGGAGGAGTCCACTCATGTAGAGCCAAACATTGGAAATGGCAAAAGGCATACCACAGAAGTTGATAGGCTGAGACTTGATGCTGCGCAGAATGTAGGAGCCCCTACTTCACAATGCAGACAAAGACAGTCTCATGACCGATTTACTAGATACATGACTCAAAGTCAATCTTTTCAGCTGTTTCATCCTCAGGAATTAAAGATAGACTTAAAACATAGATAAGTAGTTGAGAAACACTCCTACCTTATGCCTTGCATGGTTTTAAAGGATATGAGTGCATTTACTGTGTCATTTATGACATTCTGAACCCTAGATGTTTTCCACCTCCTCATTTGCAGCATAAATACTGCATTCGAACTCATTGCATAGGGGGATTTGATAACTCTTTGAAGTAATATATAGCTCTGCTGAGATTGAAAAGAAATTGATGTACTAGAACCTGTGGATGTTTTAACCTGTTTGTGGATGAAGAAAGCTCTGCCATTGGATCCCTGAGCTTGGTTGTTGGTGAAGTATTCTAAACTGTCAATGTTTTTTCCTGTTTTCCATTCTGTTTTCATCACTTCTTACTTGCAGTAGAGTAAAATTTTTAGGCTAAGAAATGTCTCCTGGAACCACCTTAGACCTATTTACTCTTCACTGTCTTTATGTTTTCATCTACTGAATGTTTGATTGAGTAAGTTTAATTGATTTTTCAACCTTAAAGCTTGTTTATTTTAGAAGTAATTCAATACAGTATGCCTCGAGATTATTCATGGTTTTCCTTGCTTCTTGTTGACACTTTAAAAACTATTTTTGAAGTCTCCATTCAAAGTACCATTGTCCAAAGTTTGCCAAAGAGGTCTGTTTTGATCATACCCTTTGTACTTGCTCAAATAATTGTTTTGAAAGTCTTTATAATTTCAGCCCTAGATTTTTAGGAGTTCCCTCATCTATGAATGCAGTTATCTTTTTATTTTGAATGTTTTCTTATCCTTGAAAGTGAAATATTTGATGAAATAGAGTGTTCCTCGACTTTTAGATTTCATTTTGAAAGTTTTTCTTGAAATTATTATTTGTTGAAGTATAGTTTCTAGAACTCATGGTTAGCCCTGTCTATAAATTACTTCTTCATGTTCAAATGATGCTTTAAGTCCCTTTGTTGAAGAGTACATATAATTAAGGATTCTTAATTGCCCTTAGTTCTACTTTACATTCTAAAAACCTTGATATTAATTTCATTTCACCTGAAAGACTTTGTTAATCTAATAGCCAAGTTATATTTTCCCTTTGACACCCCTTATTCATATACAAACTTGTTGCCATTTCCACTTGACTCTATTTCCCAGTGACTTAGAGATTTCCCTTTCCTATTTATGTTGCCTAGATCATCATGTCCCATCAAACAAACAAACTCATGGTTAATAACTAGCCCAAAATCAACCTTTCACAAGCAATCAAGCTATATCTATACAAAACATATTGAGAGATCCCTCTCTGAGACTGGGAGGGCAAGATCCTAGAGCTCTAAAGACTGGTTTTTGTGTTGCCTTGTCATTTAGTATGCCAATCTGCTAAATCATAGGATCCCAACATCCTGGCGATCATGGTGGGACCTTTTGAGTAAGTCACAGACTTAATTACTCCTTCAACACTCAGAAATCTTGTGTCAAACGTAAGAATAATATCTTGTGAATTTATCCCACCGCTCACACCTAACATTCTAGCGATCACGGTGGGACCTTTTGAGTAAGTCATAGCCTTAAGTACTCCTTCAACACTCAAAAATCCCTTGTCAAACTTAAGAATACTATCTTGTGAATTTATCCCACCACTCACACCTAACATTCTGGCGATCACGGTGGGACCAATGAGTTCCTAATTACCTAGCAAGATCTTATAGACTCATTAGTCTTTCAAACAACCATAGAAACTCAGAAAAAACCCAATTTTTTTTTATATTGGTTTTAAATAAACCACTGGTGGTGGACCATAAGACATTTTACCTTCAAAAAAGCTAAAAATTTCCACCTGGCGACTCCACTATCCCCAGTAGGCCTATTACCTCACTAGATCTCTAGATTTCCTTAAGATTGTGTTAACCAGCCTTGAGGAAGTTTAGAAGCCTAGTTATCCTATTATAGAAATCATTGTGAGAGGAAAAATTTTGAAAAATAGTCCTCAAAACCTCTTCCTCTCTAAATTTTTAAAAACTGAAATCTGGCTTCACATGGGATTAACACTAGATCCCATCTAGATCCTTATCCCCCTACCATAGTTGAAAATCCAGAGAGGATTTTTTGGCAAACTTCTAGACCTGGAAAACCAACTACTGATAGGACCATTCCAAGAACAAGATCTGTCCCTAAAAACCTCACAGTCTTGAAAGATCCTCACTTTGACTTACCTCACACCAAGAATATATTCAGAAATAAATCTCGAAGTGATTTAAATCAAGATGATTTTGAAACCACATATTTGCAATAGAAATTTAGCATAGAAGCCTCGCCTTCTACTCCACCTGATTATCAGCTTCTCCATCATTTCAGCTACTTCCATAACAAATCTGCTCATCATCAGTTTGCTGGCCCAAGTGTTTCTTCCACTCCTATCCACACATCCACTGTTCAAAACACTCCATTTCAACCCACTTTTCCTCTTATAAATCCCCCATTATTTCCAATCATGGTAGCATGGTATGCTCCACTAGTGTTACCACAGCCTATGGCTCCCTTACCAAATGATTACCAGTCCAAAATTCCCCATTTCACTGCAAATGAACCTACTATTGCCCAACAGCATGTAGACAAAATGAATGATGCTTTTGATTATGTTAGCAAGATATAAATTCTGTCATACTCAATGGTGGCTAAGCTTGCCTTTTAAACCTTCAAGAGATAGTTCTCTTTGAAAACTTATCATCTTTTGAAGTTTTTATGATGATTATTACCCTTTGAGTTAATCTTCACTGCTGTTTCACTATTAGCCCTAAAGTACCTACTATTCACCAAGAGAAAATTGCTTATAAAACTACATTTCTCACCATTTACCTCTCCATTCAAATCCCACAAACTCTCCATTTTAATCCTTGCTTCCCTCACAAAATCCCTCAAAAACACCTTCATCTAACCCTCAAAACATCCTAATCCTCTTTAAAACCTTATATTCTACCTTATTTGGTTTTAAAAAACCCTTTCTTTCACCTATCAGAACCCTGTTCTAGTCTTGAAAATCCCTATTTTTGGCCTAAAAACACCCTTTTACACTATAAGACATTTAAGCCCCTGAGGGCTTATTACCTTTAAATATTTTTTCCTCATAAAACCTTGGCCCCGCAATCGGGCGCTTAAATACATAAATCCTCGTAAAAACCTTGCCTTCAATCTATTTTTATCATCTTCCGACGTTATGATTTGAATTAATGTGAACCGTTGATCTCCACAGATCAACGACCTTCGAGCAATCATCCTTCCATCTATTTCAACTGCTTTCCCATTTCTCGTTTTAAATTCTCCACCCCATCTTGGAATCTCAACCGTCCATTTAGATGATCCTACGATTGGGACTTAACCTGATCTAACCATTGAACCCACTCCGTGACAAAGAAGAAACACGTCATCTCTAGGCCCACTAATTTCCCGACCATGCTTCTTATCCCTCATCGTGCTCATTCCGTGTCGTTGGATCTGGAGCCTCCGATCCAATGGTCGACGATGCAAGTCGCAAAATTTTTGCTCCCAAAGGTTAACGATAAAATTTTTTGCGAAATGGGCGGCATTGGAAGGGATAGGTGTCAAGAGATGTATGGAATCACATTTATTTTAGGCAATACTGCCTCCCCTCATTTTATTTTGCGAAAACCATCCCTAGTTTTCTGCCTTATTGCCGCTCTACACAACGATGCCTTCACTTTTAATCCCAGCCGTCGATCTCTGAGATCGCACGGCCCATATTATATCGCGATCTCAATTCATTTGTTTCCCATCTCTCCTCCGCTGCGCTCATCGAATGATCTCTACTGTAGATCACTTGGATCTAACGATCCTCGTTCCTCGTCGCACCAAAACCTCCATTGACCCTGGTTAGCTGTTATACCAGGGGTTTTTTTCCCAATTTTCCGCTGCAATCACCATCCTCATAGCTCCTAAATGCTTCCATGAACCCTCCTAGGCAGTTCTAATCCAAATTTTGCAGGATTTAAATAAAGTTTGTGTGTTTTTATGCAGGTTTAATGAAATTCAAGATAAAACCCTCTAGTAGATAATTACAGTGTTGTTGGCTAAAGGTGACGATCCTTATGGCCTTTGTTACAAATTAAAGGGTTTTTAAGTGCTAATTACATGTTTTAAAAGGGTCGATGAGTCATGATCATCAACTTTTTGAATGAATCCTTTGACAAATCCTATGCGCACTTGCAAACAGCAAAACACAGTCAGCATCAATAAATGAAATATTATCAATGTCAAGATGAAGATAAGAGCATAATCAAAGGTTTAAAAATGTTAATCAAAGCTTAAAGGATCAAGGCATGAACTCTAGAATCAAAGGTCTAATCCACAAATCAGATCCAGAAGACCTCGAATGCCACATCAGAGGGGCTAATTGAATCTCCAGCTAACAAAATTGCCACCTGCAACCTCTCTGCCTCAAAGGAATACCCAGATCAAATCTTATTCCAAAACATTAAGGCCAAAGACAGCTGAACAGTTATTATAAGCAAAACAAATATCCCAAACTGACAGTAGAAGTTATTGCAAAGATAAGAAAGTGCCTTAAAGTCAATCTTTTTTCCCACTAAGCCTAAAAATCAGAAATAGAATAAATGAAATAGAGTTGTAATTCAATGCATTCCTGCCTTATTCCTTGCATGGTTTTCAAGGCTAGGAGTTTCATTTAGTATAGAATTAATTACACTTCAATCATAGGAACTCTTCCACCTCCTCATTTTCTTATAAAATCTCCTTGAGGAGCACATTGTAAAGGGTTGGTTGGTCACTAGTTGTAATACTGAAACTCTCTAAAATAATACATAGTCTGTTTGAAGTTGAAGAAGAAATTGAAGTCTTGGAAACTTGATGATGTTTTGACATGCTTGTTCTTGAGAAGGCTCTATCATTGGATCCTTGAGCTTGGCTGTTGGTGATGGATTCTGAACTGTCTGCTGTTTTTCCTGTTTTCATTATGTTTCATAAATTCTTACTACAGTAGGATGAAAAGTTTAGGCTAAGAAATGACTCCTGGAAGCACCTTAGACTTGTTTATCCTTCACTGTTTTATTTTTTCTTCTACTGAGGTATTTTAGAGTCTTTAATCTTTCTCTTTATTCCTTATGCTTGTTTATTTCTCTAATAGTTCAAATAGTTGGTTCCAACATGATGTATGGTTTTCCCTGCTTGTCTGCTGCCACTTGAAAACTGTTTTTGAAGTCTCCCTTTGAAGTACCATTGTTTATAGTTAGCCAAGGAGGTCTGTTTTGATCACACCCTTTGTCCCTGATTAAACAATTGTTTTAAAGGTCTTTATAGTTGTGATCATAGATGTGTTAGGTGTTCCCTCTTCTATGACTACAATTATCAGTGAATCTTTCATGTTTTCTAAGTCCTTTGAAATAAAATCTTTGAGGAAATAAGATGTGCTCCCGAATCTTAGATTTCATTTTGAAAGTTGTCTTGAAATCATTATTTGCTTAAAGTGTGGTTTGTAAAAATCATGGTTAGCCCTATCTATCAAATACCTCTTTATTGTTCAAGTTATGTTTTTATGTTCCCTTTGTTGAGAATTCAATTTCTCTTTCCAAATCATTAATGTCCATCTCATTCACAAAACTAAAGGATCCTATGGCCAAGTTAGATTTTCCCTTTGATATCCCATATCCATTGATGAGCTTGTCATAAACCTCTTCCTAACTCCATTGCCCAATGAACCTGACACATCTTCTTTCTATCTATACTACCTAGACCTTTCATGTTCTGCTGTACCAATTCAACCAAACAAACAAACCAAACAAACACTTGCACTTAATAACTAGTCTAAAATCAATACTTAAAAGCAAACAAGACATATCTTTGCAAAAAAATTGAGAGATCCCTCTCTGAGAACAAGAGGACTAGATCCTGGAACTCTAAAGATTGGTTCTGATGTTGCCTTGTATTTTGGTTAGCCAATCTATCAAAACACATGATACCAACATAATGGAGATCATGGTGGGACCACTGAGTTTATAGTTGCCTAGCAAGCTCTTATAGACTCATTAGTATTTCAAACAACCATAGAAACTCAGAAAAAACCCAAAAATATTTCAGATTGGCTTCATAATACACATGGTGGTGGAACCATAAAACATTTTACCTTCACAAAAGCTAAAAAGTTTCCACCTGGAGACTCCATTGGCCCCAGTAGGCTTATTACTCATCTAGGTCTCCAGATTTCCTTAAGATTATGTTAACCAGCCTACTGGGGCCAATGGAGTTGCCAATGGGGTTCTGTCCTAAAAAAATTGAGCCTCTCTCATTTTTGAAAAAATAGTCTAGCTTCACATAGGATCAACACTAGATCTCATCAAGACCCTAATCCTCCTACAATAGTTGACAATCCAGAGAGGATTTTGTGGCAGAATTCTAAGTCTGGAAAATCAGCTGCTGATGGGAGCCTCTTAAGAACAAAATCTGTCCCTGAAAACCTTGCTATCTTAGAGGATTTACACTTTGACTTACATCATACAAAGAACATATTCATAACCAAATCTCAAAGTGATTTAAACCAAGCTGATTTTGAAACTGCAGGTTTGCAACAGAGCTTTATTAGAGAAGCCTCACCTTCTACTCCTCCTGATTCCCAACTTCTTCACAACTTTAGCCTCTTTTGTAACAAATCTGCTCAAAACCAGTTTCCTGGCCCAAGTGTTTCTTCCTCCAATCCATACCACCACTTTCCAAAACACTCCATTCCAGCCCACTTTCCCTCTTTTCAATCCACCACTTGTAAACCCACCTTTCCTTCCAGCCATGGCAGCATGGTATGCTCCACTAGTGTTACCACAACCCATGGTTCCCTTCCCAAATGATTACCAATCCAAAATTCCTCATTTCACTACAAATGAACCTACTACTACCCAACAACACATAGTTAAAATGAACGATGCCTTTGATTACATGGAGATAGAAGAAGAGACTATTAAAATGAGAATTTTTGCTCAAAGTTTAGGAGCAGAAGTGATGCAGGAGCATCTAGACCCAGCCAGCAATGTGATGGAATGGTCACATGTTGTGGCTAAACATGGTGAAATTCGTTGACTGTAGGTCAAAATCGATTTACTGAGGAGATTGGATTCCTCAAATAGTTTGTTATTGTAATAAATAGGAGATTATCTTATTTAAATGTAGAGATAATAGTTTTTAGTCTAGGTGTGCTTGAAAGCAACGAAATAGAAGATTTCTGTTTGATTTTTAATGATATGATATTACATTATCTATTGTTAGAGGAATTAGTGGATAAAATATAGTGAAAATTGTAATAAGGAGGAGACTCTTCGTACAGATTTGAGGGTGTGTGTGAGCGAAAGCTCAAATTGGCAGAGTAAGTGTGGTGTGGTTTTTTTAGATGGGCGAAAAGTTTAGAATAATGAGAGAGACTGTGTTTTGAAAGAAAAGTCGAGATCGTTCTTGTGAAAAGAGATCAAGGCAATTTTTTGTCCTACTACTGTTTATGAATAAAAGTAGTGTGTGCGCCCAATGTATGTTGGCTGTGAAGATTGATATGGGTGTTTTTTTTTATGAATTGTTTGAATTGTGAACTAGAACAGAGTCTAACACAGAACTTGTGTAAACAACTCCACAGAAATTCTGAACAGTTCGATTAATATTAATTAGTTTTGAAATTGCCAGATCTGCTTAATTCATCTTGTCGGAGTAGTTGAATGTCAGTTGATCCGATTGTGCAGTGTTTTAATTGTCAGATCCACTAAATCGTGAGGAGCGGAAACATAATTATCTCCTGTTAGCAAACATTTCGGAAAGTTTTATTTAATGAGCGATATCATCTCAGATTTGATTAATTTGTTAAATGCTTTTGCTGCGTAATTTGTGATCACATTGGAGCACGAGAGATCTCCATATCTCACCATATTGGGACTCAAAGGATTATCAACCCAGTTAGAAATTAATTCGTGTCTAGAATTTTATCACGTCGGCGTTGAGTCAGAGTAATAGTCTGGGCGTTAAAGAAATTGGCGTTTCTGACTAGATCGGGTCGGAATCTTTGGAGCAGTGAAATGATAACGCATTGTAAGAGGCTAATGGGTGACTTCCGTTTGGATCGGATCGGGCGTTTGGTATCTAATTCCTGGTGAGCTCCGATTGATACATCGACATCATATTAAAATTGCTGCAGAAAACACAAAAGGAATTTGTAACGTATTGCCAACCTTCGAGTTTCGAGGTGGATTGAACTGTTCAATTAATTAAATTGACAGCGCAGTGTTTATATGAAGTTTTGCAGATAAAAGGCGTTTAGTAATGTGATGAACAGTTTGAAAATAATTTATATCGGTTCTGCAAAGTTTTTAAAGGAGATTTGTGAATTATATGAAAGGACTTTCGTTCGAATAAGAACAAAGTCGATTACTGAGAGCAGATATATTTTGTGTTTTAGTTTGTTTTCATTCCAACGCTGTAGACAGATTCACGAACATTGTTATCTGATGAAGAATTGAGGGTGCAGAGTTGTTTTTACGCTGTGTCTATTTTATACAAATTAAACAGTAAACAGATTGATGGAAAAGGTGAATTAAGGCGTGGAAAATTGTCAACATGAGCGGTGTTAATCCAGCTTGGTATGCAGAAAAGGAAAAGGCGCATAAACAGATCTGGTACCTTGGTTCGATTGAATTGAAGAATCAAGACACGAAATTGAGTGCAGACAAATGTTATTGGTAATGTTTGCGTGAAAGGTTTGTTTGAAACAATGTCAAGTTGTTTTTAGATCATGGGCATATTGATTTTATGGACTTCTGATTAAATGAAAAGTGTGTGTAAGATTGCCCATGTATGGATAAGTTGAAGAACTTCCGTATGTATTGATGAAATTTCCAGCAACAAGAAGTTTTATTTGG